>VXAC01004460.1:30231-112872 GCA_013399225.1 Rhipidura dahli | reverse complement strand
CCTTTTTTTTTTTTTTTTTTTTTTTTTTTTTTTTTTTTGTTTGTTTGTTTTGGTGAATTACCTGGACCTTAAAATCTTTCATTTGGACAAACATTCCTACCAATAAATCATTCACTAGAATGATCAGATAAAGTGTACATGAAATATGCATGAGCATTTTTGAAATTAGTTTATTTAAGATCTCCAATGAGTATTTGTAGACAGCTTTCTGAAGCATTCACCCACCACTACTGAAAACAGCATAATTATTGAATAAAAAGAAATGACACCTGATAAGTGTAGCACCGGAGGAAAACTATAGAAGATATTAATGGGATGACAAAACTTTTCATGGAAAAAACCAAACCCACCAAACAATTAATTCACTGCATATCCCATGCTGAAAATGTTCTTACTTGTCTGGGCAAACACAAACTTGTGTTGTTAAAAGGGGAGTTAAAATCGGAAGGAAAAATGCATGGTAGAGTCACCATAAATGCCAGTAATTCAAAATGGGGAGACTGAAAATTGTTTGATAGAATTGTGAATTACCAGGGTGTGTTCCAACACAGATTTATTCAGTTATTGGTTCTTTATACTCTAAAGCAACACTGATTTCACATTCAACTTGTTTGCTCTTGTTTCTGAAAGGAAAAAAAAAAAGAATGTTCGTTTATTATATTTTTTATATACTTTCACCCTGGATTTGTCATACTCTTCACTTAAAAAAAAAAAAAAAAACAAAAACCCAAACTAGTTATTTGGTGAGTCTTCAAAGCCTTTTGCAGACATTAACTAGTTAAATTTCACAACATTTCTCTGAGGCAGAAAATTAAGTTTAAAAATTCCCAATTGTTGAATAAGGAAACTTAGGGACAAAGGTTAAGTGATTTACTGAGGCCACAGGAAACAGTATAAGCAGTGGAATAAGAAGCTGTTCCAACCCATTCCTGTGGCTGGTAACATACCAGAGCACAGGACAATTATAAAATTTCACACACTTTATCCTTTTTGCTCCTTCCCCTTTCTACCCAGATTAAAAAAAAACCAAAACATTTTCAGCGAAGCATTATTCCATATAAATTACTTCTATTTCTGTCATTGTGTTCTTTCAAATATACTGATTTTTTACTCTTTTGTTTAAAAGGCTACATTATCTTATAGATAAGTTAGTCTTCCTCTCAGGAATAAAAAGTGCCTGTGGATACTGAAAATGTGACCACCACCAAAGTATCCAAGAACCACACTAACAGAGACCACAAATGATGGCTCCACACCTTTGCTGGAGCCCTTGGAATCATTCAAATCAAGTTTTAAGTCAAACCAAACGGCTTTTTTCAAAGCTAAAATGTCATTTCATCGAAAACACTTCCTGAAATAAAATTAATTTATGAATATATTTCCAAGTATTTTAGACTGGAAATTTGGAAGTCACATTAAATTTCTGTTTTCTGACTCAAATATTTACTTATAGATTTAAAAGACCAATCTTAATATATTAAATCAAAATTTTCCCCACTCTTTGTTTTTATTATCTTTGTTATTGTTGCAATAAATAGGATAAGTTGTGGATTAATTTCTGTTACTCTTATCTTCACCTGTGTCCCCCCCTCTTCCTTTCATGTGTCCCTCCATTCAATTTTCTAGAAGGGAAAAGTGAAACAGTGCGAATAAGCTACCACATATCCTGAAGTATCAAGAAAATGGTAAAAAATTACAAAGGTGGAGAGAAGACAAAAAGCTGATGCTTCATAAATTAAAGAAGCTTTTGAGGTAAAGTGACTTAGAACAAAAATTTTCCCTGCAAGCACATTTGAAATAAGTATTTTTGAATTTTTTTTTTGGGGGGTGGTGGTGGGCAGGGTCTCAAAATTCCCCTTGAAACTTACTTTAATAGAAAAAGTGAAGAGTATTTTGGGAAGCCTTTTCCACAAAGAAACATAAGATTTTAGATGAATGGGGCAAACTACACTACACCTTTCAGGGCATTTTTATTATGTTCACTAACAACAACTTTCATTTTTCTGCATTCAGGTAACTTAGTTTGTTTATGTAGGGCACATCTAGAAAAAGCAGTTGTCAAGAAGTTAATTTTCCTCTAGTCTTTCTATAAACTTGCTCTAACAGGCCAAGCTCACCTGAAAAACTTCCCTGCCCTTTCTGCAAGCGTCTTTAAAACACACAGCTTGTGTAAGCAGTGTGTTTTGTCAGATGGTTCAGGCTGCCTAGAAACAGCCTTTCCTGAGGAGCAGCTGGAGACAGACCCTAACTCCTCAACTGGATGCAACCTGCACCAGGACACCTGACTCTCCCATAGCTTCCAAGAGAGAGTGAAAGCCACACACAGCATATCTTAGGTTTGGACTGGATATATGTGGGTCTATCAACAGCAAAACAGGGAAAAGAAAATGCTTTCATATAAAATTCCTTTTTATTTCAGTTAAATTGGAACATTAATTTCTTTAATACCTTATCACAGCAGTATGACAAATGAGATACAATGGTTTCAGTATTTGATGGACTTTCCCACGTGATTCACAACAAAATATTTTAAATAACAGCAAATTCCTTTAAAAATAGATTCATTTAGACAATACCATCAACAGAAGAATCATCTGAAGCACACATGAAGCACTTGCTAATGAATGTGTTGGTTAAATCCAAAGATTTAGTTTTAAAAGGCATCTGGAACATGTGCCAGAAAAACGCAGCAGGCTTCCATCTGTACTTTGCTTCGATCTGATACAATTAAATTTGTGTGACCTGCCTGACCTATCCAGAACTCCCACTGGCTTTCAAGATTGACAGTAATGCCAGGGAGAAGCTTATGAAACAGGGCAAATCTGCTAAGGCACGTAAACCCCTTCTTCAATAGTGCCTCAAGCATTTAGGCACAGATCTTGGAAGGGATCTTAGCAGTAATAAACTTCCTAAGGACCACAGCCTCAATGCCTAAGTTTTCCAGTCTTTGACATAACCTAGCCATCTAGGAGTCTTAAGAGTCTAAATGATAAACAAGCCTAAGGTGCTTTGAGATCCACAGACAGAGTGTGCCATACATGTTTAAACAAGTACATCCTTGACAAATCCCAAAAGCATGCCAAAATCCTGACTCAGGACTCTACTGAGTAGAGTTTATAAGTCATAGAAAATGGACAGTGATTGCAGTAGTAAGGCTGTGTTTTGTTTTGCTGGACTGTGGGTTTTGTTTTGTTCCTCATAATGCTTCAGATTATCGCCTTCCATTGAGCTGCTTTGTGTCCTTAGAGGCAAAAAGCCAGTCTAACTCAGTATTGGGGAATTATTAATGCCAGAGCACCATGGAGTTAGTGTGGTCAGTAAGGACCAGTGACTATCCTGTAATTGAAGGTCTCTAAGAAAAGCCTTATACGGTTTTGACCTGCCATGAATGCATCTCAAGGGCAGGGTTATCATGCTTAAACTAAACATTTCACTTATGAATGCCTCTGCTGTTATCTAAGTTGTTGATATCTTGTTGAGGAGTGAACCCAGGGGTATGTAGTCAAAAGAGAACAACACAAGAATGTGGAAATAATGGTGAGAGATAGTAAGGATATTAAAACAGAACAGAGAAATCAAATGGCAAGGGATGAAGAGGAATAAAATATGCCTTGCAAGGGGCAAGTCACACAAGGCATGAAGAGGGAGGTTATTTTGGAAAATGCATCGAACCCACCTCCATTTCTATTTACAAGCTGATTCAGCAGTGCCTGTCATTCAAATCATGTCTCAACAGCAAAGGAATTGTTGTAAGAAGCAAATCATAAAACCAACAGGTGCAGAGAACATGCTGCTGCTGCTATGTTTGAAAAAAAAATTAAATTACAGGTCTCGCATTTAACATCAACTACAAAAAGTTGAGGTGGAAGAAACTGCTATAAGAATGTGAGCCAGCAAGCTCCTATCCCTACAGTGGTTTGGTGGTGGTTTTTTTTTTAACTCATCACACTTTCCAGGATCCCTGTCTGTGTGTATGTGTTTGCATGCATGTGCGCATTTGTCTTTCGGGCTTTTTTATTCCACTTTGCCAAATTTCTCACTGGTTTCTCTAATGAAAGGTCTACTACTGAAAGATAGAATTTACTTTCTTCCTCTTATTATTTTAAATTACATTTCGTGAGCTGCCTAGGGACTTTGTGGCCACAACTTCTGTGTCCTATTTACTTCTTCTTCGTTTTTGTCTTTATTATTATTACTATTAAATAGTAGTAGTAGTAGTAGTAGTAGTAATAATAACAAAAACAACAACAACAACAACAACAATAATGAAAGTAATTAATAATAACAATAATAATAATAGTAACAATAATAATAATAATAATAATAGTGATGATAATAAAGCAACCCTGTGAATGCTGCGACTGAAAATGCAGAATGCCTCAGCCCACATGACTGGGGCAGCAGAGCGTGTCTGCACGTGCGGGAGCACGGCTAACCTCACTAACTAGCACATTTTTAGCCTTTTCTACGGCAAACCGGTAGAGATTTCATGTGAGCTGCATTTGTCCAGCAGCAATAGCAACAGTGACCGGGTGCCAAGCCGACACGGCCGCGCAAGTCCCCGCCCTTTGGCCACGGCAGGCACCCACGCACCGCACACCGCTCGGGCAGCGGGCACAGGAGGCTCAGCCGAGCCCGCCAGCCAAATCCAGAGGTAACACGGTGCGAGGAAACCTCACACAAGCTGCAGTTAGCGAACTGCCATATGCCCTGACAAAGCTACTGACAGCAGTGGCGAGCCCAGGGAGGGCTTTTATCATTAGCCCCTCACCCAGCAGTGGAGGAAATTCATTTAGCCCCATGCTGGACTTTCATTAGGAGCGACTTGCATCAGATGGTCGCAGCGTTCTGGCACCGGTGTCGCCTGGTCCGTTGCTGGAGACGTGGCCATATCTCACCCCAGCAGGGATCCCCAGATTGGAGCGGCTCTTTGTCGACAGATGCCAAGACAGCAGCAGTAGTAGTGACAAAGGCAGCTTGGTTTGGTGTTATCTTTTATGCTGGCATGTTGCAGCCCTGAACTTTTCAAGAGGTGGCTTTTTACAAACTACTTATTTCCTGCTGCAGACAGAAAGGCAGGGAGTTTATACAGATGGGGAGAAACAATCTAAAATAAAATATGCTTGAAATTACCACTTGAAGCTGAAGCAAGCAGCAAAGAAGCTGTCACTGACAATCATTATTTCTAACCTTGGGACTGTAATAAAAAATCAATGAAGCAAGAGATGTCAATATTCTAGTAACAAAGATGTGATACCAGCACCCTCTCCTCCCAACATCCTAGCTGCTCGTGTTAAAAATATACAAAAGTGGAAGCATAGATGTCGCAACAGAAACACTTTTCTCTTTCCAGAAGTATCCTATTATTTCAGGATAACTGCTTGCATTGCTTGCAGGAGAGGATTTTCAAGGAGAAGTGAACCAAAACAGTATTTTTTGACAGTGAGCTGTGAATTCTTTGAAGAGCGTAGTGACTCTTGTCAAATGTAATTTAAAAACCACCAAAACACCCTGACTGTTTCACTGCCTTCCTACCTGCTTCCCAAACATGGATATTCAGTATTTAAATCCCTCACACATCTTGCAGTTGACTACCTTACCATGCAGATACATTCTAAACTGATACGGGCCAAATAAATCTCTTGATTTTTATCAGTGCGTTTTAATGAACTTCTGTGTCTAATTAAAAACAAACACGCCCAAAGAAGAAAATGAGCTTTTAAAAAAATCTGTATCTTCCCTCCCTTTACTTTTCCCACCACATGATAGAAAGCTGCCTTACACTGTTCAATGGGTTTCTCTTTGGGGAAGGGAAAATATCAGTAGTTCCTTTTTATAGCCGAAAAAAAAAAAAGAAAAAAAAAAAAAACAGTAGGAGAGATGAGGTCCTGGCTTCTCGAGTGGAGGCTGCAGCCCTGGTTTGCACCCGAGGGGCTGATGCAGCCCGGGTGAAAGGCGGGCACCGCGGGCCGGGGGATGCGGCGGTCGGGAGGCTGAGCTGGGAGCTCTGGGGATGCTGTGCCAGGGGCTCACGTTAACCTGGCCTGCTGCCTAACTCCTCCATGCTTCAGGTGGCCACGCACAGCCCTGCACCCTCTCCCGAGACAGCAGCTTTTCATTCCCGAAATGGAACGAGGTGTTCCACCTTTCCACGGAATCAGTTCTGTGCCGGTGCAGCCCTGCTGCTCCCACCGTGTGATACCCGGGGATGTGAAAGCCTCTAATGCCCGGGCACCGACTGCAGCAGTGGCCGGTGCTGAGCCGGGCAGGCTCTGTCTGGCCTCGCTGACCCAAGGCTAAAGTGGTTTTAATTCACAATTTTTTTATAGCTCTTCCATAAGCCTATCGAGGCGCACAGCCGGGCAAGCCGGACCGTGGCAGCAAGGTTCAGGCCCATCCTGCCGCTCCGCTTTTCAGAAGAGATCGCGCAGGGGGAGCGACCGGCGGCCTTGCTCATCCCCGCTTGGTTATTTTAATAACCATAATTAATAATTAATTAATAATTTTATTCCCTTCTCCCGAGCAGGCCGGGCCGGGCCGGGCCGGGCCCGCGCAGGTGGGCGGTGTTGAGGCGCCACCTACCGGGCGGCGGCGGCAGCGCCCCCCCCCCACCAAGCGGGGCGGCGGGGCGGAGGTGGAGCTGCGGGTACCCGGCCTTGCCCGAACACACGGACATTTCGCAAAATCAGTAAATACATCGCTCCTTCATTTCAGCACAAAGACCCCCCTCCCACCTCCGAGCCCTTCTGCCTGGCCGCGGGGCCCGGCAAAGGTCGGAGGCGCCGCCGCGTTAGGGGCTGGGCGGCGGCGAAGGGAGCGACGCACGGACAACGTGGTTCCTGGATTTAATTGCTTCCATTTGGCCTCAGCCGGGGCTGGGAGCGACGAGGACGTAAGCGAATGTGTCCTGACCACAGGAAGGAACAATGTTAAACATTTTAATTATACGGGGAGTGAAACAAAGCAAAAGCAGAACAATGAAGAGCAAATATAAAGAAAGGGAAGCTAATTAATGGAACATTAACGTAAGAATTTAATGCAACCAGGCTGAATCTGTTTTGCAGCATGAAAGGAAGGAAAACAGCGCTATTGTCCTGGAAAGAAGTGAGCACAGCCCAGCTCCCAGCCTGCCGTACGTGGCAGGGCTGCCGTGGCCCTGAGCGGGTTGTTTCTACTGCAGAGATGTTTTTAATACTCAGCATCTTTAGGAATCTGGGAGCCAAATATCTAGCTTTGAAATCCATAGAAATGCCAGGTATGCAGCTGCTCATTCTGATCATCACTGGTGAAGTGTAGCTCGGGGTACACTCTAAGCTACCCTTGACATTTGCTACAGACCTACCCCTACAGTAAGACATGCTTTGAAAAGGGCCATCCAGTTGCCAGGACACAGTTTTTAGCACATACCACACTTGGTTACTCTTATACCCCAAATGTGGGCATTTCACAAAGGTGAAGTTACCCCCTGGTACCCTCTGTGGTCAGCAGAGAGGTGAAAAAGAGGATATGCTAATGATATTTTGATATAATTCTAATAGACTAACAATGCCAATGTGCTGCTATTGTGCAATGTGCTAGTATGGCTGTGATACATAATAATGTGATGCCAATGCCAAAATTTGCCTTCTGCTCTTCCATGGGGAAGAGCTACTCTCTTCCACTGGCCTGCTGTCTACAGAGGGAGCCCAGGGAGACCACCTGGCTGGTTTAACTGCTCAGCATTAGACCACAGAGCTGCCAGGAGCAAGTAACTTCCTTTCAAGGACCCCCTCTAAAGTCTGTTCAGGTTTCAGGTGAGCTCTTTCCTATTCCGAGCTTCTTTGGTTTTCCCACATTAGTGTGAGGCATTGCAACATATGCACATGAGCACAAGAGATGGAGGTCAGGTTAAGGATCCTTTGCTTATTTGTCCCAAATGCTGTCTCAGGCTGTGTGACAATTAGTGCTTTGATGAAGTTTTCATTACAGCCCCTGAACTTTGGCCAAGTTTGGAGACCTGTTCGTGACACTTAAGAAAGTGCAAAAAATCAAAGCATTTTCAGGAGAAAGCATTCACATGTCGTAAGATAGATATTTTAACCAGAAACTTGTAACTCTTGGCAGACTGTGACTGGTTTAGTTAAGTTTCCATAAATCAAAGCACAATTCACAGACTATGAACATCAAAAACATCAGCATCCCACAGACAGGTATGTCAGTGACTAGCAGCTTTGGACAAAATTTGCAAAAGGGGATCAAAGAGCCTCTACTCAACATTTAAGACTTAATGTAAATCACAGTCATCCTAGTGTGTGACTAGGTGTTGCAACTGCCTTTAGTAGGAGGCAAAGTCATCCTTCTGTGGGGAGGCAGGGAACAAGAAGAGTCATCTTTAATATAAAAGGGTGTCCTAATGTAT
The DNA here is from genome assembly GCA_013399225.1 of Rhipidura dahli. NCBI lineage: Eukaryota > Metazoa > Chordata > Aves > Passeriformes > Rhipiduridae > Rhipidura > Rhipidura dahli. Next base: position 104,474 of record VXAC01004460.1, on the reverse strand, counting down.
TCTGCAGTCACTTGAACAAGTTGTTGTTTTGTGTGTTGTTTTTTAAAGCAGCTAACTAGTGAGTATCATTAAGTAGGTATACAAGCAAGTCAATAAAGTAAGCAATATGTTATTTCATGGTTGTTTTTTAATCATCTTAATTTTTTTTTGATGCAACCCATGTTCATAGGAAATGCACTATAGATTTGAGGAAGTACTGCTAGTGAAAGTGAGATGGTAAATAATAGAAAGTGTACTTGTTTAGAGTTCTATCATATTTTTCCAAATTCATTGTGAGGTTTAGACCTGAATGTTTTCCACTGAATAGTAGGACCTTTTCAAAGGCCACTTCGGGGACAAGTGTTAGGCTTTTTATGCAATGGATGGATCAAAGCTTGAAGTCTCAAGTCTTCAACTTTTGAGTTTTGCTTGATACTAGACCTAGGCCAGGCTCAAACTAACCTTCCCCCAAATCTAAAAAACTTGCAATTTAAAAGCTGACTGTTGCCCAGCTTCATAAAATTTTAAATCCAGAAACAAACATAGTTCTGATTCTTTCAACATTATTACTCTAATGTCTGGATATGGGAGGAATACTTAAGCACTGGAGACTGATTTCATTAATTTTTTTGTGTCTTCCATCTTGTAGTTTATTGCATCATAAATATCTGTATGTAAAACATTCTATGTAAAACTTCATTAAAATAAGCCATTGATCATGGAAACCAGAGTAAATATGGATAACCAGATTTTTTCTGTTTCTACTGTAGATCTTAATCCACCAAAATTAATGTACCACCTCAGATGGCCTGCATTTGCTCTTCTGCTCTACATCTTCTAACCATATTCATAGTCCATTTCAGAAATGAAACTAATTAACCCAGCCCTTGTCTTTTCCATTCCATCATCAGAAGGAATGAAGGAGGGTACGTAAAACTACTTGGAATGATGGCCTTGTCAGGAACATTTCTTCTGACTCACTTTTAGAAGATATGCCAGTGAAAACAGCTGACAGATGAGCAGAGCTTGGAATCTATTCCTCAGAGGTTTACCAGCTTCACCTTCTGCTATCCTACTATCCACAAATTTTCCACTCAAGCTACCTGGTGGAAGACTGTTTTGACCATTCCTCTCTTCCAGGAGTTCTTGAGAAGGTTTCAGGGGCCAGACCAGTTACCCTGTTGATAGCAAATGGAGAAAAATCCCTGTGCTTTTCTGAGAAGTCTAAATGGGAGCATATCTGAAATCTACAGTGTTTTACATCAATGGTTTCTTTTGGTGCCGGGTCGAAGCTTTTGGGCCCAGACTTGCATGTAAATATAGAAATGCTTGCAAAAAAGGGAAGAAAATTTCTTCCTGGAGCTGATCATGTACATAAGGAGTAATTCCAATCACCCCTGGAGACTCTGTAGTGTCAGAGCCTTCCTTCTGGACAGGACTAGGCTCACTGTCTTCTGATAGGGCAGAGGGCTTGGCATCACTTCACATCAGGCAGCCCAGCTCTAACGAGAGGCTCTTCTAGACCCCACTAGAAGCAAATTGGTTTGCATTTTCTTTGGTACATGCTCTGTACCATAATGTCACAACCTCAAGCAATGAAAGTGCAGCATTGGTGAAAGCTCTGCAGTGGCTCTGTGGAGGGTAATGAAGCGTCAGGAGCAAGAAACAGGAGACGTATGAAAATATTCATCTCTGGCCTCATCTGTTGACACCTGGCAGGACTGATGCATGAACACAGAGAATGAAGGACATAAGCAGCCAAGAGACTAGCATGTATCTCATTAATAGCTGATAAATGTGGCTTCTTCTTTTGGAAGACAGATGAGCAGAAGGTATTCAGAAATAGCTCCCGACATTAGGAGTGCAAGTAGCAGCAGGTAAACTATAACAATCTTCACAAACATTGGTGGTTAAGCTTGCTTCAAGTCCAGAAAATGTAGAAAGACTAGGGAATGTTATGTTATGCTGAAAAGTATGTCTGTGGTCTTCATGATTTTCTCTCAAATGGGCCATAGACTCTCGACCATTAGAAAATGTCTGTCTTCAGCCTAGCTCAGATTCTGAAACTGATTATAGGCTTTGATGCTACAATATTGAGGAGAAATAACAGATTTGCAAATCCATTTTACCATCCATCTCACACCTTTTAATGATGGGGAATAAATACAAGGGATGCAGGGAAAGTGAACATATTTTTAATGCTTTTTATTAAAGTGCCACTTCCATTCATGTGAATGAAGTTTAGCAACAAGACATGTGTGTGTATTTGTCTCCGTGTCCATGCATTTGCGTAAGGTATCCTTCAAGAAGGATACACTGAATGGGCTTTCCAAGATGATTAAATAATTCAGTATGGTATCAAGACCAAAAATCTCAAGTGATTACCACAAAGAGAGATTCCAACCTTTTGTTTTTAATGCACTAGAAGCAATTTTGTCTGTACATATGATTTCTTTTCAATTTCCTAACGGAATGATGTAATGTGCATATTTTACAGAAAAATCAGGATATAATGAAAACCTGCTTCGAATGTTATTAATTTAAGAGGTTTAGAGTTTATTTATAGGGATGTGTAGAGATTTTGAATGAAATGTGTTTTTTCAGAGTAAATAAAAGGTACCTCTTAAATGATATTGGCAACTAGCATCACCTGTATATAAGGGGGGCTTCACGTGACATCTCCATGGGAATGACCAATAACTTTCAAAATGCAGAAAACTCATCAAATATTCAGTATCTTAGCAAATTTTTGGGCAGAAATTAAAGCCTATTTCTGGACAAAAAATTTAAAAAATAGAGTCTACAAAATTTGGGGCATCTTCGGAGTTTCTCCTTTAGTGTAAAAATAGTACCAATGGGAGAAATAACCTGGAGAAATATAGATGTATAGATAACATGTAAATTCAGGACATAGTGATGAAAGCATCATGTTTTATATGGTTCGAATGAGAAACAATTGCTAATAAGAAGTGACTGGTTAAATTGTGTCAATGACCAATCCTATTCTGCGTGTTCTGCTGAAGCCAAGCACCCTCTGAGGACAGCTGGAGCTCAGCCAGCATGCCATGACCGTAGTCAAGGTCATAGGTCCTCATGTGCCAAGCAATACTGTCTTGTTCCTTATCGTTACAAACTCTTTTTTTTTTTTTTTCCGTGGGGAAACAGACTGGAATATACTCAGTTAGACACCGTTAGTATTTTTAATCCTTATCTCCTTTTGATATAAAAATAAAGCTACCAGTTATTTTTTGTTTCATTATTAAGCCCTTGGTTTTTACAAGGATTTCAGAACTTGGCCTAGATTAGAAACGAAAATAGTAAGAGCTCCTTTTCACAAGAAATAAGATTTAAAGGTATTAGGGGGCATATGCCCTCCTTTTTAGCAATCAGCATGGGGAGTTCTGTTTTTCTGACCCTGAAATAATCAACTACAGTAGCTCAAAATATGTTTTTATGGTTAATTTTTGTAAATGCTGTTTGTAGTAATATTCCACTAACACACATACACACGAGTCCTTTCACAGCCTTTTTCTGGCTAAAATTCCTGTTGCTATGAATAGTTGGTAGGCAGCCCAGTGCAGGGGGATTGGACTGAATGTTGAGGCAGGTGTATTTTTGGCTCAGCCAGCGCCCCAGTATGTAATTGTGTTCTCTGCATCAGATTTTCCTTCTACCCTAGTTTTTCTGTTCTACTTAGACAAAAGCTTTGAGTTTTAAGGCATGACATCTCACTATGTATTTGTAAGTAACCATACCCAAAACAATGGTTTGTACTTGAATTCTTGTGCTCCATTAGCATTGAAATAAAAGCAGCCTTTCAATGGTTGCCTCTTCAGAGGAATTGGGCAGTTTTGACATCATGCTTTAATATTAAATTGGGCTTTGTTCAGAGCTGTAGCAGTCAGGAACAAACTATTATGTGTGGGCATGTGAATCAAGGAACAAATGGAAATGGCTACATCCAGGACTCTGGAAATCATTATATTCATGCCATCACAGGCTACCACATTGCACAGTTCTTTCCAGAATCAGAGCATCAGCTTGAAGGCCATTAGACTCTCCAGATTTTGCAAAAAGCAAAACCTGGCTGAGTTTTTGGAGGTTCCTGATGGTTGTGATTCTAGATCCTGAACGAGTGCCACTGCTGAATGTTCAGTGGCCTCATCAGCCTCCAACACTGATGCTGGCCTGCAGTGGCCACTGCTTTCGTTCCTTGGTGCTGGAAACCATGGTCTGGTGCAAGACTAAATATCTGTCCTCAGTGAGAGTATTTTTTGGAAAAGGGTGATGTGCCAGACAATATCAGACTAGACCCATGGCTTAACTTCTGTAGCACCTGCTCTCTGGCTCTCTGGCATGGAAGTAATTCTCATCTTGATCTCTATGTTAGAAGAATTAAATGTTCACACCCAGCTTTGTGTGGTTTAATCTGCGTTTCAGAAGAAAAGTTAAATAGTTTTGCATATTTTTATTACTGTTCAGAGAAATTTCCTCTTCACATTCCATCTCTTCTGGGCCTCATTGCCTAGGCACATTTCAATCTGAGGTTCATTTTTTATCTTGATTTTCAACAAGGGCCTTCCTTCTCCTTGCACTGTGAGACATGTTAACTCCTCCCAGCCTTTCCTATGAATATACATTGTGTTCCCTAGTCTAATTTTAAAGGGGAAAATTTATTTCCTCATTAGATGTTTGAATTACCTGAGGCCCCTTTATCATGATCCTCTTTCTTAAAAGTTCTTTAATCCTGCAATATCCTTTTGAAGTATATACCGCAGCTCAGATCAGGCACTGCTCGTGATTTATGTAACAACACTCCATTATTTCCCATGTTACTGTCCAGTCCATCTCTAATCCACCCTGGTTGGGTTTGCCAAGAAAAATGGCAATATTGATCATAGTTTTTCTAGCAATTGTCTGCGTCTGTTTTGTGTCTTGTATAATCATTATTAAAGGCAGCAAATTAAGCTTAACTAGTTTCAGAAAGCCCAGTTTGGAACTTGTAGTACTTTTTTTGTGCAGACATGAAGAGTTGGCTCGTCCACAGATTCAGTTTAGATGCACAGGACTAGATAATTTGCAAAAAAATTCCATTCAGACAAGCTGAACAAGTTACCTATGACAACACTTTCCATGACCAAATTCCCTGAATCTAAACCACATGATACTTTTGCTATGCCTTCACCATTAGTATCCTTTAGAAAATATATCTTTTTTTTTTGAACACTGCCAGTCATAGCAAATAAGTTCTCTTTGCTTCTCTTCCTGCACTCCCATGTAGCTGATTCACAAGTAAAGTAATCCCAGCTAGAATTGCTTGTGCTGTCTGCTCATTCATTCCTAAATTTTTATGACTTTACTGGCCATTTCCTTACCTTACTTGGACATGAGGAAAGCTGTACAAATTGCCTCCAGTTGATGAAATGCAGCAAAAACATGAAAGACCAACAGAAAAACTAGTTCACCAGTAGGTTGGAAAAGAGAGCTACCTTACTTTTGTATTGAGAAAATGTATTTGCCTATAGGCCATAAAAATGGACTATTTAACCTGCTCTTGAACTTCCCAAAAGTTCCCACACCAAGCATCCATATGTGAAGGATTCTGGTTGCTTCATATTTGAATTCCTGAGCTTAAGCTTTGGTCTTCTGGGACAACTGGGCACAAACCCAAGAGCCTGGCATTTTCTCCCTCTTCCCACATCCAGATAAAAAGCAACTGGGACTCCAGTCTTGCTGTGGACACTCTTAACTCTTCTGCATGCATGAAAAACTGAGTTCCAGAAAACAAGCTGATCAAAATAAGCTATTTTGCCAACTGTGCACAAGATTTTTTTGCACAGTCAGCTGTGTGGTGTGGGTGCATGCCTGCCTACAGAAATGTGAGCTTGAGAGTTGTAGACCTAGCTAGTAAAAAAGGAAGAGTTAAACAAGAAAAGCTTTTCAGGCCTCACAGGTTTTTTTTCATAATCATAATGTTGTTGGCTTCTCTGGAGAAACAGAACTATTTGCTTCTTTCTCCTCAGTGGTTAAAACTACATTTCTTGGGAAAGACTAATAAAATGAACAATAGAACCCTGGAGCCTGCAGAGCTTGGGTCCAGTTTGTACTAAGAGAAAACAAAAAACAACCCCAAAAAAGGCTGTCTTCTTAAATTTTGCCACAATAACCTCATGCCTAGAACTGCAGGAGGAGGTTCACACATAGCTTGGCCATTAATTACAATTTTTGCATCCTTTTGGTTGTATTTTTTGATGACAAGAGCAACTAGAGAAAATCAGAACAGAGAGTTGGGGATCATTCTGAGGAACTTCTTGCTTTCCCTGTCTCATCTCAGGGGGTGGAAGCCCCTGGACTTGTTTCTTCAATTTCCTGAACATTTTCCATGAAGTACTGACTTGCAGTCTGCAGTCTGTATCACTTAGAGCGATATTCAGCATCACAAAGGATCAGATCCCATAGCTGAATCCAGCCAATCTGGACTTACAACTTGTCAGCAGTAATCCACAGTGAGCAAGGTGACAGAGTACTAAAGATCAGCATGGCTGGATGGTTGGCACATGTGTCCCACATTTTTGGGGGCACGTGTATGGCTGTGTGTTACATTAATATGCTCTGACTTAGTCTTACGGTAGAGAACTATCAGCCTCCTTCAATAAATTCATTGTGGTTGAGTGCTCACTGATTATCTGTAGGAGTGCAAATACAGCTGTTTGCTAGACATGAGACATTCATTTGGCTCTCTGTATTGCCAAATACATTATTAGCTAATTTATAGCAGGAGAATCTTTACCTCCAGTATGTGTGATGAACCTCATTTGAACCTATTTTGCACCTATTCTTGCTTGCTCTGGGTAATGAGTAGTGATGTGTGTGAGCCAGAAAGAACTGCTCAACTTTCATAAACATAATGAGCTTCCAAGAGTGGCAATTAAAAAAAGAAATATGCATGAATTAATTTCTAATTTCTTACTGGTAAATGCAATGTATTTCGTGTTGATTAACAAAGACACAATGCCCATGAAATCCTACAAAACCATTTTTTTCCCCAATCATGTTTCAGAAGATAAATTTGCTTTAATATTTAGTGCTTGAAACAGCTCAAAATGAGACATGACAGTCCTAGAAATCCTAAAGCACCAAATATGAATTTCTCTGAAGGGATTTGATCTCAGTTTCATATTCAGCATTTTTTCTTACTGGTTTATTTGGAGCATATAAAAGTATTTATTTATTGCTGCATTTAATATGGAGAGCGGTGATAGCTGGATTTTGAACCAACTTGTCATTACTGAAAATGTCAGGGCCAGTTCTTCAATACTCATTGAAATTTTTAGCTAAACAATGACAGATATATATAGCAAACAAGCAGTCGAAGCCTTATGTCACTGAAACAGTGCATAACATCGCCTCCCTGTGAGGACAGAAATTATCACTTTTAAAGAAATCACTCTGATTTTTCAGGTTTAAATCAAAGATGTGTGATAAATCCTATCTTTTCCACCTAGAGGCCACAGGATATAGGAACATATGCCATCCTCACAGATAGGGAAAGGTTCAGATCAGATGGAGGGAGCCAGGAGGAAGGAATGAGAATTGCAACAAACCCAGAGCACATGGAATGTAAGGGAAGACTGGTAGTCTTCTAGTGGTGGTCAAAAGCAACTGCTAAGTAAAACTAAGCAGGGGGAAAATGGTAACAGTCTGGCGACTTACAAAGGAGTGAGAAACATCTTGTCATGTCCACTGAGGATAAAGGAAAAAGTTATTTCAAGTAAGAGTGACTTAGGTTTAGAATTCAGGTAAAACATTTCTTGTGATACAAGTAATGAAACACCAGGATACATTGCCAAGAGAAGCTGTTGAATTTTCTGTGTCAGTCAAGATTTTTAAAAATGCATTGGGAAGGTGCTGTCATGTATGTATAGTTATACCCATCAGAAAGGTGGAAGGATAGACCAGATGTTCTTCAACACAGTATCCTATGATGAAGCCTATTTTCTATGCTTCTGTTATAGCTGGTTTTTGCTATGGTCTGGGAGTAAATTAACCAACTTTAGCCCTGAAGATTTTTGAAGCAAAAATTCTTGCTTTTTTCACATTTTCCTGCTTCCCTTTTAATTTTTTCTTTTCTGTTTTTTCCTTCTGAATCCATGAAAAATGGAATGCTTTTTGTCTCACTGCTAGACTAACCCTCTGTAATCTTTCTTCCTCATGTGTGCAAAGCTACTCTCAATTTCTTGTGTGTTTCCAGAGTACGTCCCTGTGAAGTTATACTAAATCCTTACTTGATGGTGCACTGGAATTACCCAGTTTGCAATGACAGAAATAATTCTATTCCTGCAGAAAATATCAAGATTTGTTCCTGGCTTCTGATCCTCAAGTTAGCAGAAGCAAAGTTTCTATTATATGCAGCTTTGGTCACCATGAACTGGCCAGTTAAAGAGGATTCTCAGTCACTGAACTGCTGTGAATTTTTTTAAGAATAAGACCTATACAAAAGCTTGAAGTTACTTGCTGTTCTTCAAACAGACCCCAGAAGTTTTGTTATACATTTCAGTAGCAGTAGGACTACTTCATTGTACTGGGAAAAGATTATTTACCCTCCCTTTTTTTTTTTTTTTTTTCACTTTGCATGACAGTTCTCATAGAATACTAAATAATGCCAGCAGGATTTAAAATTGAATTCAGAATTATTTTAATTACCTTAAATGTTTTACTTTTTTTTCGAACTAAATGCATAAATAGGATCTGCTCAAACATGCCTAGCAGGAGGCATTTAAATGCCTCATGCAGATAGGCTGTTCCCTGCTTCCTTGTTTGGTTTGGTTTTCCCTTTCTTGTTTAAAAAAATCCAGTAGTGAATGAATGAAACATAATTATGCAAATATGCTAAATCCAGTTGACAGGCAGGATGCAGGCAATGCTAAAGCAAAACTGGTAAGCTAAGGGCAACATCTACATTTCATTATTTATTAGGGGCCAGATATGAAAAGGCATTTGAGCACCCAGAGAGACAGCCAGTCAGTAATATTTACAAAAACACCTAAGCGAATTAGGTGCATTATTCCTGTACAGTTTTACTAGTGGCAATGTGGGGAAATTAGTGGAGGAAATTAGTAAGAAGTCGCCCTCCAAATTAATCTACTTTACGAGTCAGCAATCTTATACATTTCTCTGAATGCAAATCCCAAGTGCAAAACAAGTGTCATGCATACATCCACACTCCCATTTTTTTAAATTACTGTATGCTATATGTAAGAAAAGAACATTTTGTGCAGTACCTGGAAACTCTGATAGTGACAGTTTTACCAGTTCATATTGAAATGCTGTAGGAAATTATAGATCATGAGCTATAATTTCAGTGGTAAACCCAAAAGTTATTTCCAAGTCTCTGCAAAGGTATGTCATAAATCTGGTCAAAGAGAACATGACAAAGAACTTACATAGTTAGCATTTTTCTCCTGTAAGGAACTGAAGAAAAACTGAAAAGAAAAAGCAATGGTGCTATTGTTTCTATGTGCAATTTATGAAAGACATGATTCTGACACAGCTTCTTATGGATGCTGACCTTTGTAAAGGAATAAGGATACAAATCTTCATATGTTGAGGTAGATTGGCCATTATGAACAAATGAATTGAGTGGAGGATTCCAATCAAAATAAACTCTAAAATTTGTCAGTTTTAGCAGTTTGCTATAAAACTCTCACAACAAATTTGTGTCGAGTCCAATCTATTGAACAGTCACATTACTGACTTGGACAATGAATTATGGAATACACATAAAGCTGGCAGATGGCATCTTTCTGGGAGGGATTCCAAGCACTTGGGAGGACAAGATTAGTACTCACAGCAATCCTAAAAATGTTACTGAAATACTCCAAAACCAACAATATGAAATTCTAAGGAATGCTATGCTTGGGAAGGGAGAAAACCAATAGAAAATGTGAAATGGCTGAACAGAAAGATATCTGGCAGCAATGATGAATTAAAACGTCTTAGTATGTTTGAACATTATATCAAGTCAAAAGACCAGTGTCATTCTGGGGTGTGCTAGGTGGCATGCCATAAGTTAGAGATGGACGTCTTTATTCTGTCCCGTGCATCAGTAGCAGGACTTCAGCTAACAATGTCATCCGGTTTTGAGCATGGCACTTTAAGATGCAGACTAAATAGAGTGGAGGCCAAGAGCATAAACACTGCTAAGAGGTTTAAAAATATGACAGAAGGTTGAAAGAAATGTGTTTAGTTTTAAAAAGAGCAATTTTGAAAAGAGGAGCAATTCAGTAATCATCTAATATGTAAAAAGATTCTACAATGAGCAGAGTTATGAGTTACTCTCCATGTTCACCCAATGTAAAAAAGAAATCATTGCCTTAATTTTTCAAAAGGGAGAAAATGTTCGATTAGATTAAATTAGACATTAAAAACAACCAAACCAACTTTCTAGCTGCAAAGACTTTTAAGGACTGGAAGAGGCTGCCTAGGGAGCTTTTTTACTTCATTATTGAAGACCTCTATGAACAGATTAGACACAACTCAGATGTTCTGAGAATGCTTGACAGTTTCTCAAAGCAGGGAGAGCTGAGTTTCAAAGATTATTTTCATTCCTTCATTTCTATGATGTTACTACTAAATCCCTTACAAAATAATATTCTTAAATTACCCAAAATCTGTATTTACTTTTTTAAGTAACTCACATTTACAGAAAAAATTGAATGCATTCAGAAATTTATATTGATCATGTCAGTGTCAGGTAGTCCCTTTTGGGACACTATGATTTCAGTTTGGAAGACTCAATTAAAACAAACAAACAAACAAACAAACAAAATCTGGATAAATTATTTTTACTTGTCTCAGAAAATGGAGGAGCAGTATGTATCCCTTTGAAATAAAAGGCATGATTCATATTGATTACAAGAAGGGCTTCTGTGTTGTTCAGGACTGAGATTTGTTGTGTTTCTTCCTGGCAAAGTGCACTTGGATTATCAGCAGATTTGCAAAAATTGCAAGTCAAATTAAGTAGCACTGGCTACCTGTTAAGCTCATAAAACAAGATGTGTACATCAATTGTATGTTAATTTTAAATATGATATACAGGTGTAATGCTATACATTTTTTGTTGAATGTAGAATTTTCAGAGGTATTTCTAGAGGTACTGTGTATAACTTTGTCACTGAAGTATTATATCCTCTTAAGCTCATGCAAAAGAATAGCATTTTTAGCTAAGAAAATTCTTAAACTTGTACTCTTTGTGATTGCCATTGCCAGAAATCCTGCTAAGTAGCCTTATCTGAACCTTAAGTCATGACTGACAGATTGCAAAGATTAACGTGTCTGTAGTCTACATGCAAGTCATTTGATTTAGAAACAGTAGGACTTGCAGAAGGAAACTTTTCCCAGGTGCCAATGTGCTTTAACTAGATGTTAGTAGGTAATGTTGTAAATATTACAATTACAGACATTTCAAAGGGAGTCAAATAGCCTTTCCCTTTAACCCTCTGCCAAGTTTTATTCTTCCTAAAATTACAGAGTGGCTGTGCTTCAGACATTGAAGCGATCTGCCACACAGATACCAATATGCAGTTAGGAACAGCAGCACCGTGCAGATTCATGGCAAAGAATACAGCAGCCTGCTCAAAATCAGATTTCATGTTTTGGACTTTCTACAATCAAGAGCTGCCTCTTCCTCCTGACTCACTGTCTTTTCCTTCTCATACCTGCTGCATTCAGATCACTTTTTGCAATAATGATGTTCTCATTGTGAGCATGTGCTTGAGACCTTACTTATAGCTTATAGGCTAATGATTGGCTTTACCCTGCTGAACATGAAGGTGTCAGTAGGTATTAATAATACTATGAAAGAGATAACAGTATTTCCATAAATTGACCTTCTTGATGATGACTTCACCCCATTTTCTTCAGTTCAGTTTAATGACTTGAAGAGTGTTCGGTGATGAAACCATTCCCAAGCATAAATTATTCACCACAGGAAAAAAAGTAGTAGTTCCATTTTGCAATTTTCCATCGGTGGCTGAACCTCTGTAGGTGAATTGTCTGCAGAGGCAGAACAATTCTTCTGACCCTCATAAACTTATTTGCACCCTTTTTTAAAACAAGATAGCAATAAAATATTAAATAAGGAGAAAAAAGTTTCTCTTCAAAATAAATGTTGACCCATCAATTTGTGCACTTAAAAAAAGTGTGTGCATATATATATAGCATGTAGAAGAAAAAACATCTTTTAAAATACATTTACTGTAGGTTATTAACAAGGAATTTCATGTAAATGGTATGAGTAGGAAAGATCAAAGAGCTGGACTAGAACCAACATGACCATAAATATTTTAAGTGCTTGACATTACATACCAGACACAAATAAACAGAGAAGCAAATTATAGTGAGTATTTCTAAAGATAAAAATATTTACCATCTGCATGTTTATATTTGCATATTCAGTACAAGCTTTTTAGCTACGTTTCTGAAAAGATGATTTTCCTAGTATCTCTCTATTACTTATATCGCACTACCACATTCACCTGGAATTAGATGCAGAGAAAAAATCTCTGCCTTTTTGCAGAGAGAATTTTTCCAGGTGGGATGTGCAGTATTTGCTGTTCTTTCCTGGTGTTTTTCCTGATCTGTTTCCTTGGCATCTTGCATCTGCTGGAGGTGGTGGGGTGGAGGTAGCCTGCTGCTGGACCACAGTGTCTGCTGCTGTCTGAGAGAAATGTGCTCAGAGATTAATCCTAAATTCTCAGCCAGATCATAAGTATGGGCACTGTACAGGGAAGCCTGTTTGTAGCTCCAGGATGCCTGTTTTCTGATTTATATTTTTTTTAATACACATCGCAGCCCTAACAGACTGAAGGTGTGAACTTTTGGAGTACAAGGTCTGTTTAAGCTTATGTGCTGTCATGAATGGAAACTACTTTTGAATTTATGCTGAGTATAAGTCAGAGAGCAGAGATTTTGTTCCATCAATACAATTTGGTCATGATAGAGGCCTGTAGAGGATGGAAATTCTGCAGAGATTTTTCTAAATTACTTTCCCACTTAGGCACATTAAAAGACCAAAACATTTCCTTTCCTTTTACCATGTATCCTTTCAAAGATATCCCTTTCCCTAATGCTATTGGGACAATCATTTTTAAGCCACAAGTCAGAAGGCAGGGTATGAGGAAATAAAAGAAAAGCTGTTGTATATATACATCATAATCTTCTGATATTCAAGGGAATATAATCTTATATTAGGAACTACCTGGGTGTTCCAAGAGGTCCCAAATTATGAAGATCTAAATCAAACCTGGTGGACCATCATATTTTAGCAATTTGATGGATTTTCTCTAGCCTTTTACCCTTATTACTGTGTAACTGCACAGAAGTTGTAATTCCTGAAAAGTCCCAGAATGGTAAATGCAGTTCAGATCTGGGCACTTGCTGGTTTCTCCGCTTTGAAAGGTAATTGAATGGGAACAAGTACAAGTGCAATTGAATATGTAGGCTAGAGGCACTAAGTTGCAGCCTCAAAGAGGTCATGCAGAAATGAATTTTTAAAAAGGACTATAAAATTGCATCTAAGATAGATGGGGTGCAAAAGCAATATTTAAATGAAATTGTTATGGATATAAGTCACTTGCCAGGCATTCTAACTATTTCCAACATAAAATATGTTTTCACTTCATATATAAAACATTGTTATTATTCACATCCTGTGTCATGTTAACATATTAAAACTTAAATGTTTAATGCATATATTAAAACTTTGTGTCATCATTAACACCGCTGATGAATACCCTTTAACAAAAATAATGGAAAAGATATGTCAAGGCAGATAATTTTTACAATTAGAATAAAAATATGTAACTTAAAGTGTGATAAGATAGAACCGCTTAATTCAAAGTTTCACAATCCTCTCTCCTTGCTCATGGGAATCCAACTGCCATTTGTTTTCCTATTAAATGACATTTCAAATACTTTATTATAAACATAAATCACATCTCCTTTTGAGAAGGCAAATGACAAACTAAATTTGAGGTCTGACTTGCATTTCTATGCTCTACCCAGGACTAAATAGATGAGCAGTTGCTATATAGATTGTATTTGATGGATAAACAAAGAGAGGCAGTAGGTTATGGAAAACATGTCACTTGGAACTGACATCTGCCCTCATAATTTGTGAGTGTCTTACCCTGCCATGTCACCTCTGCAGACATCAGTTCCCCATCCTGGTTCATAACATCCAGGGGAAGAGATTTACTCTTTTTTAAAGTCAAGCTGCCTCCTGTAAAATGCATACCTTTCCCTAATGGAGGATGTTCTCTTCCGTGTGCTCAGCTAGCCAGGAAGAAATGCCCTCAATACTGGGGATGAGGTGTGCAGAACAACATGCAGTTGCATGGGAGCAGGAGAGTGTTGGCAGGGAGATGGGATCAGAGGAAGCATGCTCAGGCTGCCCTTTTTGGGGATGCCATAGTACGGGTGAGACTACTTCAGCCAGCAAGGTGCCACCAGCATGGTGCCAGCTTCTTGCTTACTGGGTGTGTTTAAATGGAACCTTCCAGAGAAATTTTTCTCCATCAGCAATGATTTCCTTCCCTCGCATGAAGGGGGTGTTGGTGCTGGCAATCCACCAACACTTCTCCCATAGACCCACACAGACCAAGTGCTCTCACGGATGCCACTGAGGCAAAACCTCTGTTTGACCAGCAGGGAGATACATCTGGGCTAGATATTTTAATATAGAGACACAGTTAGGTTTGTCTGTACCAAATCTAGATATAACCTATATAACCTAACTGAATTCACCTGAATTAATGAAAAAAGAATTCACTAATTAAGGCTTTACAACTGGAGAAAGGAAATCAATTATCTTAATAAAATTGCTGAAAACTACAAGGTGCAACATCCTAAATTGGAAGTCCCTAACATTTACATCACACCATTTCCAGCTCTTACATTTTTATTACAGGTTTTATAAAAATCAGGGTGTTTGGGTATTTTTTCCTAAAACACATTCTTACCATCACGTGGTTGAAAGAATATCTTTACATTCATTTAAATACGGTGCGCTTATTGATCATACAACTGTAGAGAAAAAAATCTAAGGATGTGACTCTTCAGCATCCACAATCAAAAAGAAAAGTAAATAAAACTTTTTTTTCCTTTGGTAAACTTCTTGAGTTGCAATCATCTTCAGTATTTTGTGACCCGACTCAAGATTTCTGAAAGTTTGACGTTGGCAATATCAGTGCTCTTGTTCTGCAAGATATATTCTCCACACATATTTGGAATGACCTCCATAATTCATTCATGAGTTACACATTCAACCCAAATATATACTGAAAAAATCCTTTACCACGTAATTCATTTTTGTGTGGGTGATGTGCATTTAAAGTGCGTAATGAGAAAACACAGGCCGCTCTCATACGGTAGTATGCTTTTGATTTCCACCTGTTATTGTGGGTGAGAAAATTAGTTTGATCTGATTATTAGCCAAATTAATTGTAATGGGGAAGAGAGTGTCCCACTAGAACAGCAAGAATAAACTTAATTTCACTCTCTTTTTGTGTTGCAAATCAGTAAATGAGTTTAGATATTTGCTTTCTACCTCATATTTCTGTCTTCCACTAAAACAAAATTATTTAGGAATAGTTTTTTAATAATATTTTTTTCATATAGACAGATTAATCACATTTATTTTCAGAGAGAAAGAGCAACAGGGCTTTGTAGAGCTTTAAAAATTCCTGTGCATAACTCTAATTTTTAAAAACCTATCTCTTAATACCATTTTATCTTTCCACTGTCGCTTAAAGACATTTTTCATTTGGATTGTTCTTAGAAAATTAAAGTCTTTGAATGTGCTTTGATTTTTTTTTAGGTTTTAAGAACATCAGGAATATTATTTTTTTTCCTTTTGTAATTTGGTTTAAAAAGGTTTCTTAATGTGATGTTGATAGTCACAATACCTTAAAAAAATCTACAGGAACAACTAATCATGAAACATGTCTGGTTTTCCTCATCTTTTCTAGGATCATTTACTTAATGTTAGTCAATCTGAATTAAAAAAAAAAAAACAACCAACCAACCAACCATTCTTTTTCTAATTATCAGAGGATAAAAGAAGTTTTGAAGGAAGATTGTTTCTGAAAGAATTGTGTCACATAGAAAATGATCCACCAATAGGCAAGAAAATATGTATATTCAGTTCAAATAACTAATGATAAAACGCCAGGAAACGTTTAAAACACCCTGACATGTAGCAGAACACATCAGATTCAGGTGAGTCCATTAAATATAAGGAATAGAAATTATAACTTTATTAACTTTTTAACATGTCATTTTCTGACACTAAAATCATTAAAGGTAAATAAAAAAAGGGCTACTTTCTATAAAAATCCTCTACATCTTTAATTATCTGTTTTTATCAGTTAGACATAAATCAGTAGTCTTAAAAAAATAAAATTTTCAGAAAATATAATCCTTAGCCTTTGAAATACAAGGGTTACAACTATAACAAACTCTCTGAAATTAAGTTAAATTGAAATTGTCTTATACCCTGTAATATGTCTAAAAAGGATCATCTGAAATATAATATAAATGTCTACAAAATGGAAAAATAATACCTGTGAAGTTATGGCATATTATATAGCATTCATATAAAAATAAATGAAGAAAATTTAGATGGAATAACATCCATCTAAGTAATAGAATATATATTTTGGAAACAAAAAACTTTAATTAAAATGCTGAATTTAAAAAAAAAAAAAAAAAAAGACAAAACCCAAACATGACAGAGCTTATAATCATGATATCATCAGGATATTAGGGGGAATGTATCAGGAGTTAATTGTTACACAATTTCCTACACTCATACCTATTTAGAAAAAAAAAAAAAAAGAAAACATCATTTGAAATACTGTAGATGTACATCATAGATTATTGAATAAAAATGCATATACATGAAAGTGTAGTGCAATTTCAACTTCATAATGTTTTGTCCTGAGATGTTAATAGGGTAACTTTAAAAAGAAACCAGGCAACATTTGACCATAAATGTTTTTCTGGAGCATTTATATACTGCAGCAAGTAATATTTTAAAAAGCTTTTCAAAGGATCATAAGGGAGATACAATCACCATATTTTATTGAATTCAGTTATGCATTCCCTTATAGATTATCTTGGAAAATCCCAGTGTACATGATAATACAAATCAAATCAGCTTCTGTTTTATCCATTGCACCACAAACAGAGACCTACTGCAGTCAGTGCTGACTACCAAAGTTGTCAGATTAACACACCGGGGCAACTGAGCCAGGGAGGTGATTTCCTCTTCTCAGCATGCAACTCGATAGTGTTTCACAAATCACTGCTCCATATCTGCTCTCTGCTGTCGAATCTAAAAGCTGCCTTCTGTATTCATCTGTATATATCCTTATGGAAGCAGATACACATAAATCGTCACTTTACAAACCTCAGCTTCTTAAATACAGCCATGCTTACCTGGCCTGATGACAGCAGCCCTGAGCACCTGGCAGCTCCCACTGCTGCCAGCAGCAGCAGCTGAATTATCGACACAGCTTTGGAGTCAGCTCAGGTACCAACGTGGGCACAACACAGGCAATTTGGGAAGACAGGAGACCGTGCTCTGGTGATGACACCAACTAGCATAAAAGTCCTAGATTAGCTGAAATAAGACTTAAGGTCTCTTACTTTTTAAAACAGGACAGTTGCATGCAAACAGAGCACTGGGAATGATGTGTGCCCCCTCAAATCTCCTGAAACATACCTCGGAATTGCTTGGGGTGATATCAGCTGGTGGTGCTAGCAAGTCCAAAGCAATGGAGGGGCCCAAACTAACAATTCAATAGCACAGAGGGTCAGTGTCCAATCCTTAGGAATATTCCCTGGCAGGTTTCAGTACAGCAGCATTCTGGCTGCAGAAACCACATTTACTTTCCTATCAATAAAGTATTAGGGACATATCTTTTCTTCACCAGCCACAGAAAAGTAAAACCAGAGAACAGCATTTGGATAAGATGAAAAACTGTGTTTCAATGTTTAATGGTAATAGACATTGAGAGTATAATGAATATTTTTTCCAGACACTGTATATTTCACTCACACTTTAGGCAGGCCAGTGTTTCTGTGGCAAAGCTCTAACCAAAGTTCACAGTTTAGTCTCAGAATAAATGAGTGCTTAATTAAAAGCTTCCAGTTACAGACAAGTTTGGGTTTATTTCTATATGAATATTTAGTCAGTTAATGTGCCGTAAATTAGCATTCACTGATGGAAGGGTAACACATAGTCCTGAATGCCATCAAAATGTAAAATAAAGGAAGGAAACTCACAAATCATTATTTCTAATGAAATGGAAAACATGAGACATAGTGATTTCAACTAGTCTCCAGATATCAAGGCCAACAGGCTGAGTTGCTCTAAATACACTTAAACAGGAATGGGGAAAGAGCCTTTTCACACTCCTGAAGCTTTCCTTACTGGTCTTCTCACACAGACGTGCTGTGACTGTGGTTTTAAAAGGCTGAGGTCAAATATTCCATTTCAGAGTTCAGGTTGTTTTCCCCTTCCCCAAAGAGCAGCTGCTGTCTGTTGTTTCCTGCGGGGCGCGTGCCAAGCCATCTCAGCGGGGCTGGCTGTCCTCTCTAGAAGGCTTTCTCAGGGAAAGGTAGGCTGACCACCCTCGTGATGATAGCTGCCACTTCCACTGCTTGCAGTGAGGAAATTCAGCTTGACTCAGGGAAGGGGACCCCCTCCTGATTTCCACAGACAGGGATTGCAGTAGTAAGCAATAAATGAATGGGGGAAGCAGAAGGCATTCTGGAGTGCCAAGGGGAAAGTACTTTGAGAGTGGTTGAAGATGGCTGAAGGGATGGGTCTGAAGGGACTGTGAGAAAGGGGTGCATGAACATGAAACATGAGGGAAGAGTGTCAGAAAACAGACAGCACCATGTAAGTGTAGGCTAAAAGAGAGTGTGGGGTGTCCAGACAGAATACAGGAGGCATTCTGTACATAGAAAATTATTGCAGTGCTAAGAGAATAATTGCAGTGCAAAACCTCTGATAAACATGAGGTGCTACTGTATATTAATTGCTGGTGTGTACAGATATGTGTATGCATTCTTGTAAAATAGACTTATCATTGCAATATCAGTTGGTAATACATATACACTACATAACACATAATTATTTTTTTATGTAGACTTCTATTTCATGATTTTCAGGGTTTCAGCAGTACGGGGTGTTAGCACAGTTGAGCTGATCCACTCTTCCTCCACTGCCCCCTGAATAAGCAGAAGAGAAAGCTCTGTGCTCTTTTTAAGAGTCAGAACACAAAAGTAATTTTTAAAAAATGGAGCAACAGTGAGATTAAGAAAGTATGTCTGTCTCTAAGACAAATGGAAATCAAAGGCTGTCCTGAGGACCTTGCAGACTAACAGGAAAAGGCAGAAGACACCACTAGCTTAAAAAAGTTATCCAGTCTAGGGACAGGGCAGTCATTTTACCCTCCAGTACAGCTGGATATGATATTAGCATCTTTTTCACATGCAAGAGTGTGAATTGTCCAGACACCCCAAAATGTAAAATTCAGTGCAGTGTTGTAGCCATTTTTCTTGTGTCCATAAGCATTTTTTCCAGTTTTCTACCTGTGTAGACACATACAATGTACAATCATGTATAATAGCTACCTTAATGCCTGCTGAGCTTGAATACACACACATACACAAAGTGTCTATTGAGGGAATTACTGCCTTTTAATCTCCTTTTGCCTTTTAATAAAATCAGCCTTTCTGAAGAAGCTAATTTTGTAGAGCCTCTGTAAATCATAAATCTCACCCATCTTACTCCAATAAAAAACTGGAATACAACTTGCTTTTAGATTGCTCTGACCAGGAAGACCTGAAGAATGTTCCCCCACTCAACGTCCTTTTAATTCATCTTTATTTTACTTTGCGTCTTTGTAACTCGCAGTACTGGGTGAAGTGCCCTGCTGTGACATGAGACGTCAGGTTCTGTCAGTCACATCAACTGATGTGATGTGGCGGAGCCTGATGTGATGGGACCAATGCCCTGCTGAATGTGTACTGTGTCACTGTGGTATGCAGGGGCTGGTTTCTCTGAGAAGAAATGCAGTGAGGGAAGCCAGGCTTCCCGTGGCTGATGAAACTAAATGATTTTGTAAATGAAAGTGTAATAAGGTGCTTGCTGCATGTGCATGCACAAGTAGCATATTTGGTTTATTTTGTTTTTGCTATTTGTTTGCAATGGCAAACAAATCATATCTAGTTGTGAATTTTGCATAAGTTTTCTGTGAGTCCTATAAAACTCTGACTAGCATCTATCTGTGGGCTGGACTGGAGTGGTGCCTCTTGGAGTGCTGCTCTACTTGGGACAAATACTGTTTCTGGAACACCCACCCGTCCCTTGTGGGTGCCACACTGCAAATTTGAAGGTGTCCTTCTGCAGCCCCTCCATGGTCAGAGCCAACAGCCACAGCTTTTGCTAGCAGCTTTTTCACACCAATCTTACCCTATACCCCTGATCCTCAGCAGAAAAATATCTTGAGGCAGCTTGTCTAGTGGCAGTCCCTCTCAGAATGCAAACTAGTCTCTGAAAAAGCACCATAAAGTTTACTCAGATCTTAAAAATGTTTTTTTCGAATACTTCCAAGGAGATAAACCCAGTAATCACCCATTAAGACATCACACTAAGCCGAAATGTTGGCTTTTAAGGATATGGCTTTCTCTACTCTTTTGGCAGTGACAGCCCTCAGATCTCTGTACCTTGTTCTTATCAGCAGTCCTTCCACATGAGACAGCTACAGGAGCTGGTGAAGCCTTTAAAAAAAAGCAAGTCAGTCCTGTCCTCATCATCTGCCAGTAATCCAGCTCCCAGTGAAACTGGATGGGTAATGAGAATAAATTATCTCTTTCTCAAGTCAGCTCCAGGTGAGAGCTCTAGCAAGTATTATTTATATCTTTTGGCTAAGTACTCCACTCTGTGAAGTGTTGACCATCCCAACACTGCATTATCACTGGTTTGACCCTAGTGAACAATCGCTCTGGCACTAAGCTGATTAGCTTTTCATTCCTAACCCCCTCAGTTTCTGTGCATATTGGTTGTGGCAGAAATGCACCCCTGTTTATTATTCTCATTATGGAGCAGTCCAATAAATAGCATGAAGCAGTGTTGCAGGAACAGGGAAAGCCCTTTGGGTTACGTATAGATATGGATGAAACACTGTCTGTCAGAATCCACACAAATGTGCAAGAAAGATGGTAAATATCTTCTGGTGCAATTTCTTAGGAACATGTCAGCCATGTTGCTATTATACAAAAGGTCATTAAAAAACACTCAAAATCTAACAAATAAACCCCAACTCAATCAACTATATCAATTTTTATGTAGCTAAACAATCAATTTATGCTCACACTCTATTTAAGAGTCTTATGAGTATTGTATGTTCCATCACTGGAACTCCTTTGTTTTTATTTTACACTGGAAATTACAGGCTTAAGGAAAGGTGGACCAAGCACATCAAAATGGAAAAGTAAGCCAAAAAGTTTGCCTTTAAGGAAAGCAGCATTGGGATTATTGGTTGCTTATACAAAATGTGTTACCTTGCTAGAAGAAGATGGTGGAGGAGCACAGAGAGGGAGACAGAGAGCAAACCTCAGAACTGGAACTTAAAAGGGACTTGGAAAGTATCCATTTCAATGAGCAGAATTCACAAAGCCAAGGTCCACATACAAAAAACAGAGGAAGTTGTGTGTCACAACAGTCTCAACACTGAGATGAGTGGCAGAGGGGTTATCAAAATGAACTCATACCAAATGCTGCTGCATGGAGCACATGACCACCACCTTCCTCCACTGCCATACAAAGCTGCCAACGCATACACAGCATTGAGTCATGCAGATTTTTAAAACTCTAAGCCAAGATATTGTTTCTTGTACTTGGAACTATAAATCAGTCTCTTGGATGTAGATCATTGTCTCTTTCCTCATGATGGGAAGATGAGCTGGCAGAAATATCATTCCTCCTGGGAAGTAAGTTCAAACCTTTTCAAACTGGTTACAAAGCTCTGGTTTCCCATTCATGTGCAAGAGCTACAACCTACTAATCAACTCCCATTTTCCAAAAGGAAGACTTTCCTTTTTGACTGCACCACACCCTTTCCCCCTCAGGCCTCTCTGACTGACAGTGACTGTGCACTTGGGTAATGACAGTGCTGTTGGGTGCACTCCTACCTCCCCAGGCCCATCACGAGGTTCAGATGTTGGAATGGTAAGGCTGCAAAGCACTAGAGCGTTTTGGCTCCACAGTGCTCTGTCCAACTAAGATAAGGGCAACCCTGCATACGTGTGGTAACATCACTTCAAGGCTATAAATAAGCTTTGTGGTGTAAACATGGGTTCCTGGATAGGCTCTCCTACCCTTAATAGTTAGGCAATGTAATTGTTATTTATTTTTTAATCGTTCCCTTTGATTTAATTGCCTATATGCTCCCCAGGGTGCATTTTAAATACCAAACTACTACTTTGGATCCTGGCTAAGTAGTTCCACATAAAAGTGAGCCTTGAAATTCAGGAAAAGGTGAGTTCCTCATTACTGGACAGCAGCTGGCAGTGGCTCACATTTTAAAATCCAGGATTTACAATGTACAGATAAAATTCTCTCTCATTCATTAGCATAAGTGGAGACAGTTGGTGGGGAGGAGGCTAAGAGGGTGACATTTACCTATTTTCTCCTTACCCATTAACATGCACAGATGGGTGTGGTGGCCATGTTCCAGCACATGGGGCAATCACAATGTGATCACTGTGTCCCACCTACAGTTCTGCAATGGCAGCTAGAGAGATCAAAGCTTGCAGGCAGGAATTTCCAGGAATGGGCTGTTCGCTGCCAGCACTGCTCTTCTGGGATTTGGGACTGGTGGGTGCTGACAGCATGGCTGTGTGCTCTAGTGCTCCAACAGTGGAAGGGGAGATGGCAGTCCTGTATGAAGAATGTCATCAGAGCATCATCAAGGACAAGGAAATATTTCTCTTGTGGACATGGAATCTGACAGGGTGCAATGAAATCACTGCCATCTGCAATGGCTGAAAAAGCTTTGGGAGTTGTCCAGGAAGAGGGTCACTGGAGGCAACATCTGTGCCTTGGCAAGGAGATGACTTGTATGGTCTCCACCTCCAGTATTTATGACTCCATGATTATTGGTAAGGAATGAGGTAGAGAAAGACACAGCAGTTGATGGATTAGGGTGCTACTTAATTTTCATTACAGGTCTCCTCAGATGGAAAATGAGACCTTGTAACCTTCTAGCAAGCTCCCTGCTGGGACTGCCATTGTGGATTCTGTAAAAATGAGGCTGTTTAGACACTTAAGGATGCTTATTCACCCTTTGTGTGAGTGGCTGTTAAATGGTGTTGTTGTGTTTATATCTAATATTTAGACACTTGGATTCTGCTTGTGCAGAGACAGCAGCAGTCCCAGTGGGATAGGCAGTACTGGAGAGAGCAGTAAAGATGCTTCTGTCAGGGTATCTTGGCTAGTCCTTGTTCAGAGCAGGATAACAATTATAAACATAGACTTTGAGGGGTAAGTATGAAAATTAAAGGGTCAGTTACATGTGGAAGGGAAAAGAAGATTCTGTAGGTTGATTAGCCTCAAGGTCATCTCAGATAAATATGTTTTTTTTTCTTTCTATGATTATTTCTAAGAAGCTTGACTCTTCAAGCAACTGAACAAACTCAAGTCTTGCTATGATATCCATTCATTATGTGCAACTTTTCCCTGTTTCTTCCTATATGTGACTTCTCCTTTAGTTTCAATCTTGAAGTGATATCATGTACTAAGAGAATAAAACTTTATTTCAGCTATCTGTGTGCATATAGGCCCCAAATGCTTGGAGGAGCAGCCGAAAATATTATTTTGTCTGTGACTTTTAACAAGCAAAAGAAAAAGTGACAGCAATTACATTAGAAGTGTGGACATTGTACATAAAATAATTACATTTCATGGCTTTTCCTTTTGTAGAAAAGAAATGCTATTATAAAAGTAGTTTCCATGGGGTGAGATTTTCAAAAGAGCCAGGCGTCCACAACTGGGACCAGATTTCTAGAAGGCTTTAGCTCTGGCGTAGAAATAAGTGTCCAGATGTCCAAAGGGCTCTAAACACTCGATTGTGAGCATTTATAAAAATCTGGCATGTATTTAAGAGCATAAATTGGAGCTGAGCTCTTTGGAAAAATCTCACCTCCATGCTGGATGTTGAGCTGGCTTGAAAAAAGTCTTGGTCTGAAGCTGTTTTGGTGGGGGGATTGTTTTTTGTTTTGGGGTTTTTTGGTTTTGTTTTGTTTAGAGATTTTTTCAGTTGTATTTTAAAAGAGAACTGGTCTTGCATGTCATTAAGTTGTTTACTGGTTTTGTGGAGCTTTTTGCTTTTAAGCACATATTTCAGTCTGTCCATCCAAACAGTCCAGTTGCCTTTAAGCAATATTGAGGTACTTAAAACTAAGCATGCCCTTTGCTGGGCTGGAGATGGAATTTACCATTTGAAATACTTCCCTGTTTAGCTGTGAAATGTACACTATCTTTACCAACATGGCCACATGTGAGGAGGAGGTGTGACTGAATGGGAGCCAGTCAGAGTAAAGGAAAACTTATCTCAGTGTCTGTGTAATTTTGATAATGTCTTTGGAATAAGCTCTAAATATTGCAGTTGAGCCACAAATAAACATGAGAAAGTTATTTTAGGTAAAGTAGTAGCAACATTTCTTCTGGACCTGTGCAACAAGAGTTGAGTAGGCCAGAAATGTGCTGGAGCAAGTCCAGGGAAAGGCAGTGGAGCTGGTGAAGGGTCTAGAGAGTAAGTCCTATGAGGAGAAGCTGTGGGAACTGGGGGTGTTTAGTCTGAAGAAAAGGAAACTCAGAAATGGCCTTATCACTCTCTGCAACTACCTGAAAGGAGGCTGTAGCCCGGTGGGGGTCAGTCTCTTCTCACAAGTAAGAAGTGATGGGACAAGAGGAAACGGCCTCAAGCTGTGCCTGGGGAAGTCCAAGCTGGACATCAGGAAGAATTTTTTCACTGAAGGAGTGGTTAAGCATTGGAACAGACTGCCCAGGGAGTTAGTGGCATCATCAAACCCTGGACTGGTTCAAGAAGCAGCTGAATGGCATTCAGTGATGAGGTCTAGTGTACAAGGTGGTGATCGGTCAAAGGTTGGACTCAATGACCTCGGAGGCGTTTTCCAACCTAGATGATAATGTGATTCTGTGAAAATGGACCTAAACCAAAAAAACCCAGGATGCTTGTATACAAAAAAAAAAAAACAAACCAAACAAAACCAACCCAAAAAAAAAATAAAAAACAAAACAAAAAAAAAAAAAAACCTCAGGCTGTAAGGTCTTCAGAGAGTTGTTCTAAAGAGCAGTGAGAATGGGCACCCTCCATTCCCTCTGAAGCCTGAGTGTTGGTTAGAGCATTGAAAGGTAAGGTAATATATCTTCTGTTCCTTTTAGAGGAATATATATCTACTTTAGGCATCAATTCAGCTTTGGAGAATAATTTAGTCATACTTGTAAATGGCATTCCAACAAAAAAGGTCATCAGATTTGACAGCATTGGATTGACTTATGGAAAAGTAAGGCTGACTTTCTGGTGTTAAAAGTGTTAACCCTTTTTCAGCAGCTGCTGATGCCAGGAATCAGCTAGGAGTTCCATGAAGGTGGGAGGAGATAGGAACGTATAACTGCCTACACAATAAGCAGTTTTTTTCAGAAACTCACAGCAAAACTTACTTTGAATATTGCATCCTATACATAAGCCTAAAACTGTTATCAGATATTGAAAAGGCATGGACAACAGCTCTTGTACAGGACTGAATGGATTGCAGGTCAGGCAATCTCAAGGTTGGCTGATGGATGAGATAAACACCTCTCATCACTATGCTGGATCAATCCTTACTTAAGTGCTAGATTTATGACTGCTTCTCCCATCCATTTTCAGATTCTGTCATTGTTTCTGCTTCAGCTTCAGGCCAAATGAAGTTGTTCTACTATAAGTCAATGTTTAGAGCCCCAGGTCTTGGAGTAGAAAGTGATTTCACAACCTCTGCTCTCAATTAAAAGAAAATACAAGTTTTGTGAATCAGTGTTTATCGGTGTATAGCACGTACTGCCTTCACATGTCTGCTCCCTCTTCTCAGGGCTTTAAAAAATGGGTCACTGCAACATATAGCCCTGACTGGAATATTTTCTGAAGATGACATGACCTGATTCTTAACTTCTAATTTTTCTGATCCCAACTTTTAGTAACAGAAAGAAAACAGGGATGGGATGAGCAGTTCTGTCACAGGCATCCAATTTCGCTTCACAGCTGAAGCCGCCACATCTCACAACCCCCATGATTTTTTGGAAGCGTTGCAGTGTTTGCTTTCCACATAAAACTTTAAATTTCATGGGCTGATGAGATTCCAATCCAGCAGGCAGCTACTGTATTGAAATGCCACCCAGGTGTGGGTGTGGCCAAACTGTGACAGAGAGGTCAGCGCCTTCCAAAATCTCCAGGTCTGTCAATCTCAGAGCTAGAGAAACCCACAGGGAATGTTTTTTGTCTTCTACATAAACTTCTTTTGGGAGCAGGTTTTTTTTCCAGCTGAAAGTTGCTAAGCATTTCCATATGACAGCTTCATTTTGACCATCAGCAGCACTGTGCAGGCAGACTGCTGTGTCAGGCAGCTACTATGAACACGTGTCTTGGAGCTCCATCAAGCCTTTTTCCCATAGAGATATTGTTCATTTCTTCTGGAGGTACTGAATACCACAGTGGCTCTTGCCCAAACACTTCCTTGTACATTGATTTAGCATGTATGAAATAACTATTCCTCTAGAATTTATCAACCCCTATTCACCTGCCTTTTCTTTTTTTTCTTTTAGAAATACATTTTCAGTAGTGAATTAAAAAGGCAAAAAGTGCTGTTTAGCCTATCTGTAGAGAGAACACCATGAAAGAGAAAGCATATGCAAAATTAACCCAGCCCAGCACTGACAGCTGACTAATCATCATAAAGGTATTCAGCATGAATGTCTTTCAGTTGATGGGTCCACAAAACATCTGTGCACACTTTTTTAACCTCATGTGCCAGCAGAAGTTGTGTCCATGCAGACCTTCTGTGGCCTGGTCAGAAAAAGCTTTGGTGCAGCAGCACAACTCCTTTTTTTGAGTATCCACATCCACTGATCTTCCTCAGGCAACCATTACTGCAAACTCTCAGACAGGAGCAGAGCCTTGCAACTCCAAAGCAGGCATTTAAGTGGAAGGAGCAGCCTTCTCTGCCTCTCTTAAATTCTTGCACAAAACCTTTACTGAGGAAAAAGTGAACCGCATTTGCAACTTCTCAATTCAATAGAATTTCTAAATCCAGAGCAAAGTAGTTGTTCTCTCATGCCAAGAACCTGGTAATCTTCACTAAGCAAAAATCTTGATCCCTGAAAAGCCTGTGAATAATATCACAGCTGAAAATTTTTCAGGGATATTAATTTGCCATCTGAAAACAGATGCATTGATGTAAAAATATCTTGAAAGACAATGATTCAATTTATCAAGGCAATAATTCAAAAAAGTATACTTAGCTGTCACCAACATGAAGCAATTTGATAAAGTCAAATAGTTACCTGAAATTACATTGACTGGAGTTTTTAAACAGCTATTTTAATTTATTTGAGATTTACCTGGAATGTCAATGTCCCAGTCTAAGCTGAAATAAAATTTCAGTTTAGATTTGTCTCTTGCATGGATTTTGAAGATTAAATTCTCAGTATGAAGAGCTACTAATGGAAATAAAGTTTTTATTTCATTGTGTAGCTGTGCAGCGCTGGGGCCTGCTAGAAATGAACAGAAATGAAGCACTTAAATGCTGCCATAGAGGAGGGGACTCACTTCCTTCTTCTGTGATTTAATCTGCCCTTGACTTGAAGAGTATCTTTAAAGGACTGAATATATAAATAATGATCACATAACACACTTAATAAGCAGTCACTTGCTGAGTGCTGTCTATACAATTACTTCTAGCTGGAATGCTGGCCCAGAATATTTGAATTCCCTCTTTTGCCTTTCACCTCCTTCTTGTCTGCCAAGTTGCAATTTCCATACTGGCTTATATCAACAGTGGTGGGAATAAAGCTTCTAACTGCATCTTCACTTCTATTAAAAACAAACGTTTCCACATAAATCTGCTAATGTAAGGCATGGTATTACTTACATTTTTTTCCCTGTTAATGATGAAAACAAATGAGTAAGATCTATCTCTTTGACAAGTCATGTGGGTGTGAATCTTTAATTAGCATATAACAGGTTTAGACTTTGAGTCCCTATAGGCGTGGGAATCACTTAAAGAAGAAAATCCCACTTGGTAAATCTTTGGCTTAGGAAGCCAAGAATGTTATTTTAAGAGATACCTGTAAAGATGAAGATTGCAATCTTTGTGCATGTCAAGGTAAAAAAGCAAGCTATTTCATCTCCCAGAAACTCGGTGACCATACTTTGATGACAAGCCAGATGGCAGCTGTTCCCTTAGCCTGGTGCCAAGAAAGATGATTGGGGCTGCAATTTACCTTCCGTGGTGAAGCTCAATGCTGGAGCATACCACAGCTGCGGATTTGGCTGCTGCCAGTAGGTGTGTGCACAGTTGGTTTCCTCCCAATTTGGATTCATCAGGTAAGAGGCTGTATCAGTACCCAGCAATTATGAAATTGGCATGCGTTGGATTGTTTACTCACAGTAATATTCCTACTGGACTTTATTAAAACACCATCTGTTGTCAGTACAGACAAAGAATCAAACCAGAAATATCCCCAGAGAGAAAGTGTGTATGTGCACGTGTGTGTGTGTGTGTGTTCAGCTGTGTTGCAGGGTCGGGTCACATTTCATATTCTCTTTTCTTCTTTCATCTTCCTCTACAGGTAGTTTTTCATAAAATGCCTACATTCCTAAACAATTTTTTTTCCCCCGTCTCCTAATTTCATCTAGAAAAAGGAAAATTAGAGTGGAAAAAGAAAAAAGCCGGTCAAAGGGAAGTTATACCTCTGTGAGTCATACTGGAATGGAAATAAATGAGTCTTTGCATATGGGTGAAACAACATAAGCTTTACTACAAATTAAGGCTGAAATCGTTGAAGAAAAAGTCATCTGACTGAATGAGGTTCAGTTAGAACTTCTGAGTTAATGTGTAGTATATAGGGTGAGTAATAAAGGATATCTGCCAATAATAATATCTTAAGGGCTTGAGAAAAAAAGGGGACTGGCTTTTACAATCAGCTGTTTGCTCTTGATTACTTTCTTTTCTTTTATTTTCAAATGGGGATCAGATATTCTTAATTCACAGCTGGTCTCCACAAATGGCCGAGGATAATTTTTCATATACCTGCATATAATTCCAGGTGAAATTAATTAGTTGGAACTCTTCATCAGGTAAAAACACTAATAAAATATGATGCAAGTTATTAAAAATGCAAATACAGGGAAGAGAGCAGTAAAACTTAGATGTGTCATTTCAGTCCTACAAAAAGGCATCTGTCAATTTAGATCTTTAGTGCATGCACTCACACATACACATACACAAAAAGACCCTTTAAAAATAAAAATGTAAACAAGTCCCAGTGCACATTGTAAGATTAAAGCTGTAATAAAGGCAGAGAACACAAGCCAAGAACATCCCCTGGGAGAAGGGGGAAAGTGCGCTAAAATGCTTGGGTTGTTCATGGAGTAAGTGTTTGGAGATCTCTCAGTGCTGAATGAAGGAGTTGGGGTATTTTAGAGGACCCGCAGGGAGGTTATTTACTACTATGGGGAGTCACTAAAGCCTGTTTTGCTCACTATACCCAGCCATCAGAAAGAAAATATTGGTCTTAATATAAGTGTGTGCAATCTACCACCTGTAGTGAGATTGTGCATAGTCAAGAGGGAGTGGATTTGCCCCAGATATGAGCCCATCCTTGTTGCACTATTTAATTTCATCCTCATGTGGGCCAAAGTTCTTCCCTAGGTTAAAACCACAAAGCTGTTGCAGAAGTTTGAGTCTGGGCAGGGTAGAGCATAATTTCCATGCCTCAGGTATAATTCCCTGCCTTTGTTTTCATCATCATCATCATCATCATCATCATCATCATCATCATCGTCATCGTCATTGTCATCATCATCATCATCATCATCACTGCTCCTCTACCAAATTACATAAGCCCTGTGTGCTTAAGTCTAGTAGCCTACTCTGCCAAGCCTAAAATGGACCCAGTGCATTAAAGCAGTGACCTCTCCAGCAATAAAGCCCCCAAAATCTAGGCCTTTGTTTTGTGAAGCTCATGGAGAACTAATCTCCTCAAGTTTATACCAATATTCATGAATTCAGGAAGTTTCAGTACTTTGCTTTTCTGCTTCAGTTTTATGTATCTATTTTTTCTCCTGATGAGAGGAATGTAACATTTTGCCTTGACTTATGTCCTATGTAGAACCTTTTCTTTTTTTTTTTAATCATTTAATTAGTAACAATCTCAGTAGTCAGTTGGTAGAAGAAGTTGCCCAGAGAAGTTGTGGATGCCCCGTCCTTGGAGGTGTTTTAATGGTTTGATAGTCTTCCTTTGCTCTGATAATACTTACAAGCAAAAACAAAACTTCCCAATGGTGTCAAGCTTTCTGAAGAAGAAGGAAGACCATTCCCATAGCAAAATACATTTTTATTCTGTGTATCCACTCAGCCTCCAAGCCTCCTCTATGGGGGTGGTAGGCAGGGAAGAGAGGGGGAAAAAAGTAAACAAGTAAAACGGAGCTGCCAACTGTTCCACAACAGAAAGGCTTTTATGGCCCACAGGTCCATTAGAAATTCAACAGAAGCAACTAATTACAAGAACCAAACAAACCTCCTCCCCAAAGTGCAGCATGCAGAAATGACCTGTTAGGAAGATGGATGCCAAATATGTTTGCCAGCAGCAGGGCCAGAGTTTGCCCCACGTAGGAGCTGGGAGGGCACCGCTGGCACACAGGCTGCCTCCTGCCCTACCTGTGCATCAACACTTCCAGAATAGTCTGCCATGCTGTGCACTGCAAACATGCTGAGGCTGTATAACATCTGTGCCAGCACTTCTGCATCCTTATAAATCATTTCCCAGCTCTTGCCAGGGCAACAAGAAAGGAAATGTTGGCATATAAATGTAAATCACTGTATGTCCTATGGAATAGAATAATAATTGTGTTGATTTACCAGCCATGCACTGTTCCCAGGGATGGATGGGAAATATTGGCAAAGAACTGCACTTCCAGCAAAAGAACAGATTTGCTGAACTATATAAAAATGATTGGAATAATCAGATGCTTCTGCCTAGGACACTCATTTCCTGTTAGACTGAGTGTGAGGGCTTCACCTCACTGCTGGTTGAAATGTAATTACTTCACCTCTAGTCATGTTCAAAATAAAAGTGTCCAGAGACATTATTTAATCAGTTACATGGTGATCTTAGATGGGCCATTTTTTCCCCCTCCTATGTGTGGTTGTGGATACCTGTGAAGTCACTGGCTGCATGCATTCCCTGTGCATTTAATCTCAATTGAGGTCAACGTTAAAACTTTCACCCGGGAGCAAGGTTTTATCCACCAAATCTAAAACCATTTTTTTGACCGTAACTGTGAAGCCTATGACCCACTTTGCAGGGCTTTGTATGGTTTTTTCTCTCAAATTTTTATTTAAGATAATCTCACTATCATGTTTAGTATCTCACCACCTACAAATGTGTTATGAAAAGAACATGGTAATTCTAGCACACAGTAAGAGCATCAACCTAGAACTACACTAATGGGAGGAAATGCACACTAGTCAATTCATACTTTCTCATTGGCTTCCAGTAAGAACACTTTGTTTAATTTTCCATACTGTATTGACCACAATAAACTATTTAAAGCAATTTTACAAATGTTTCAGGATTTTATGGGAGACTGACAGGCTGCTTTTTTTGCACAACAGTTTCATGATGCTAACAATTCCTATCAAGGCATGCAATGACATTTCACAATACTATTATTCTCCCAAAAGTCCCTATGTTCTGCACCTGTACTTTTTGGAAAATCCAGACATTTCCTAATTTTTGAGTGTATGCATGGCTGAAAGTAGTAATGTTCCAGATGAAAATTAAAAATTATGCAAAAATCATAAGATTTTTATCAAAACTATGTCAAACAAAAGCTGTGATAGCAGGTCTTAGGCTCAGTAAAATATTTGCTATAATTATATACACAGAATAGTGTATATTACATGTTACTTTATTCTTATATACTTCATTCTTCTACAGTATTCATTATTATTATTATATACAATTATTATATAGTATTTCATGACCGATCAGTACCTTACTGTGAAGAAGATCAATAAAGGCCAAAAAATCAAGGTAAAAAGCATGCAAAGGCAAATATAAAACTCTATTTTTACAATTCAAATAGTGCCATCGTAGCTCTAATGTATAGCACCCTTTATTTTAATGCCTCAAGTGAACAACACCACACAGTAAATTGCGCAGCAATCAGAGTATCCAGAATGATAAAAAGATCATATAGTATTTCAAGAAGTTAAACCTTAGACTTTCCAACACATCTCAGACCTAAAAGTATTCTTCTTACTTGACATAAATTACTTGAATTCCCATCAAATAATCTAAGCAAATTTTATAAGATGCATTTCAGGATGGGACAAGTCATCCTCTAGCAGTGCTGGCTTTCTCTTTAGTGGAACCAAGCAACTTGTTTAGGCTAGAAATTAAGTTCAACCAACTTTACTTCAGACAGGCATCTAGGATGCAGGCAGAATGCATTTGGGGGCATAAAATGAAGAGTTCTACAGAAGTTACCTTTCTGTTCACTAGAGATGCAGACAAACACAAAAATGGAGCTGGGTTGGGTTTTTTTGAGAGTTCCGGGTAAAGGTGAAGAAACTGTGTACAGCTTGGGGTTTGCAGGTTCATATGCCCAAATTGAACATAGTATTTAAAAAAGGTATGCCAGATACACATGTTCATGACCTCAGAGTCCATGCCCAAGAATTAATTAAGCACATTTGAAGAAATGGAAGCTAGGTGTATGGGTCTTCACTCTTACCACATCAAAGAAACATGGCTGACTAGCACCACTCTCAAGCCATCTTTTCCCAAAATGCATTTCCTACTTTTCTTGCAGTTCTCCTACTGTTGATGACGAGTATGTCCCCCTATTCACCACTGGATAAAGAGGAATTCAGTATGTACAGCACCTCAGCTATAATCCAGACTTCACGCTCTGTTTTCTAATAAGAAATAAAACCAAGAAAAAGGAAACCATCAGTGCCATTTGGGAGATGTTTGAAAGCTCTGACAAGCAGATTTAGAGCCAATGGTCAGGTATTTTTGGTTCTCCTGTGGTCGTACATCTCCTCTGTAAGAAAGACACAACAGCACACATTCTTTGCAACATATGTAATGCTGCCCATCATCTAACACTCTATTTCTACCTCCAAAAGACAACAGGTGAATGAAAATGAACTTAAGAGCCTCAGATTTTCTACCAAACCAAACCCAGCAGCATATCAAAGATAGGTTTCCATTGGCAATGCAGCCACCAATGAATTTCCAGCTCTTTTCTCAATACCTTATGCCCCAATACCTAATGTCTGACTTGAAATCAAGCTGGTGAGGTAACATATGCAGAAGTTAAAACAAAGTCTAGATAAGACCATCTGGTAAAAGTAATTCTCATATCCACACAAATAGACCAAACCTTATAAATACTCAATAAGATAATTCTCATAAATGCCATCCAAAAAAAAAGCCAAAAAAAGGGACATTGTTATTTATTGTTGTTATTCTAGCTATTTTAAAAATCATGGGACATGCTCAGACAAAAAGGTGCTAGGAGACACATAAACAGAGAGGAGGGGAGAGAGAGAGAAAAAAAAATAGTGTGTTTTTTGGAAATAAGAGTCACTTTATTGAAGAAATAAACATTTCCTACGTGTATGAAAATACTAATCACTGCAGTTTGCATAAAAGCTTTGCCTACGGAATCTGAATTAGAGATATTTCTCTAACTTCTCTGTTTTCCCTGCTCTCTTTTTATTTATCATTTATTTGTTCTTCTACTGATGAAAATGGAAAAAGGATAAGAAAACCCAAAAGGCAGGGAGTCAGGCAGCTAGGAACCGTAAGGTAAGAAATAAAGCATTTTCTGTTTAAAAAAAAAAAAAAACCAAACAAATCATTTTAAGGAAATCCCAGAATAATCCCACCCATTACCTTGTCCACATTCTCAGCCGTTACAAATGGATTTGCTTCTGTTGGTGAAGCTGTGCTTTGCACTGGGATCTTTCAGAAGACCTAACTCTGAACTCTGGTATTCAAATTTGGTACAATTCTCCATGGCATTCAGGTATGTGTGCCTGGTTGTCATGTCTACAGGCATAATGCCAGTAGATACTATTAATAATATGCCAAAATCGAAATGCATAATTATTTTGATGTTCATATTTTTGTATTTATTTAAATACAGAAACATGACACTCGATTGAGATTACTTTGAGCTTTGAAAAAAAAAATATTTGTCACACCATTTTTACTTCTCTTGATCCTCCCTTCTTGATTCTCTGTTTTGTTAATTTATACTCTGCCTGATGCACTAAGTTCAGCAGTGAAGATATTTCCAGCTTTTCTGGAAACATGGGACCCCAAGTCCTTTCTGGCTTTTCTATCTTGTAAATATTTAGACAATTATTGCAACAAAATGTGTAAATATGTAGGTACTGCAAACTCATTCATTGATTATCTGCAAAAGCCTAGAAACTCTCTCATGAAAATACAATAGAGCAGGGAGATTACTTGATGTTTTCTCTTCAGCATCTTCAATTTTAATGAAAACTCTTTTAATGTGGAGGAAATCCTGATCAGCAACGGAAAAATTCTGCTTCAGAGGTTGTTTATTCTGCTTCTGCTACCCCAGCCATCAATTTTCATTCTGAAGTACAGCTGAGTTTAGCAGTGCTACAGGGATTTTCTCTGAGGACAACAAAACATCCTGAAGAGAGGCAAATAGCTGTGGTATATTGCTGCTTTGTACCAAGCAGGCACCTAAGTCCACCACTTCTGTTGTATAAGTAGCATTTATCTGTGCTGTGTGGATGCAGCCTAATGACCAGGAAGCAGATTTTTACCAGCAATTATACTGACATGAGTCAATGGTCATTGGTCAGAGGCATGGCAAGGCTCCTCAGATCCTAGTGTTTAACAATAGGCCCTTTGCCTTGAATAATTACAAATCTTATATGGCTGACACATCTTAATTCATGAGATCCTGGTGTGTATAATTGGATAGAAGTATGAACTTGATTACACTAGTGAACTTGCTTTCCAGAGGGGGAAAAAAAGTGATAACAGGCTTCATTGTCATCAAAGGGTAAAGAAATGTGACAATCTGGGAACCAGTTTTAGGACCCCATCTGCTAAACCAGAGAGAAATCAAGATTTTACAGTTCTATAAATATTTTAGTGTATGCCATCATTTATGAACTCTGGCAGCTATCATAAAATCTCTCTGACTTTTGTTACAACTGCATATAAGGCCAGAAAATTGCATCTCATGGTAAACCATAAAAACCTAAGTAAAAGCACCATTCCTTTCAGTATATTCTAAAAATATACAACCTCCCTGTCAGTACATGGCAGGGTTGTTACCATCCCAAGATGCCTGTTTCTCTCTCATTTTTTTTTTATCTGATCTTACCCTGGTCTTTTCAAACCCTTTTGTATTTCAGTATCCTTTTATGTTCCATAAATAACAGCCATCACGGTATAACAGCTGAAATAGCTTTTACTTTGTCACAACGTACTGTAAGCAAGAGACACTTGGGTGATGCTAATGCCCTGGATACAGGAAGAATTTATGCGGACCTTTTCTCTAATTGCTCCTGAAATGATTTTCATTCAGAGGTGGGTTTCTTTAGAGCCCCGAAATAGAGTTAGCCTCAGAGCAGGTTTTGATGCTTTAATCACCCAAGTAGAAAACCTCCGTAAAAAAAAAGTATATAAATGTAGAATTATCCTGAGATTAACAATGCTCCTTCTAAACTTAAACTCCCAGTCCTGCCCTGTGTTACAAAGTGTCTCTAAAAGACACAGAGATCATGAATCATCAAGTTTTTGATTGCAGAGGATATTATGACATTCTAGGTAGCATCTGAACAGCTTGAATTATAAGACAATATTGTCTAAAATAACCTGCCAGTCTGAATAATATTAATTTACATTTTATCTCTACAAAGTTTCCAGAATACATTTACCTCAACAGGTTTGGGGGAGGTGGTTTGGGAGGGGAGAGGGTGTGTGTGTGGTTGTGTATGTAGCCAAACAAGAGAAGAGACAATCCCTCTATTAAAAATAAATACAGAAGTCAATTGATTGTCAAAGACCTTTAATTCAGGAAAGATATTGACCCAATTTAAGACTGAATTTTAGAAGATGTCTAGACAGCACAAGATGTGAAACTTCTGTCATCTCATTTGCAGAGGCAAAACAGAAAGGTGAACATTGGAGTGACTGCACATGCAACTGTTTCCAAAATAAATGCACAAATCAGGTTTCTGACACGTTCATTACACACCTGATCTGCCTTTGCAAAGGCAACTGGCTAAAATACTGCACATGTTGCTTCTCCTTTTTCCTCCAACAACACTTCCTGTAGCTCCTAGTATTACTCTGTCTTAAGACACACATTTCTTGTAACCAAACATGTGCTTTGATCTTTCATAAAAAATACAGAGTTGTCTCACATGTATATAGATGGATATATATGTACATGTATGTATTTATATATGCACATTTTGTGCTGTATAAATCAATATATATAAGGAATTTTTGGACAGTATGGTAGCTATCAGGCTGCATGCTTCTTGTTTCATAGCTCTCACAGCAGCACAAAACTCTCATCTACTGAAAGAGAAAGAGGTAAACTTTAAATGAAGGCCTAAGGGGAATGGCCAAAGTGTAAATAGGTAAACAGCTTATCTGTAAATCAGGAAGCTCTAGTATATTCCATCCTGTGGGATCAGTGCCCACTCTCCCTTTAGCAAATTGCCTTTGACTAGATAGCAATTTCAGAGCAAATTGGTACAGAGTTGTGCTGGTGTTGGCTGGGGTAGAGTTAATTTTCTTCATGCTGGCCAGCATGGGACTGTGTTCTGGATTTGTGCTGAACACAGGGTTGATAACATGGAGATGTTTTTGTTATTGCTGAGCAGGGCTTGCATGGATACAAGGCCCTTTCTGCTTTTTGTGCTGCCACACTGGAGAGGGATTTGGGGGTGCCTGGGAGGTTGGGAGGAGACACAGCCAGGACAGGTGATCCAAACTGGCCAAAGAGATATTCCCTATCATATATATCAGTACGTAAGGCTGAGGGGAAGAAGGAAAAGGAGGGATGTTTGAAGCAACTCTGTTTGTCTTTCCAGGTACCTGTTGCTTGTGATGGGATCCTGCTCTCCTGGAGATTGCTGAACAGCTGCCTGCCCATGGGAAGCAGTGAATGAATTCCTTGCTTTGCTTTTCCTAATAAACTGCCTCTGTGTCAGCCCACAAGGTTTCCTGCTTTTACCCTTATACTTCTCTCTCTGATCCTACTGGTGTGGAAGAAAACATGGCTGAGTGGGACTTGGTTGTTTTCTGGGATTAAACCATGACGAGTGCAGGAGCAACACTGGTAATAAATCCTAATGGTGATCAGAAAAATATATGTATTAAAATATATATGTGAAAATTATAAATAGCTTTGGTTAATACTCTCATGTTTAAGATATAACACTCATTTCCCTAAATAAAAAATTTTCCTAAAAAAATTAAAATTAAAAAAATCAATCGATCGATCAATCAATCTTTCTGCTGTTGACAACTCCAGCCTTTAAAATTTAAGATCCCTTTTCCCCAGCTCCTACAGATTCTAACTGAAATGAAGGTTGAACCTTCAATTGTTGGGACCTTCAATTCAATGGGATAAATTCTTCATGTCCCATGGCTGGTGTTAGATCACAAGTCCCTTATCATTACACTCTCTGCAGAAAGCCTACACACTGTGCTCAGATTGCTCTTGACTTGTGGTTAAGATGGGAAGGTCTCCCTGCTCACCATGGGATTTCTGAGGAAGCAGCCTGACAGTCATTCCTGCTTGACCTCATAACACTTTTTATTGACCCTTCTAGCTTCCACTTCAACCTTTTTCATCATCATCAGCTCCTGCTAGTTGCTAGTATGCAATGGCATCCTCATTTGCCAATAAGGCTAACACTGTAGTTGACAGTCAAGAAAGAAAAAGAACAAATGAGCTTTCAAATGTTCTTCATTTCAGAACAAAAAGAAAACAACAAAAAAAGCAACTTTCCAGTACTTAAAGGGGACCTATAAGAAAGATAACCACAAACCTTTTAGTAGGATATGTTGTGATAGAACAAGGATGATGGTTTAAAACTAAAGGAGGGTTGGTTAAAATTAGATATAAGGATTTTTTTTTTTTTTTTTTTTTTTTTTTTTACAATGGGAGTGATAAAACATTGAAACATGTTGCCCAGAGAAGTTATGGATGCCCCACCCCTGGAAATATTCAAGGGCTCTGAGCAACATGGGCTAGTTGAAGATGTCCCTGCTCATTGCTGGGAGGCTGGACTGGATGACCTTTAAAGCTGCCTTCCAGCCCAAACTATTCTGTGATTCTGTAATTCTATTTTATTATCATGCTGATAGTACACAACAATGGGAGAGGTCAAGTTTATGTCATGTGTCATTTCTAGAGGTGATTAAAAATAACTCAGAAATAAGTCAAAATATGGAAGTTTCAATGGCTTGGGAGAGATTGCATCAAAGAAAACTGTACATGTGAAAAAAGTGGATGCTAAATGAAAGCCTATGTAAAAATGACAAACGTAATTTAAACAGATCGAGAACAATATCAGAGGTCATTCCATATTTGCGTATTTGCACTCTGGGTGCTGTGTTGAGGCACCTTATTCATGAACTTTGATCAGAGGATGACGGGACTTCACTATATTCCACTATTTTCTTTGGGGGAAAACCACTAAGTTTAACTGTACCTGAGGATCTTTTTGCTAGAAGGGATGTTTGCATTGAAATCTCAAAAATATGTTAATAGCTGTAAACTCCATTTCTAACTCACAGATTTTCAAGAGTTTTGGTCTATTCAGACCTGTTTAATTAAAATGCCCCTTTTCAGTCATCATCTCCAAGATGACACCAATACATTTTTTTTTTTTAAAGCTTGATGAAATTTTCCAGTTTTGCTTTGCATGGCTTTTGATTTATTGTTAGTCTATTTCGACACTTTCAGGGACAGATCCCCACTGGCTTTAGAGAAGCATTGGTATTTAGAGAAGCTAGCCTCCTATCATAGAAATTAATTCAGTTTATGTTTTTCAGAATACAATTGTTCGATGGCAAAATTCAGCATAAAACTCCCAGATGTTTTCATCTCTCCATAGAGAACTAAGTTTATGGTCATGAAAAGTGATCAGCTGATTGCTGTAAAAACTTCTGTCATGTGAAAATACTGAGATTACAAAACTCAAGCCAGAAGAATTTGAGCCTTATTATTGCTAAACCAGTAACAGAATTTTTTTTCATAGATTCTGTTTAGCCATAAATGTTACATATACTTTTAGAAAATTTTCAAACTTCCAGGTTTATTTTAGTAAAAATTGTTCCAGGAAGTAATCTTTTAAACTAAATATTTAGCAAAAGACTACATTAAGAACATAATCATTTCAACCAGTGTAACTAAACCATTCAACCAGGACAAAGAAAATGTTCTAATGTGTAGGTAGAGAAAATTAATATAGCGTGGCATTCCACTAATTACAGCTGCTCATATTTCCTTATAAATCCATCAAGAATGTCAACAGTCCAAATTTCATCATTTCAAAGATCTAAAAGGAAAAATACTGCCCTGAAGTTCAATAAGACCTTCTAAAAAAGCAACAAGAACTGCTGAAAATCAAAGACACATTACCTTTTAAAGATTTAATGAAAATGGTCTTCCTAAAATCAGCAAAAATTTCCCTAGATGACTATTCTTCAAGTCTTGCAAAATTTTCCAAGACTGGCCCCTACTGACTGAATATAATGGGAGCCTTCTCCTTGGTGTATGTAGAACAATGGATCAAAACCTCACTTTAATCAAGTCTGTTGTCCAAACCAGCCCAGGAATCCAACCACGGAATAGATTGAACAGATTTAATTGTAGTTATTTGCTTGAGACTGGGAATATGTGCTTCCATTAATACATAATGTCCATCTTCAACTACTGGAGCATGTGAGTGAAAAACTTTGAAAGAGGGGGCACAGAAAACACTCAAAGTCCATAAAAAAAAACCCAAAAATTCTCTGTATAAAACCACAAGGGACATGAAGAAATAAAAAATAATAAATGTCTAACATCTCATATTCAGCTATGACATTTAAAAGGTAAAAGTACAGCAATGAACTCAGCAACAACTGGGAATGGCAAACACAGGCTCACAAAGATTCTCAGCAGGAAGAAATCAGTGTATGTATATGATAATGGCGTAGGGCTTGGTGGAAACAGGGCAGTTGGGCTTCTTGGTGGTGTTTAAATCCCTTTCATCCACTCTCCATTTCTGTCTCATTACGGGGCTTGGGGTTTTTTTTGGTTTTGTTTTTTTTCTTTATTAAATATCTGTGCAGAGTGACCTGTAGCCAAGTTTTGAGTCTGCGCAGATAGATTGCCCATCCTGTGCCCTCAATGCTCAGATGACTTGCAGACACACTGTACTCCCACCTCAGCTCTTAGTTCCCATTCAAGTGTTTTTCCAGTCTGGTTTGGGTTTTTCTCCAGAAGTAGTGTGCCATGCCACATAAACACTGCCAAGTGATGAGTTGCATGTTTCTATTCTGTAGCTCCCTTTTGTTTCAGTACATCTGTGATCCTCAGACTACATTTCCTCATTGCATCATTAATATCTCCAGGTTGATATTATTGGGTCTTTTCTACCTCTTATATTTTCCAAACTGTATTCACATATTATTTATTCCATCTTCCAGATGGTTAAAAAACATGCTGTAGAAAAGTAGGCCATATGACAATTCCTGCAAAAACTCAATCTCCCCATGTCAAAAACCTGTTGTCATTCATTTCTACTTTCACTTTAGAAGCTTTTAACCACTTTGAGCCCGTGTAACAGTGCTCCCATCCCTACCACCTGGCCTTGTTTTCCAGAGGCAGTTTTGTGAAGCACACATTCTAATGTTTTCTTAACATTCAAAAATATGAGCTCTGTTCTCTTCCTTTTGTCTGCCCTTTCTGCCATAAAGCTGAGAACAGCCAAACTACACAAGTTGCTGTGGCACAGTTTGGAACAGGTACCTCCCACTCGTGCAGTATTCTTTGCTACCATTTTTCAGATTTTCTGTAGCTCCATCATTTTACTGAGCAGATTACATTTACCGGATGCTAAATGACCATATTTCTCTATCCCCATGCTCATTCTCTCTGCACTTTAGAGTGTAAACATTTCATACTCTATTTTATGCAGGGGCTAGGGGTCTGGTTTTGAAAACTACCTCTTAGTGGTTCAGTACATTCACAAATTTCCTTAAGATGAAGTAATTTCTGATCTGTGCATTTAATATTACCAGGTATTTACTTATCTGCATTTATCAATATCCACACCAGCTATGATCTTCATTGCCTTTTAATTGCCCATACTCTTTTATTTCCCTTTAAATGATAGATTCAAAAAAAGCAGCTTAGTGGTTCAGTCATATTAAAATCATAATTGATTTTGCCTCACTCCTCATTTATTAATGGACTTAGACTACCTTCTTGCTAATAAACCTCCCAGTAATGAGTTTAGTCCACGGAGGATACATTTCCTCCTCAACAAACCACCAAGCAATTTAGGACAGTTGGTAGTCTCTGCTTAAGGGAGTCCGAAAACTGGAATAGAAATTAATGCAGGCCATAATTAAAGTACTTTCTGGGAGCTGTGTGGGGAGTTTACTGACATTCTTTGCACTGTGCCCATCTGTGGTCAGTGTAATTAATCCTTGACTCGCAATCCAATGAGAACTAATCCTCACTTACAATTTTTGATAAAAATAAGGCCTCACAGGCTTATGCAGTGATCAGACTCTGGTTATTTTCTTCCTTTGAACAGAAAATGTTTGTGAGGGTGATGAGGACAGATCTTTTTGGAGCTGCTCAGTGCTGGGGAAGGCATGCAGACAGCAGAAGAGCTGTTTGCTAGGATAACAGCTGTTCCAGGTGTGTGAAAAGCCCAGCATGCACAGAAAAATCAGCAGCAGAACTTCGCCCGTACACAGTTACAAGAGAAGGTTACCTGATGGAAGTAAAATATAAATTGTTTCTACTGGAATTACGTAATTGAAAGCACAATTATACATTTGGGGGAGGGAAGGTCATTGGGCTGAGGGATAATACATTGCAAGAAAAGCCCAAACTCTGAGATTGAGAAGGTTTAATCATGTCCCTGTCTGTGTTTAATGACAAATCCCTGTAACCTCCTTCCCTTCCAGAACTTTAGGATTTTAGGAGCAAGAAACTTACTTGTCCAGCACCTAAAACATTGGGTTCGTGATACAGGATGGGGGCTCTCATAAATCTAAGCTTGTAGTGCTGCCTAGCAAGAAACTCCTGTAATAATGCAATTTTCTCCTTTCTTCACACAGGATTACTTAGAGACAAGACAAAGAGGATAGTGAGATAAGTCTTCCTCCCTGCTGCTCTGTGGCATCAGCATAGCTGATCTTTTTCAGACTGATAGGATGCTGAGGGGAAGAAAATGGGCTAAACTGGGGGAGAGGAGAGTCCTGCTGGGAGCGATCTCATCAGAGACTGTTGACTGGGAGCGAGACACTCTCTGATTTCCACCTCACAGGGAGAGTGAGGCTGAGGACTTGCCTTTTCAATTTGATGATACTTAATGATACTTTGCAAAGTAAAATACTATCTAATATATAAAGGAGAAGCAGGTCTAGAAAGAGTAACACTTGCACAGAAATTACTTACTGTCTTCTGGACCTCTTGTTTTGGGATCTTTGGTTTCTGGAGGTATAATTGGTATTTTTGATGCACTCTGGGAAGGACAGGGAATATTTCTTTTCCTGACATTTTCATACAGTTTCCCCCATTTTCACACACATAAATACACATGCTAAAAGGAGATCAGTTCAAAACTTTACATTCCTCTACATGCAAGTAACCCATATACCGTTTTATCCATGGCATTTTATCAGCAATAATTAACATGGACACACACACTAAAATGTGGGTGCCAACCAATCAGAGTAACAGCAAACTGAACTCCCTTTGCAAGATAAAGAATTCTACTAAGTGAGGAAGAATATGGAATTTGGTAGAGGTTTCAGGGA
The DNA here is from genome assembly GCA_013399225.1 of Rhipidura dahli. Classification (NCBI taxonomy): domain Eukaryota; kingdom Metazoa; phylum Chordata; class Aves; order Passeriformes; family Rhipiduridae; genus Rhipidura; species Rhipidura dahli. The sequence goes on along the minus strand of VXAC01004460.1, from coordinate 61,009 downwards.
GAGAATGCAGGAGAGGGTAGCTGTTCTAAAGGCATTTTTAGTTGTCATTAAACACAGTCAGAGTTTCCAAAGCTAAAATACAAGTTAACACATTCCAAAATGCTTCTAATAGAATATTTTTTCAGTACTTCAGTACAGCAAATGATGCAAAGCCAAAATTCCCCAGACAATGCACAGAACATTAGAGAATTAGTTTAACATTCTTACAACCCTGCAATTTTATTTAAACAAATTCTTCCCTACCCAATTCCCTGCAGAGAAGTATTGTACCCTTTTGTTGATTGTAGTGGACATATTGCAGATCTCCGATTACCTTCCCAATGGACCACCCACTACAAGAAGTTTTTTGTGTTGCAAGCACAGCTTAGTTCATTCCCCTCCTAGTCACCTTCTTTTTTCTTTTCTTCTTGGGTTTTTTTTTTTCCTTCTTTTCCCTCCTCAATTTTAATTTTCTTAGCCTTCTTACAGGCTGCAGATGAACTGACAGACTAGCCTGCCATCTGTTCTTTCATGACATGGTGCAACCTAATCAATTATCCCCAAACCACTTTGGAGTAAATAACATGTCTACAATAATAATAATTAGTCAGTTAAAAAGAAAACAGCATCATGCAACTCCTGGTGGGAATTAGGTAGATTTCAGAACACAGCATTTTATTAACTGAGATTTTCAGACTAGAAGACAGCTATGGAAGGAAAAAATCACCTTCAGTTATTTATTTTGAGATATGAGTAAAAGACAGCATGCCTAGGCTTTGGACATCTTTGACCCTTTTTAACCAGTGACTCCAGATTCAAGTTAATGTGCCACTCATGACTTTCTAAGATTTTGCTATTAATATATGTGTTAGATTAGTGTAAGCACTTGTATTTGTATAGGAACCATATTAAAATTATTAAAAGTATTTTAAAAATCACCCAATGACAAGCACATGACATGATTATAGTGTTACAGTGTTGTGTTATTCCTCACACATGTGTAAGGCCTGACATCTTCAGGGAGAGGTTTGTCTTCAGCAACCAGCATTAGTAAAACTCCTGAGCAAGAAGAGTACATGACACATGCACCCACTTGAAGAACAGGCAAAACACAGAAATGCAAGCTGCTGCAGACAGAAAACAGGTTTGCAACAAAATAATAGGACTTCAGAATTTCAGGGATATTGCAGTTAATATCAGTGAATACCAAGATCCCACAAAGCCATTCCTTATGAAGTTAATCAGAACATCATTTTTCACAATGGAACTGTTTGTTATTTTAACTCTATGACATCGATTTAGACAGAATACACTAGAAACTATTCAACTGAATCAACTGATGGACATTTAGAATACATCTTAGTGCTTGAGTGCTTAGCACATGCTCAGTATTTTCACTTTTGCAACATGATGGAAGCAATAGATAAATCAGAAAGATTCAGTGTTCCAGTGAGCTTATCATCAAATTGCCAACTAAAATTTCAGTCAAGGAACTAGTGCAATCTCAATCAATAGATCACATTGATGGATCAGAAGGAAGAATTTCCTCATTACTGTCTTTACATTGAATATGAAAGTATTGGTATTGTTTACATAGATTTATGGGCTGTATCCTGAAAGAAGACAACATGTGTAAATGTGCTATCAAATGGCATTTCTGCCATGTTTTTAAGTGTTAAGGACATGGCAATAAGTAAAATAACTTCAAGTTGACAAGTGTTGTCCCAGATCTTTTCTAAATGGTCAAAACTTCTCATTTTTTAACCAGGCTCCTTTAACCTTCCCCCTGGTAAACCAATCCAATTTTACCAGTAAGTTAGAAAACAACACAGCAATGTGAGTCTGGACATTTTACCCAAAACTGCCTGATCCCTGATCTGCCTGAGACAATGCAGGCTATGTCCTGCAAAGTAAGGAGAAAGAATAATTGTAGAAAACATCTTAGAGGCTACAACTTTGACATATATAAATATCAGACTACCTACCATAGTATATCATAATCTCAGTAACTGTAAATGAGAATACTGAATACACTGGATATGTGTGTTTGCTGACATGCTGCCTCATCTACCAAGGCAATTATCCATAAAATATAATGCATGGCAGCAAAGAATCTCACACTTTATGATGAAGTCCTTCATATGCTGGATTTTGTCAGTTCTTACTCATAGATGGTGGGGCATGAGGCAGACTCAAGCTCACACACCTGTGGCCTTGTTGCAGCTTTGCTGAAGATAAACAATTAGGTGGGAACATGGAGAGAGAGAAAGAAGAGAAGTCTCTGCCATGACACAGGCCAGGGGAGATAAAGCAGCGAGCCACAGATGATCTCCACTGGTCCCTCTGTGACAGCTCTGCTGTGATTTCTGTGACATATATGTATCAACATATTTGCCTGTTTAGGTCCTCGTACTCCTCCTCCTCCTGCAAAAGCCAAATGCTTCTGGCATCCTGACAATTATGTTTCACTCCCAATTTTCTAGGTCCTTCAAAGGAGCATTCACCTCTCTGTTGCAGCTGCTGACCTCTTGCTTCTGCCTGTTTCTCCATGTTTTACCATCCACTTCTGAAAAGGGCTAGCAATTATGTGCCTGATGTTTCCCTAACCTTGACCACCTTGAAATGTGATTTTGTGATTTTTGTTGAAATGTAGGACATGGATCCCTTGCAGGCTTTTACAAACATGAGAGTTCCCATGTGTCGTTGACACTGATGAATTGCTAGATCACTACAGAACAACTTGGAAATGGCAACGGAGCTGGCTCCACTGCAGCTAACTGGAGCTCCTGGGAGGGACCAGAGGGGTTTTTTGATTCTTTTTATTATGTGATATCAATTAAGCATTTAACAAGTTACAATAAAAAGCAACTTTCCAATGGAATTTTTAATGCAATGAAAACAAATTACCTTCAAGATGGTTATCATTTGGAATCTTGAGGAGAATGGAAATAAGGCAAATGCCAACACATATTCATCCAGATTGCCCATAACAACTTGCCAGGCATCCCTGTTTCAAATCAAGTAAATCTGTGCAGCTTCTCTTTGACAGCAACACAAAATCCCGTGTGAAATGCATTGAATGGCACAGCTGAGGAAGAATGTTAGCAGAAGATACTGCGCCAAGCAGCTTTTGTTTTGAAGTGGGCACTTCTGTTATGCAATCCTCTTAGAATTTGCTTCTTTCAAAGAATGAAAGACAAAATAAAAAAAAAAAAAAAAGCCTCAGCAAACAAAAAACACAAATCCCATACATTTCTCAACTCGGTTGATATTTCTGCACTTGGACACAGTCTATTCACATCAATTCTAAAATTTTAGCATTGGCACAGAGACTATATTTGTAGCCCTCTGCTGGAGTAAAGGACCAAACAATGCATGATGGCTGGGATGAAGGTGTTTAGTCAAATACAGGGGCTTCAGCTCTCTGAACAAGAATGATGCCCATAGAAAATAGGAGTGGAATTTACTAATATCAACAATGTGCTGATTAGGCACATGAGCAGCTTTAACAATTCACTTTAATCCTGAGACTTTCTGCAGTCACAAGGAAGATGAGACTATGAACAGAACTTTATGGATATGAAAACATTCATTTGCAAGCTTAAGATCTTGTTGATGTAATTTTGCTTCTCTCCAAGAAAAGAAAACCTAAACTCAATGCTGAAAACTTCTGAGCCCTTCATCAAAGACTCACTTGAGCAACAGGTATGAGGGAGAGTGCAGGCGGTCAACTCTGTGTGTCATTTCTCACACAAAACCAGCCACAAATGCACTCTCAAGCTGTGGGGATGAGTAACATACTTGTCCTTTCTCTACTTCTTTGCCCTTGGGAGAAGTGGGGAAGGAGGCGCACAGTGGAGAGAAAATGAAGTGTGGATTCTCTTTCCTGTCTGTGAAGCACACCAAGCAAAACAGAGAATGTGTGAAGGCTTGGCCAGCATTGCTCTGAGGAGTGGTCTGGGCTCTGCAGGCCACCTGTTCAGAAGGGAGGAACCATCCCTCCCTGAGCTCCCCCACATTTGTACAACATCTGACACTGCTTTTGCAGCCTCACTCTACATATGTTTTCTCACAATGTTACGGGCACCGTTCCTCCTCCCCCAAACAAGAGGATCCTTTCATTTCACTGAGGCACACTGTCATAGCTGCAGATTCCCCCTGCTTATTTCTGGTGTGATGTCCACATGCACAGCACTTCTAGAGATGTGTTGCTCTCTTTGCAGAACGGGTACAGAAATATCATCTTTGCCGTCTCCCATGACCAGTGCCCCCTCCACACTGCACATTTTTTGGAGATTTCTTATTTTCTTGTTCCCTCTGTTCTCTGCAAAGCGTATCCAACATGCCAAAGAGCAAGAATGCACTTGGTGCTTTCCAGGATACATTAGCAACTTTAGCATCTTTTATCTTCCCTGACCTGTTCCATGATCTTCTCAGAACCTCAGAAAGTGTCATGACAATATGAGAAAAATCCCTCCAGTGCTCTGTGTGCATATGTGGGCTTTCTGTTGTGTTGCACTCAAGTTCAGTTAGATGTTCTTCAGCCTTTGATCTTCTTTAATCAGAAGAAGGAAAGGGGCTGAGCTTTCTTTCATGCTTGTTCTAATTCTTAGGTCCAATAAAGAGAACAGAACTAGGTTGCTCAGGGAATTAAGCGCAGGACAATCAAAGAAATGACTGAGAGGAGTCTGCACCCTGCCAGCTATCCTGAGCTTTGCCCCTCACTATGTGGCTAAGCTTTGGGGAAGGAGAGCTTCTCTGTTAACAGGGGTTAGTGTCTTTACTCCCCCCACCCCCTTCTCTACCACCTCATGCTCATCTTTATTAGCTTTTTCACACTACACAGTCCCCTCATCGATTACAAGGGCCAGCACAAAGCAGCCTAATGATGGGTCAGTCTTAATGAGAAAAGCGGCTGCTCTTGAAGTGGTGTGGCTTCGTCCTGCACCCTGCCGAGTCCTGGCATGCAGGGCTTTGCCTCCTTTTAGAGAGCAGTGCCATGGAAAATCAACAGTGAGCAGCCTGGTGCCTCTGAACAGAAAGGGCCATGTGCATGGCTATTTAGTGCTGTAAAAGAGAGAGCATTTGCACAAATGGGAGTGAACATAAGGAGGCCTTCGGAGAAGAATGGGGCCTTGGCAAATTTATAGACTCCCCTGAAAGAAAGTGATTACAGATCATTATCCAATTGAGGCAGATTGATGGGTTAGGGTCAAAGTAATACTGCAGAGCTCACTGGAGGGACAATGCCTGCTTGTCAGTTCTGTCCAGGAAAAGAAAGAGAAGGGAAACTACCACACAGAGAGGAAAAGCTTAAGCTTTTCCAGTCCTATCTGAGAAATCGTTTCTTATCTTAAACGTGTGTCCTTTAAAAAAAAAAAACAAAAACACAAAACCAAAACCAAAAAAAAAAAAAAAATCAAGGAAAAAAACCAACCTGAAATTGTTGGACCAGCATCACTGAGTTAAAACTGCACATTCAGAATTGTGAAATAATTGTGCAAATAGTGTGCAAACAGCACACACCCAAAGCCTTGTGATCAGTACTCTCTGAAATCACAATGAGTACTAGCATCAGTAAGGGATAAATTTCATCTTTGTTTCATTTATATTAAAAAACCCAAAGAGATCTATTAAAATAAATGTGCATATTTTTTTTTAATTTTGGTGAAAGAAGGATGTTTTGTTAACAGCTATGGTTGAACAGATTTGAAACTCTGCAACATCTGGTCAGGCAAAACTCAGCAACACTGACATTGAATAAAACAAGAATAAATGTGCTTCTATTGTTTCTTCTATATTAATTTTAGAGTGTTTAAAAGTGCTTTGCATTCATGCACTTTTCAAATAGCCATAGAAATGGAAACAGCATAGCCCAAAGAGAATCTTACAGCATTTATTGTGCATTTGCCTCACATTTTCCAATATGATCTTGGAATGTAAAGAATTTAAGCAAAGAGAGAAGACAATGCATTCATGAGAGACCTGATTTGTTTAATTGTGTTTATTTATTAACTTCTCTGTTGTTCCCCATGTCTCAGAAGTAAAGCACCACACACACTTTAATGGACATGTCCTCATGTACCAGTGGATTGAAGAGTAACACTGGCCTCATTTCAGGTAAAGGCCCAGAAGGGCAGCTTGGCCTTGGGGCCACTGTCTGGAGAGTTTAGCAAGGGTTCCCTCAAGTTTTGTTACAAAACCTCCACAGACATGAAAGCTACAGCCCCAAAACCCGCTGTGTCATTCCTGGAAACTCGTGTACCTTTGCAGAGGGTGTTCAGACACCAAAGGACCCATCCTGACTCAGAGTCCATTGGAGAGAACATACCAATTGGCTTCATGCTAGAGCCACCTGAAAAATCTGTAGAAATAGCAGGTACAGGTACTGGTACCCTAGTTCCTGTCTGTTGCTGTGACAGGAATGACCTGTCCTGCAGCCATTAGATAAACTCTGGCTCAGCTCTGCAAATAACTCTGAGTCCACTCCACTAGTTCTCACTTAAAGCAGTGAGGATAACAAAGGAAATAAAGGCACTGCTGGTGTCATACTCATCTGCAGGTTCTAAAGGTGTTAAAAGCATCAGGAGAGACTCCCAGACTCCCACTTCACCCAGTATCTCTTGCATTTAGCACGTTGGGTTTTTTTCATTTGGTAACAAGCCAGATGCAGGATGATCGTGTGCCTTCTACAGAGTACTGCTAAAGTGAGTTCTCTAATATTTTTGCTGAAAGGAAAGAGATGACTCATCAAATTACTCTTTCTTTTTGTGGGGGGGTTCCCCCAGATTCTTAGCACCACTGTTTTTATCTTCTCTTTTATGCTTCTCAAAACCACTGAATTTTCAGTGTAACAGACAGCCTTTCTCCACTGCCCTGAGATGGTTTGTCATCTCATATCCTATCTATTAACCAAAAAGGACCCAAATGACATTCATCCCAGAAAAATTCTAGAAAGAGACATGGGGTGTCTGTGCAATGCCACTCCAGATAAGGCAACTTTCTCCACCTTGGCATCAGTGAAACCAGAGTTATATTACATGGTAGGAAAAAAAAAAAAAAATCTGTGGTTGTTTGCCTTCCTTACTCTGTTGGCTAGGCTGGAGTTTTAACTTGCACATGTAATCCCTGAACTAAGTTTAGCTCTTTAAATCTTTTCCCATTTTCCTCATTCATCATTTTGTTATTGGGTGATTCCATGTCACAAATTCTGGAATCTCTCAGCATATGATGGAGCTGTAATTGAGACAGGATACCATCTATAAGATGACATACATTGTGATAAGATATATTTTGTCTTGTCTTCCAACTCTTTTCTGTTTTAGACTAACAATATTCTTTCTTTCTGTTCAAGGTTTAGAAACTACTTGTATCTACTCTTTTCCTGAAGTTTGCTTGCATTTGTTTCCACTTGCTTCCTCTAGTTTGGCAGGAGATGTGCATATGTGCAGGACTCCATATGTTTTCAGAGATAATCTGCTTTTTACTACCAGTAAGAATAACCTTGAGTACTATTGCACTGTCACAGCACATTTTCTATGCGAATCAGAAAGTTGAACTGGTGCACTGGAAAAGCAGACCATATTTTTAAAGGCAAATTCATAAACCCTGCTTTTATGAACAGGGCAAGCTGAGGGATGGGGGTGGGGGATATCACAGGAAAACAGATGTGTGCTTATGATCCCAACTCTCTGTAACATCATGTTATGTTGGAGCTGATCCATGGAGAAGTCTCCCTCTAAGTGGAGGCTGGGTGCTGAAATGTCCATAGCACTTCAGTGAACTCAGCCTGAGCACACCAAGTGGAGCACAGCACAGAGCAAGGTCGAAGGAGTGAAATGGCTGCTCCCTTCCACTCCAATCAAAAAAGCCATCAGCTATTCAGAGAGGGGAAAAAAAAAAAAGAACAACAACAGAAAACCAAACCACAAATCCTAGAATCACTCAGCTGGGAATAAGGGAGAAAAAAAGAGCATTTCTCTTAAGGACACTTTCCATTCTATTTATAGCTGTAGTTTGTATGGTGCTTAATGCTTGACCCACAGGGTTCATAGGTAAGGAAGAAATGCACAGATGTGTGTATTCTAAGTTATATTTCATCCATATGTGCAAAATAGTCAGAGGAGAGCTACAGAAAACTACACACTTGGGGTAGCAACCTTCCTAGCCCAGGAAAAATATCTGATTCATGCTAAGTCTGTCCTCTGGAAAATCTTGAGTTTCAATAATGATTGAGTCAAAACTCAGAACAAAATCCTGAGACATTCAGCATTGGTGGAATCTTTGTCAAAAACTTCATAGGATCCCGGAGTTTAGCATGAGTAAGCCTTGCCCTCTAATTGTTTTCATTGTACAGTGTTTGCAATGCTGTAAAGTGGCAAAGAAGATACAATCTTCCCTCAAAAAGGATGTACATACAGCCTCCCAGTGTGAAGAAGGTAAGAGGCAAATCAGGTCTGCTTCAAATTTTGGTATCCTGGAAGAGTTTCCTTGTTTTTAAGTTCTTGAGGCAAAGGGAAATAAAATCCTCCCTAACTTTCTGCCTAATAAAGCTTCCTCTGTTTCCCTTATATTTTTAAAGTAGATTTTATTGTTGTTGTCTGAATTATTGGCTTGGTACATTTTAGAGAAGGAAGGCACCTTGACTGTGTGCTTGAATTGGACTCACTAAAACATGTTTCTGCCTGCTGAGTCTTATTGTGATGGTTTCCTGTGTTCTTTCTGTTGATACAGCATCCCCTCTACACAGAGCTGGCAGAGTACTGACAACAGTTTCAGATACATAATTTGTTTAAGAAAAAAATGCCAAAATTGGGCTGTATTATCCAATATGACTTTCTCAATCCTGCCTACAAACAACCTGAACTACAAAAGAGGTTTAGTGCCTTTCTTCCCAGGGAAGATCATCTCCCTTGCACTCTCAGGTGGGGAGACTCTTGGGGACGTTGGCATAGCAGGTGCCTACATTTGCTGTGTAAATGGAGATTCCTACACAGAGCAAATCTCCCTGAACTTCTGCTGAAGTCTCCTCTTCACCAACAGAGAAGCTCTATTACTTCAGTTATATGGGGCTACTGCCTTTGATTTATCAGAAGATGTATCCTGGTGTTGCATTACATGTGGGTAGCAACATTTTTGTAGCTATAAAGCCTAAGAGCATGAGTAACATCATATATATCTATATAGTTTATATGTAATTTCTATTTAGAATGCCATAATCAAGTGCAATATTTTAGGAAATATTGACCAAATAAAATATATAGCCCTTCTATAGAAACTTGGATTTATGCATAAAACTATGAGTAAAAGGGTATTTAATTTTACTAGTTAAGTAAAAAATATGCTTTCACATTGTCTACTATTTTTCTGTCCCTAAAGACATTTTTGGCCACTGAAATCATGCCTCTATGTACAACAAAGCTGAAGAACCTCTCTGCCCCAGGTCATTCCCTCAAATCAAACCCAAGTCTATAACAGGGCTGAAATTTGTTACCACTTGCCTGCTCTTTACAGGCCTGTCTAAAGGACAAGGTGGACAAACTGTAGCAGCCAGACAGGTTGTAACACCTTAAGAAAAATACCTAGGAAGCAGATTCAGCAAAAGAGGTCTGAACACAAAGGATTAATTTTACCCTGTACCCTTCCAAGTGGTCCTGCCCTATTGAGACTGAGAAAAATGAGTGATGAAGATGCTGAAGCCTGTACTTTTGACCATGTGAAAACTATTCTGTGACTAGAACAAGGATCACGCATTTTCAAAGTCAGTTCAATTAAGCAAAACTCCGGTCCCAGATCATTGGACCCACCAATTAAACTGCAGCCAAAAATGTTGCCCATTTGCACCACAGAGGACTTACTGTATTTATAGCCCCCAAATGCCTATGGTCTAATCAAAACTGTCATATAACAAGAAGCCAGCCAAGAAACTCAGACAGTGTGGTTAATGAGACAAAGAGCAGCTTCGCATTCATTCCCCCCTAAACAAAGATCTGAGGAAAGGGTATGGACTGGTGGGGGAGAGAGAGCACGAGTACAGCAGGCCCAAAGAGAAGGGCACAAGCAGACAGTCAATTAGGCAATGCATCCAAGCCTGATCTGAAGACTCATGGCAAACAAAGCAGCCATTCATGCACTGACATGCAGGTCAGCAGAAGCAATCACATGCTTGCCTGGTACTCACGGATGTGTCCGCGAAACAGCACGTGGCAACGTATGGTGAAACTCAGCTCCTGATCACACACACCACAGTGACAAAATGAAAAACATCTTTGAATTTTTTCCCATTAAAAACCAACTGTATTTGTAAATTTCAAAATACTTTTTTTCCCCCGCTGAATAGTAATCAGTAATTTTAAAGAACTCTCTGTGTATTGTGCTCCATATCTGAATTGTTTCTCTTTCACGTTATCTGACAGTTTTTATCTTCCAAGAAAATATATCAAGCTCCTCCACAAAAACCATAGATGTTAACTATTCTTAAGCACAAGACAAATGCATTCTCTGTTTCAAGGCACGCACTGATCAAAAGAAAAGCTAGAAAATAATTTTCTTCCTATTGGGTGCTATTTCCTGTTTGGCCAGATGCATTATCTTGTTTGCATTCTCTGTTTTTGAAGCATCTGCTAGCAGTTACTGTCAGAAATGTGATAATGACCATGGTCAGCCGGTAGCTTTAGCTGGTGGATCCTGTGTTCTGAGCAAATTGCAGATATTGCTTTCACTAACTCAAGCAACACATGCCAGCAAGCACAGCAGAAGAGTTTGGCCTCTGCTACAAGGACAAGATCAAGCCTATCTACAACAGATCAGAAAACCAAAAAATGGAAGGAATCCAGGCTAAAGGTTTTCCAACAAATAATCACACTATGGGCTCCAACAAGGGCTTATATCTTTTTCTTTGAGAGCTGAGTTAAGCCATTCAGCTCACTAGCAAGTTTGGGCAAAGAGGTTGCTCACAGGCCAAGACCTAAGAGCTTACAGGCAGTTCTGCAACCCCAAGCTTGTCTAGAAGCTGCAGTAAAATTAAAAAAAAAAAAACAAAAAAAAAAAAAAACAGAAAATAAATTAAACATAAGTTAGCACTCTCCTGGCAGGGTTTTGGAAGTGTTTGTAATGTTGGCAGGGCAAGGAGCTGTTGAGTTGTACCGTTGTCTTTAGGAGGTGAGGTAGAATGGGATATCTTCACCTCTCCCTTTTTTCAGGTGTCTAGTGTGTGTTTGCACCAAGAGAGAAAGCAAAGAAAATTAGAAGAAACATCAGCATGAAGCATCTGTTTTAAATGGGGAAGCTTTCTCACACATTTGTTTTTCCTAGCAATACCTTGGAGGGAAGGCAATCGAAACTCCAGCGTATCCCAAGAGCCGTATTTTCTGCCAGTATGATATGAAAGCAAGAATAATAAACCTGAGGAGTACAAATGAGATGGTTGTTTAAATGTGGTCACAAAACAGTGTGTTAATAGGAAAAGGGGCAGAGGGTGGTGGAGGGAGAAAAGACACAGTGTCACCTAATTTGTTAAATCTGTGAAAACCTCACATTGGAAACTGTTCTGTTACATCTGCCTGGCAATCTCCAAAGATTAAAAGGGCAACACAGCCAATTTTAGGATTGCTGGTAAAAAAATTCCTTGAATAAGGAATAAAAGTAACTGTGCCTTTCATACTGGTCTAGAGGAGCCCTCAAAAGCTATAAATAATTTGTACAAGCCTCTTATCATCCTGAAATACATGTGATTAGAAGTCTGCTAGAACTAAGCTGCCAGAGGCAGCAGTCCCATTCCGAACTGTTGGCCTGTATGTCTGATACGTGACATTTTCCTAAATCCTGTCGGGGATAATCTGTCACATAACCATCTTTTAGTGGTCTTTTAGTACAAATAAAAATACGCTTAAATTATTATGCTGCCCATTAGGAGGATGATCACTGTTCTTGTACAGAGGAAAATATTACCAGATAACAAAATACATACTAAACACCAGAGCAATGTGTCAGGGGTGAACAGAAGCACAAACCAGCCCAAAGGCTGAGACACAGAAGTGTCTATGGCCTGAAGAGATTTTGTCTCCTCTGCTTGTATTCAGGAAATCCAGCTTTGCTTTTCCACCTATTTGAGAACCATAGATCTGATGGAAGGGAAGTACGCTTGAATAACTGTGCCACAAACTGGTCTTCAAGAAATATCCAGATGATGTAGTAATTTTCTTCTGAAGTCATAGGATACTCCTGAATGCTCTTATTTCCTTTAATGTAAAATGGTAAGGTCTTTCAATTATTTTTTTTTCCAATACTTTCATCACCTCCTGCTCCAAATCAAATAATTTTCATTAAGTTTTACATGTTGTCACATGTAGGTGGAATTTGCCTTCAATTAATCTGAAGCCCAAAGTCTTCTGATTCTGATTTTTTTCTGAGAGAATAATTTAGCACCCTGGCTTTTGGCATGAAAGAAACTGGCCACCAGAAATATTGCTCAATAGCTCAATAGCAGAATAGTTCAAAGGCCAGCAAATTGAAAATTAGACTCTCATAGCAATGATGAGGCATTCACATAATCTATAATCAATTATATAATTTTGCTTTATTGGTAGACAAAATGTATTGGATTTCAGTAGTATGAACACATTATGTGGGCAAGCAGGAGTGGAACACATTGGGATTCCACTGAACCTATTCTGCAACATCTGTTGTTCAACCAACTAATGTATGATTTGGAAGACAGGGTCAAGAATGAGGTGACTAAGACTGGGGTTGATACAAAGTGATCTGTGGTCATCCAAGTGACTGTGAACAGCTGCAGAAGGATATCATGGCATTGGGTGCCTGGGTAAAAAAATAGCAGATGGAATACTTTGGTGAGAAGTCCAGAACAACACATATGGGAAAAACATATGCCACTCCATATAACTGTGCTGTGTCCAATACTGCATCTGCTTCTGGATAACCAACATCTCAGGAAGTATGGGGGAGAGTTGGAGCAGCAGGGACAAGAGCAGTACATCCAAAATATGAAATTTCTTCCCTATGAGTAGAGACTAAATAATCTGGGACATGGGAAAGAGACACCTAAAATGTTAAAGGTCATAAAATCATGAATGTCATGAACAAAATGATCATTTTACTTTTAAGTTATGTGTATATATTTGTGTGCATGTTATCTTCCTTAACCTAGGGACCACAACTGGTAGCAACAGGCATATGGTTTAGGACAATGAAAGAAAGTGCTCGTTCTCAAGAGACAAAGTTTTACCAGTGGGACACTTGGGATGTCAAACGTATAAATGAGTTCAAAACATCCTTAGACACACCCATGAAGGAAAGGTCCATTGGGACATCTCAAATACAAAGACAGAAATACAACACCAAGCTCAGGAAGGGCAGGTTTTCAGGCATGGAAGACCTTGCCAGAAGCAGCATCACTCTGTGTTTGCCCCGCTGACACCCTCACTCCCCAGGCTCCTCTTACTAACCACAGTCAGAGATACTTGGGTTTATATTGCACCAGAGGGGGAAGTCTGCATTAACATGCCTCTGAGGAATCTAATTCTAAAGTGAAACTAAAACACAGGGTTGTTTTTTTGAATTTTTTTGGAGATCAACACAGGATTTCTCATTGTATCGACAACTATTTGTTGTATTCACCACTTTTAATAATTATATTTGTAGTTTAATCCTCTGATTTAGTAAATACCCTCCCAAGCACTCCAGGTCTTTGAATGCAAAACAAGCTATACACAAGTAAGCCAGGAGTGGACACGCTTGGTTGCCTGGTTGTTTAATTAGAAACTGAAGCAAAAGGCATCCTGCCGCAGGGAGACAACCGGGTTGCAGATTGTGACACTGTCGTAGCCTTGCTCTGTCTCTCTTTAGCCTTAAGCAAATCTGATCTTGGGCATCCTGACCCTGACTAATTGCATACGGTTTCCTGTGATGCTGTGAAGCTCCTTCCACCCATTGCTGGACTATTAAGCTTCTCTGCTCTGTCTGGTAATTAAGCAGCAGAATGCCAAACTCTTTTTTGCTGCTGTTGTTTCGGGGTGGTTACTTTTGCATCCTTCTTCCCTCCTCCTCCTCCTCAATTCTCTTGTATACAAAGGCCAGTTGAATTCTTCATTTGTCATTTTGTTACACCAGTGAGGGGCAAAGATGTCATATCACCTTTCAAGAGATGAGGAAGGTGATAGATGCGCTAACTTGAGAGACAAAGTGTCAGGACACTAATGAAAATCTCTAGTGACTAGACAACGAGGAGGACCTCATTTTGAGAGACTCTGTAAAAGAAGAAAACTTTTTCAGCCTATGCAAATGTCAAGTCTAAAGTACACTGGTTTAAATCAGCAGCATATTTTTCTGTCAGTAACAAAAGTATAGGCAATATAGGGAATTATTTGTGAGTAATTATGTAAGCAAGTTTAAATGTCATCCGTAAAATAAGTGAGATACAAATTTCTCCTAGCTAATATCTTGGCATCTAGATTTACCAAAAAAAAAAAAAAAAATAGTGGCCTAGATTAGAAGACTTGTTTTTCAGATATCTTTTTTTTTAAATTATTTAATAGGAACTGTGTGTGAGAATGACATCCATTTTTGATTTTTTTAATGAAACGGAGACTAAAATAATACATCAAAATTTTAGCAGCCATAAAGACTTCACTGAGTCATTATATTAGTTTATTAGATAAAATTAAATAAAAAGACACTTTAAATTAATTACAACCAGCTTGCAAAATAACAAGTATATTGTGTATGGGAAAAGTGTCTCCATCTGATGTGCACGAGCCACCGTGTGTAACATGGTCATTATTTGTCCATTGAAAATCATTTTATTGGAATGTATCAGTTAAACTAAAACACATGACCCTCCTTCTTGTGACATGAAAGAAACCACTGAAGAGAAGTCTCTTTTTTTCCTCTCCCTTCTACTCATGTGAACTTTCTGGGAAAGAAGTAGCTTCAAGGATTTTTATCAGTGTCTGTGTAATGACAAGTGCATCACATGCATCCTGAACCATTAGCTGCCTACATCTGAAAGAATTTGCTCAACATTTAGGAATTCACTTAATGAAAGGCTGGCCTATTAAGCTCTGCTAACTTTGGAAGTTGATTGAGCCTTTCTTTTCAACTTCCTGCATCGTTGTAAATGATGCTATGCAGTGCCCTCATGTGATCTATTCTAGACAACAAGTTTGCTTTGTAACACCACAAGAATCCAAGTACCAGGTGATACATTTCTGATCAGAGATGCAACTATATGGTACAAGTCTCTTCACAAATCTGTGTGAAATCACAAATTTAAAGAGCAACAACTCCAAAAAGCATCCATTTATATACTGTGGAGATAAAGGAACAATACTTCCCTCATATATCCACTTGACTCCTGAATCAACAACTGGATAAACAAACAGATAAGCAGTAAAAGACCAAGAGTCAGTGGATGATATTTCTTCTCTCACACTGCTGAAACCAACAAAGACCAAAATTAGGTCCCTTAACTACTTGCCTTTCATTTTTGGCTAAAAGATGAATTTGGTTTTTTAATGACGCAACACTCCTGACATTTCAAGAGCATTGTGAAGGGGGCTGTGAGAGCAGTGGGCTGTGCTCTGAGTAGGCATTGCTGAACATAAATGCCTGATATGGGGGAACAGATAACAGGATGGCATTAAAGGAACAGTCTACCATGGTAGGACATATGAGAAGGGGAGCCCACTGGCTCGTGGAGCACTCACCTGCATCCCAAACACAACTCTATTATCAAATTTATGGGATGAGCAAGACATGTTTTCTCAAAATTGCAGAGAAACAGGTTTCCTTTCTATGACCTCATTTTCTCTTCATGGTGAGTGTAAGCAGCACTAAACAGTGTCAGATGGGCGGCACTGGGGATTGGAATTGCTAACAAAAGAAGTTTAATCTTGTTTTAGGATTTGCAGGCAGAGTGCCCATGGATGAGGATGGGACTGGGCTCCATTTCCATGGGATAGGTAAAGAACAGGGAAAAACAAGAAAGAGTTATTCTGCTTTTGAGGCTTGGGAAGAGAGTTGTGTCACAGGAGTTTGGCACAGGGTCCCTCAACAAGACATCTGATGAATAGCTTATGAAATTACATTTATGAAATTAAATTTAATTTTAGAACAAAACTACAGACAGCACGCATTCCAGTTAATTTTTCTTCAGGCTCCAAGGACTGAGGGGTTGGGTTTTTTGGTTTTCTTTTTTGTTTCCCAAACTGATTACCTACTTAACTCTTCAAATAATTATCCCTGATGTCTTTGATCTACAGTTACTAGTGAAATAACACCTTCTAGGGGGGCAGGTTGCCAGCTTCCTCCAAATGAAAGGCTTGGGCTTATGAAGTCATTTCTTGATGATCTCACTAATTATCCTCTTGTCTCTGATCTTCTCTTTTGGGTAAGGTTATTGGGAAAGCTGAGTAAGGTAACTGTAGTCTCAGGACAAATTTAGCCTCATCTATTGTGTGTCTTGCCTTCAAGAGCTGTTGCAGCACAGACTTTATTACACCCTGTGGGGAAGAGCTCAACATAATGACAGACAGGAGAGGGGGCAAACACAGATATTTAAGTACAGGCAAATCGTAGCTCTTATACCAATGATCAGGAGATTTTCTTTCAAATTGTGTGTGAGTTTGGTGTGGAGTACAGTCATACTGATCCTGAATTGTTCTGCACCTCTAATTCAAAATAAGTCAATAAAGTACCTATTGGTACTTGTTCCAACATCCCCAGAGGAAGGCCTTCTCCAAGATAAATTCTTTTAAGCATATATAAGACCAATGACAACAGAAATAAGACCTTATAGCCTGTTCATAGCATTGTGCTTGTATTACTGGGGTCTGCCTGTCAGCAGAATACAGAGGTTGCTTGTCAAAAAATCCAATTTTCATGACTCCCACTCTGGCCAGATGTAAGCAAACTCCCAGCCAACAGAAAAATAAGTGGCTAAAAATAGTGCTAGCAGTCATAATGGCTGGGATTGGACACTGGAGGGAGACACAGTTGCACACACTAACCCAAAGACACTCTTGTCCTTTCTCACATGAGCACTGAGTGCATGCCCTAAGAATGATGCACTGACACCCCAGCTGATCTGCCTCCATTCCTCATTCTCCACATCAGCAAGGAAAGAGAGAAAGAAAGCCTGGGCCAGTTAATGAATCATAAAGCCCTGCTCTTTGCTGTTGGGGGAGGAGGAGTGTGAAGTTCCTGTAGAAAGCCTGCAGGAATTCATCACCAATGGTGTGGAACTGTTTTTTGAATCAAGCCCTGAGAACCCATCATGATTTGCATTCATGGAAACACCTACATTTTTTCGTTAACTGAACTGATTTAACTGCTAATTAAAACTAGTCAGTAAGCACAATGCAAAATTAATTAAACCATTTAGTCAGTAGATGCAAATGAGGCAAAGTTATGGCTTGGACACAGTGAAAAGAAGTGCAAGTACTACTCATCATCCGGCAAAATAGTAAATCGTTCTCGAGGTAAATACTTTCCCCAGAGATGATGTAAAGCAATAAAAAAAAAGAAAAAATCACACTGCTGACTACATATGATCTTTTATTGATAAAATGTGCTGGAATCCAGCTTCTTCTCTTTGAAACAGTGATGAAATGAGCTCAGTGGACTTTAAAAATTCTCTCCCATACAAGAAATATTTCATAGTAAGATCTGGATTCCCAGCTCACTCTACACAGGCATGCAAAGTTGCTCCTGTCTGATACTGGCAAGTGTTTCACCTCAACCTGGACCTTATATTTTTGACAGCTATTTTTATAGCTTTAGACTTTCTCATGGGGAAAGTATCTGCTTGGTGAACTATACTGTCTGATGATATGTGGAAGTAGTACTTTCTCAGAGAAAAAGCCAGAAATGTGTGGCTCTGTCTGCAGTATCTCTGCATTCTGCCTCCTCTCTCCACATGACCCGTGTGCCTCACAACCCTAATTGTACTCCTTCTACTAAGATCTGCCCTGGGACAGGGACACACACAGTTACCCATGTTGTATAATTTGTAAACTGAAATAGCCTTAAAAAAATTAGATTAAAAAAAGAACCAAGATGCACAAAGGTGTGGTCTGTCAGCTGTTCATGTGTGGAAGCCTGAACCTAGGAACAAGTCCAGTCCTCGTGAGTCACTGGGCTGCCTGTGAGGTGCTTGGCAGTGCCCAGTTGAGTTTCCTTAGGCAGGTTCAGGTATCTAACAGGTGTCTGCCCATGTGCCATTCAGACCTAAGTGTGATGCCTGCAATTAGAGAGTGCAAACCATCCTTCCTCCTTTTCCCTTATTTCAGGTGCCCCACAATGGCACTGAAAACAAGAGCCCATGGAAGGGGAGATGTCAGCACTCAAGTGACTGTCCAGCAAAAAAATGCTGGGGACAGAGGTGGGATTTAAACCTTTCCTCTTCCTCTGGCTCTCCACTGCAGCTCTCCCCTCTTCTCTGGTTTCCATCTCCCAGCACATGGCTCTTCCTTCTGAGCACACACAGCTCACAGCTCACACCTCACTCAGAAAAAGTGCACTTTTTGTGGCACACAGTTTCTATCGAGGTGGCTTTTTGCATTCAAGCAGTCCTTAAAACATCATCCAGGATGCAGGAGACCTTGCTCCATTTCCTCCTACTGCCTGAGGGAACACAAGCTCACACACCCTAATCCAGGGAGTCCAAGCCAGCAGCCTGGTGGCAGTACTGGTAGGCACAGGACATCCAGGGGACTTGCCTCCCTCCTTCTGAGCACATGAAGTTCTGCAGGAACATCCTTGAGGACCCCTGGGCCAAAGACAACTTCCCAGGGCAGCGGCTGGGGAAGAACTGCTCTCAGCTGCTGACCCTGCTTTCAGGACCACATCCTGTACCCTTTTCACAGACAGCTACTGGGCTGGCCCCTGAGGGGTTTTCACCAGCAAAATGTGTAATTCCTGACTTCCCAGTGGGGTTAGGTAGGAAGGTTTTGCCAAGAAGGCTGAGGCATTTCTATCAATGAAGCAAGTGTGATCTGTCAGTAACTGGAGACAGGATGATGTAAAGCACCTTTGGAGGTTAGAGGCTGTATGAGCAGAGAGCTTGGACTTTGGCCAGCCCTAAGTCAATGTGCTTGAGGCATCCAGTGAAGCAGGCAACAGTCCCCAGCTACACCCACAACCCCAAAAGCCCTCTGCTGTCAACCCAGCCTTCCCCAGTCTCTCCTGAGCAGCAAAACCAGCTGAGTGCAGGAAGGGGTGCACATGCTGGTGGGATACAAGGGTACAGCAGCTGGAAAGGTCCCTGCTTGGCTGGATCCTTCCCAGGCTGCAACCAGCCCGGCAGCCAGGCATCCTGAGCACCAGCAGTTAAAGCATCATCCATTTTGCCAGAACAATGCTTCATTTTTATATCTGTGCTACCAAGCTGTTTGAATGCAGTTGGAAAAACTAAAAACAACAGCTTGCTTATTTTTAGCTAAGTAAAGTAGTCTGCCAGCCCCACATCTGATTGCTGGTTGGTTTTCACTTAATAATAGTCTTCTGTTTGAGATGTTACCACATCCTTTCTCATTACCATTACAGTTATGACACTGTAAGAAGTCTTTGTTTTTTAACCTTTTCTTCAACCACCTTTAGATGAATTGCTGCCTTTAGCCACTTCTGTTCTAAAACAGAAAACACATGTTAAGGGGCGAAAAAAGAACAAAGGAAGACACTTCTTTCCTCAGATGATTCTGGAGGAAGGGGGAACAGGGCAAGGTCAAGTCTGTATTTTCGTATTCCCCTCTTCCCTTGTGATTTCTGCTGATTGTAACAATGCCCCCCACCCCTCCAGTGTAACAGTCAGGGGGATGCTTATCGTGCTCTGTCTCTCCTACTTCTGTATGGACCACTGTGAGCTGAGGGAGACAACACACCAGAGAGTGTGTGGAGCTCCTGCCACCACAGCACCCCTTACACAAGACACCTGTTATGGCTGCTGTGCACCAGGCTTGCTGACTGTTTGCTCTGAGGCAAATCTAATATAGTTACACTGTCAAAGGTATGGTACTTATCTGCATACTGCAAAGATGGAATTAATGCAAGCCAAAATAATTTTTCTTTTCTTTCTGTAAGTACCATCACTAATATATTTCACATGGTTAAAAATGCATTATATCTAGGCTCCTTCTTTAAATGTGCATGCATAAATTTAGCTTGGATACTGTTAAATATAATTTCAAGCAGCAGAAACAAAATAGCATTTTGTAAAAAAGCATTTAAGCAGAAACAAATGCATTACAGTTAAAGTTTCATGAACACTGATAAGATTGCTGAGTAAAGCCGCTTAGTAAAAACAAAACAGAAACAAAGGACCCTATACCTCAGTCAGGGAGGCAACTTCAGTTTACAAAATCCACACTGCAGGGAAAACTCAACCAAGAACTGTCCCTTTTCAGTGAAGGGGGCCACAAGGCATGTTTTACTGAGCAGATCTTTAGCTGTACAGGTGAAAGGAGTTGGGTTAGAGGTGCTGGGGTGCAGCTGCTGCCTCAGCTGTGGCACAATGCACAACCCTGCAGGGTCACTTGGAGATCAAGTACTGAGGAACTCAGCACAAGTGTGAGCAATCAGCTCTGTGCTTGGGCTGCTCCCTCCTGGCCCTGCTGCTACAGCAAACCCTGTCCCTGTCTCAGGCTGCTGCAGCCTATTTTGCCTGTTTCCCCAAGCCCTGGAAACTCTGACTGCTGCAGCTGCCACCACCAGTGAGGACATGGGATGCATGGGATGTCCAGAACACCAACATCCCAGTGGTAACTGCATTTTCTTCACTGTTTACCACCTCTCCCACATCCCGTAGGCTGCTATAGAAGCAACAAGCCTGGTTCTCTAGGCTCACTAGGCTTCTCCACCCTGCCTCTGCTACTTTCCCTTTCCCATCTCTGTTGCCTTCTGCTCAGTTTTGCCTACACAGCTGAGCTGGATAAAGGAGGCTGAAGATATCAGCTGGGTGTGATTGCTGTAGAGTTCAGGACAGCCCACCAGAGCTGCACATCACTGTACTGCATGGGTACATGCCCTGATTAATCATCTCATGATTGTCTGCACAGCACAGGCCTGCATCAGCCATTTGAGCAAGTGCCTTTCTACCAACCCAGAATATGTATCATTTAGTTTGAGGGTCCTTTGGAGCAGGGATTGTTCTCTGCCAAACACCTGCATGGTGGCCTGTTGAATAGAGACTGGCTTCTGGTCAATGCCTCATGGTGATCCTGTAAACCAAATGATTTCCATAAAAAATAAACATAATGTCTCACATCAAATGTCTGATGACAGTGTTCAAGACATCCTGGGGGGTGTTTCTAAAATGTTTTCTTATCATAATAAAAATGTAGGGTCTTGATATAATTTCATTCCCTTCTACAGTATTTTATATGGCCAAGAGGCCTTTTTACTCCTGGTTTCATCTACTTATAATCTTATAGCTATTGCAGGAGGAACAAAGAGAGACTAGAAATCATACCTATGATTATAAGAATCTATGCTTTGTTACAAACAACCCTACCTCCCTCCATCTCCCTGTGCCAGAGTAGTATTACTTGCGTTGCAAAACCAGGCATTTGAAAGTTTGGAAGTTCAGATTTTATCGACATATCTAATTCAGCCACACTGTGTGTGTTACAACAGCATGTGAGTAATTAAAGTCTATTATTATCAAGTGAATTTCGCCTTATCCAGAGCAGACTGGATGGTGCACATTTAATGAGTGACTTTGCAATAACTCTTTCGCCTTATTTCTCTGTGTGGGGTCCCCAGCTCTGCAGCTGGAACTCTATTTAGATCTTAAAATCATTTTTTCATAATCTTTTCTGTGCCTTCACCATTATTGTGCTCTATGGGTATCAGTGCTTGGTTTGTTTTTGGTTGTTTTTTTTTTTTTTTTGATACACTCCTGAGACAACAATTGATTATCTGTGTTTTACAGATAAGGAAGTGGGACGCAGGTTGAGATTTTATGTGAAACCACGTTTTGTGTACCTGATCTGAGATGCCACTGGTTTTCATAGATCTTTTCAAGTGCAGAGTGCTACCATTCACATCTCTATGCATGATGCATTTCTCCTGACCTTGTTCTAACCTCTCATCTTGGGTGGAAAAAAGAAGTAAGATACCACAATCAAAAACCATCCCTGAAAACAACTGTGAGAATCTGATGGTAAGGGCAGAAGAGGAATCCTACTGATCTGGGCAATGCCTAAGAGCCTTTACCATGAAATTAATCTCTTTCACATGCAACCTTGTGCACCAACGTCTTGCAGGTCTGTCAGCCAAACAGTCAAGCAAGGGTCCCTCAGACAACTGTCTCCTTCATTACAAAACCTTGGTTCAGGTCCAGAGTAGCCTGAATAACAAGGAGCCCAACAGCCCCACCCATAATTATGACGTGAGCTTCCAAATACAGTATCAAATACAGAGGCTTCAGGAATGTTAACTGTGGCATGTAGAACAAGCTCCAGTTAAAATACCAACAGATTTATTTGTTCCAGTTGAAAAACCAAACAACATTCACTAAGTTTAGTGTGGGATAGTAGCAAACAGCAAGACTGCCACAGAGCACACCAAGCCTCACTGTGTGAGGTTTCCTCATTGGCCATCTTCTGTGCAGAACAGAAGATCTGCACTGGAGAGAGCAGACACAGAGTGCCACCAGCCTTCCCCTTGTAAACATTAACACCAGTAAAACATTAGTGTCAAAATCATTTAGCAGGTAGTTCACAGGAAAACCACAACACGTGTTTTTGCTATAACATGTCTCTACATTTGCTGTTTCTTAGACAGCAGAGCATCTCATCTGATAGCTGGTGCAGTCTCCATGCTGTCAGAGGTGCCTGGAGCCACGGCAAGGCAGGGGCAAGAAGGATCCCCAGGAGGGTGCTAAATACACCTGGGTTGTGCCATCAGTGCCAGCAGTGCCACCCAGGTCTGTGGTTGAAGTCTGTCTACACTATCAGCATGATTAACTACACCAGCAACTTTTAATTACCTGTAGATGGGGTGGGAGTATGTGGGGAAATTGCTGTCTTGTAGAATAAATAAATCATCACCTCCCTTCCTTTTATCCCTTATGCAATAGAGGACACTGAGTCTGCCTACTGACAGCAGCAGGACCAGGATTTCCTAAGCCTGTTATTGGGGATCTAGTTCTGAAAATGATGGAAAGTTTTG
Source organism: Rhipidura dahli (assembly GCA_013399225.1). Lineage (NCBI taxonomy): Eukaryota > Metazoa > Chordata > Aves > Passeriformes > Rhipiduridae > Rhipidura > Rhipidura dahli. Next base: position 37,843 of record VXAC01004460.1, on the reverse strand, counting down.
GCAGCATTTTGGGAAGAGTCCTTCCAGCTGGAAACCTTCAATTCTGATACATGCTCTGTATGTGTTGGCTCGATAGAAAGCACTAAACTGGTGTAGGATCAGACCCATCACTGAGACCAGCAATGGTTTTCTTCTGCCTGCTCAACATATTTTTTTGCCTGATGACATCAGGCTTTTTGAAAAGAACCTAACCTTTTACTGGAGCCAGTGAAAGGGAAGAAAAGCAAAATGCACTAGGAATGACTTGGTAAATTTTTAAAAAAGATTAGGTCTGCCCAAAATTCTCATTTTAAAATACTTTTAATCATGGATCAGTTGTAGCAGTTGATACTGAAGGACTGCCTTGGAAGGAACTGAGGTCAGTAATTCAGCTTTCTCATGTGGAGGCTCAGTAGCTTATAAAAATCAGGATTCTTCCAAGATTCATGTGCATTCAAATGTATTTCCCATTTCTGAAAGTTTGAGACAGTAATCATTATAAACATGCTGCTAACTTGCAAAACAGCAACGAACCTTGAGTTCAGTCTTTTAAACATTATTCTAGCCCAGTTAGATTCTCTTCTGTACACTGTTTCTCCTTGTCAAGAAAGAGTTTATTCTAGAAGCACTGATCTTAATTAAACACAATTTCTCAAAGTTATTTCAACTAAAAGCCCAGCTCTACCCCCTTTAACTTTTATGACCCCTACGATCAACACGTGTGACAGTCTCTAATAAGGAATGGTTTTGTGCCCATCCTCAACCTACTTTTCTTTCTTTTCTTCCACATTTTCAATCAATTTTGTCAGCTAAGCAGAAGATGCATGTGGACTGTCCCCTGTGTACACTGCCCAGCCACATACTTGCCTCCTGACTGGCCAGCCAGTTTCTCCCCCGCTGGGTCGGTCAAATACTTTGGGAAAGGGCTAAACTTTATGCCACGGCTCTTTTTGGATAAAACCATGGACAAGGCTTTTCTTTGTGACCCAGCCTGAGTTTTCATAAGGCATCTGCTCCTCTCTGCAATTTGGGTGATGTCCTGACTCCCAGGTTCAAACGTTTCTAGAAGAGGAGTGACGGATGGACATGGAAGACTTGCAACTCCTCCAGCAACCAAGCCACAGGTATACTCTGCCAGGAATACTATGTGTTGATGAAAAATTTTATGAAAAGGAACTCACACAACTCTGAAACAGAAGGAAATATATATCAAAAAGCACAGCAGAGCCAGTATACAGAAACATATGCAATTACTTCAGTATATACCAAGAAAATTTTGTATACCATTTAGGGCACGCCATACTGGTATTTAACAAGAAAATCCTTTTAGTTTTCATCACACTAAAAATTTACCATCTGTTATATGGAAGTTTGTTTTTCCCTTTCGTTGTAATTAACTTTTTATTGAATTAATTACTCCAGGTGAGCTGGAAGCGGCTGTTGTACCTCACCTGGTGTGGCTGAGTGTACCCACGCCCAGCCCTGCCATTCACCATTCAGATGCAAATCGTCCTGCTCCCCACACGAAATCGTTGGCACATACCCAAAAAGCCTGCTAGCGACAAAAAACAATAACATGGCAGGCAGCTGCTGCTGCACAGAAGAGAAAAAAAAGTTTTAGTAAAAAGGACGTATATTCCCTGCTTGGTCATTTAAAAATGTATATTCTGCTGAATAAAAGAGGTGAGAAAATATTGGAGATAAAGACAGTGAATTTTAAATAACTTGCACAAGGCGCCTATAGGACATTGACCCTTTTGTGCATGACAAAGAGTATTTTTGTTAACATGATACATTATGCATATGTGTGTCTGTATACTTGTATAGACACAGGCACAAGCAGTGAAGAAAACCTGTGAAAAAAATACACTGAAGCAGTGAGCTGAACTGGATTATGAAAGAGTTCTGTTAATTGCAGTAACATTGCACTCAAACATGCAAAAAGGTAGAAGTCCTCATCCGAGGAGCCTGTCTGGAGACGATGAATTAATTCCATGCACATTTATAAATTGAGGTCACAAAAGAAATAGATAAAAGCTGCTTGAAATAAAATTACATATTGCATTTATTATTATCACTCTATGATACAGCAAGAAAGAATAATCTGTTGCTAAGTTTTATTTATTTTAGATATTTACTAAGTGTTCCTTTGGTGAAGAACAGAAGATAATAGAACGGAATAGAGAAGAGAGTGGCAGAAGCCAAACCCTTGTGGATTGATAAGTACCATGTGGCACAATCCATATATTTTGAGAATGTCCTGAGACACTGTGGCAGCTTTTTGCAGTAAAGGTGGCCTGCACCTTGCAATGGTTCTCATGCATGTGTAAAGCCCAGTACAGCAATATGGCCTTTCTTGCCCTTGAGACAGCACATGCTGTTCTTTTTTTACCAAGTTGGTACCTGTTCATGTACTTTTGCTTTTTGTTGTTTTGATGCACTCCTCCTCTTCGTCTTTAAAGGACGACCTAAAGCTCACCTTGCTGAGAGACAGATGCAAAGATGAAGTTCCTATTATCTGAGTTGTTCATAGCCAATAGAAGAAGCAACAAAATAGGATCATGCAGAACAGGCATACGTGCTATCACTGTTAGTGAATAATTACACATTTGGCACCAATAAAGGCGTTCTGCTTGCCAAAGCACTGGGTGGAAGTTTAAGAAAAAAATGATTATCCCTATTCAGGGCAAAGCTGGTCAATCAATCCTTTATCAATTCCCCTGACACAGCAGCACAAGATTGTGGCTGACTTCCCAGAGAGCACCCATTAGCTGAAACCCACTTCTGAGCATATCTGTCCTGAAACCACATGATCCTTGGAGGCAATGAGCTCCAGTGACTTGCTAGAAAGGGTCATTCCATAATTAGATTCCTTTCTGGTCTGGATGAAACATTACAAAATGGGAAAAGATGCAGTCAGGAGAATCTTTAATCCACGCAACAAACTTAAAAGTAATAGGTTTGCCAACCACACCAACTTCTATGCTTTTCTGAGTACTGGTGTGGAGCTCAGGTTTTGATAGCAACTGTCTCAGTAACTATTTGCTGGCTTGAGTTTGTGTAATTGTGTCACAACTAAAATGGAATAATGTGCTGAAATGATCAAAAATGAGAAATGTGTGAGTAACAATGACCAAACCCACCACAGAAAATCTAGGGAAGAGTTCTCAGAGCTGGTGGAACAATACTATTGCAATACATTGCTGATGTGACTCAAGCTGGTATCTCCACACGATGCTGCAACACACAGTGTGGATGTAACAGCCCAGGGCAAGTTTAATCCCACCACCTCTGCACCACATCATTGCACAGCACAGACATGCCAAAGAAGTCAACATGGGGCCAGTTGGCACAGCAGCTGGCACAGACACTCTCACCTGGGTGACCCTCAGTGGCAGTGTAAGGGAAAATCGTGACACAAGGAACACTGGCTTCCACCACGAGCACAATCCAGCTCCATATCAAATCTCATCAAAACTCTTTCATGCCTCCTATTTTTCCTTTGTTGCCTGAGCTATCTATAGCAGTTATTTATGAATTCATTTATTTTAAGAAGATTCATCCTCTGAACCATCTGCTAAACCAAAGGTGACCAAGCAACCACTCAGGTAGGGAATAGAATCAACAGGATTACAGGCCTGACTGAAGTGGAGCTATCAGGAGCTGCAACAATTAGGTTTCCTGGGGGCTCAGCTTCATGCCCAGCCCAGCATCATCACTGGAGGAAATGGTAACTCTGCTGGAAATTTGTCATCTCTTTCTTATAAACCACATCAGGAGATTTCTCTTCTCTTAAGCACGTCTTGTGATTGTAGCCACAGAAATACCATCTAGTGAGTGGAGAAAAAAGGCAACCTTGAACTAAATCCTTCTTTGTTTTATATAGAAACTGGCACATGAATAGTAAACTGTAATTTTTTTAATATTTAAAAGCTACTTATAGATCATATTCACATACTGTTAAACATGTTATTAATTTTGATAAGGAAAGTGTGAATACAATTTCATCCTTATTTCACAAATGTGTGAAAGGACAGCTAGAGCATTCATCACATCCAAAATTAGTCATATTTATTTCCATGTAAAAGTTATTTAAATGGATGTGAAAATCTATGTGACTATATATGCATTCTATATATTTAATATATTTTTTCATATATATGTATATATTATATCTATCTCAACAGATAGTCTCTATATTTATTTAAACAGTTATTTATATATCTGATCTATGTGATTTTTTGCTTAGTCTGTCTAGGCTGTGACATACTGAAATGTGACTTAAAATCACTATGATTTGCCATTTGCTTGTACAAAAATATTGTACATAATTATGAGCTTCTCATCCTAAATGAAAAAAAAATATTTAGTGTGAATTTGACTCTGTGAAGGAAACAAAAAAACTTCAGTGGCTTTAAAAGACAGGATTTTTCCAGCTGTTTATTAACATTAATAGCTTACATTTTCACACCACAAATAGAACAGAATCATAGAATGGTTTGGGTTGGAAGGGACTTTGGGCAAGGATACCCTGAATGAGATCAAGTTACTCAGGGCCCCATCCAACCTGGCCTCCAACACCTCCAGGGATGGGGCATCCACTGCTTTTGTGGGCAACCTGTCCCAGTGCCTCACTATGCTCACAGTAAAGAATTTCTTCCTGGTCTAAACACACCCTCTGTCAGTTTAAAGCCATTATCCCTTTTCCTGTCACTACTATCCTTGTAAAAACTTCCCCAGGGACTTAAGGTAAACTCCATCAACTTCACCAGAAGTAAGGAGGTCCAGTCTTGAAGCTCCTCTTTGTGGAAGAGTGTTGGGTACACTAAATAACAATACCAGTGTGTATTCATGCCAAAACACCACCGACAAAACACAGGTGCAGGAGCTCTTCAGCTGGGCTTGGTGAAGGCTTTGACAGGCACTGCATAAGCTACTGGATGACACCCACACACCCCTGATTGCAGTGAGTATTTTGAGCTCTATTTGAATCCAGAAAACACTGTCTGAGGCAAGGGACCCTTACTCCATGCTCCAGCTAGTTTCCACTACTCACATGAGTAAAAATTACTCAGCTGAACCTTCCCTCGGTCTGTTACCATGTGCAAGGTATGAGGTTGTTTGGAAAGGCTCAGATCACTCATAAATGATACCACAGTGATAAATCTAAGGCACGTGCTGTGCAGATAACTTTTTGAAGAGGAAATTGCACAAACTATAAAGATGTATTGTTCTTTTAAAATCTTCCTTTCCAGAAATTTATACTGATTTTGGCTACTGCCTCTTGCTAAAATGCAGAGATAAAAGAGGGCCAGGGCTATGACAGGAACAACTTGGCTTCTGAAGGGGCAGTGTTAGTTTTCAGTTATTACAAAATTGTAGCACAGCTTACAGCCTTCTTCATTCATACAGAGGGCTCTCAATGAAGTGTGTTTACATAGTATTTTCCTGGAGAATCATTTTGATAAAACCCAAAACACAGCAATGATCCTGTAAGTAAATAAAATTATTTACTCTAACAGCACATGAATGGTATTATTATTGTAGCAAAATCCCCTGATGCCTGGAAACCAACTGGAGATGATTTCCGATATGGAGGGTTTATGGGATGCAGGATATTTATTTAGATGCAGGCATACCCCAGAAGGTTGCTAAGGAACTAGCAGATATACACATTTTTTGCAGATCTGACATGTAAAATATATCCCTGTTTCTTGGATTAGGCAAACTGAGAAAGCTATGTGGAACGAGATACTCACAACAAATTCTCCTTACTTCCCTTAATCAAGAAACCCCTGAGAACTATAACTATGAATAATTCAACCTTTCACTAACATTTGGTGCAATTAATAACACTACTTTAAAGCTGCTAGTTTTGTTTATCTTTTTATGCATAATTAAAGGGTGTTGATATTTAAGTTTTCAGCCAAGGAGCCAACTAGGTTTGGTTTTGCTGGCAGCAGCTGCTCCTGGCTTAACTACAATGTGATATTGCCCCATCTCAGCGCACGTGGTGCAGTCAGTTTTCTTCTCTGCCACCACTCCTGTTCATGCTTAACTCAGATGGAATTCTGTCTGAATCAGTAGCTGACTGTCTTCTTTCTCCTCCCCTCTTCTTTGCCACACATGCACTAGCAGTTTGGAGCTGTGGTCAGAACTTGCCTAATTTTCTCAAGGGTACCAGTCACCAAAGGCAGGGCTTCTGCAAAGCAATTTTCTGTTTCATGCTTTCCAACAGTTTCAAATGTAAATATAAAATAAAGAAATCTGAAAAACAGACAGATACCAGTACATTACATTTTCTGCTCCAGTGATTAAATGGATCCCTGGCTTCCAAGGCATAAAAGAAGTCCAGGAAAATTCCCTTTTTAAAATATGTGCTCCAAATTTCTGTGGTGCTACTACATGCTTTGTCATTTCAGGTTTTTTTGTCTCATCAAAGAATTCCTCTAGCAGATTAGTTTATTACTTTTGCTGAAAGGAAACTCTCCAGAAAGGTCTCTAGTAAGAGATTTTACATAATTTTCCACTTTTCCCAGTGTTTTTATTAATGAAAAAAAAAAAAAAAGGTAATTTTTAATTTCCAGCACTTTCTGGTTATTGGGAAAATTTTTAAATTAGGAACCAGAAGCAATAAATGAGTGATTGTATTTCTCCATTAGGTCAGAACTCAAACTGCTGAACTCCAGGTTTAATAAGACTACAAAGGCTTTCCTTTTACATTTTCTAGAACTTAGCTGGTTTCTGACCACAGGGCCCTTTACATATTTTGAAGTGGCATTCATTAGCATCACCATTTCATGTCCCATCTGCATATATGAAAACTGTTGCCTTTTTCAGTTTTTCAGACTTTTAAATCCACCTGAACAAAGAGAAAAGTCAAAATATGGCCATGTTTTCATCAAATTAAACAGTCAACTGCAGCCACCACCCTACAACATCAAAACAGCAAGAGCGAGAACAGACTTCCCAGGTACAGCCTCAGCCAACTTCCTCTTGTGGAATCCAAACATCCTTCTGGGGTAAACTGGCTAAGTGCATTCAGTAATTTCTCCTTGTGAGAGCACACTTTGTAAAAGCAAAGTGATTGCAGGTAGTAGGGGCATCCACTTAGGAACTGGAGCACTCAGTTAGTTGTATTCACACTCACAATTTGGTTCCCTACTTTTCCTGTTTTTCCGGTGATCACACAGCCCATGTTCCTGAATCCCTTCAAAGTGTTTTCAGATATGTATGGATGACTGAGTAGTCCCTGTCAATCTGAGAAAGATTTTCTCAGTAAAGGTGGAATAAGGAAGAAGGGAACATGGTGCTTTCTGTGGACGCAGTCTGGATTTGTGCTTCAAGACAATTCACTGAACAGAGAAATAACACATTTTGTTTTCATTCATTATGTTCCTACTTTGACCTAAGCTTGGAGAGAGCAGCCTGTGTTTAACTCATTATATCCATGGTTCCATGCTTTGAAGGGTTGTTAAAGGTTCTGAATACCCATGAAACCAACTGAGACCAGCTGGAACTTTGGGAACAGAAAATCAAAGTTAATATTTTCAAACATGACAATGTCATACAGAATCGAAAGTCTCAAAAGTTACAAAATGTCACAGGACCAGAAATAAAAAAAAATTTAAAA
>VXAC01004460.1:0-20449 GCA_013399225.1 Rhipidura dahli | reverse complement strand
AAGGAAGGAAGGAAGGAAGGAAGGAAGGAAGGAAGGAAGGAAGGAAGGAAGGAAAAAAGGAAGAAAGGAAGAAAGAAGAAAGAAAGAAAGGAAGAAAGGAAGAAAGGAAGAAAGGAAGAAAGAAAGAAAGAAAGGAAGAAAGAGAAAGAAAGAAAAGAAAGAAAGAAAGAAAGAAAGAAAGAAAAGAAAGAAAGAAAGGAGAGAAAGCCTCCTTGTTTTAATCTAGCAGATGCTTCTCCTGCTAGTAAAATGCAAATTTGCAGATAGTCAGAGGAGAGACTGTGACCATAATTACTTGCTACAGTTCTGTAATACGATGTTATTCTATTTCAATTCTACCACATTACACTAAGCAACTGAATAAGATCAAGTGCACTTCATGACAAAAAAGTAAGGAAAGACGAGTTCACACTACTCACATAAGTAATCTCTATGTATGCATGTATTTCTAGTGGACTATCACCCTAAAAAGCCACGGTTCATGGGAGCTGCCAGTCACCCTTTAATCAGGCACTCGGGGTCAGACACTTTAGATGACCACCTCCCCAGAAAAAAAGGACTCAGATTCAGGAGGCCAGGTCCAGAGGTTCAGTCTCAAGAAAATAAATGCTGAAAAGGCTGCTTATTAGGAGAAACTGGAAAGATACTCTAAAACCTGTCTGAAACAGACAGGGATGCTTTAATCCAGACATGCTGCACCAGATGAGCAACCTTTACTCTTGGATCCAATCCTCCTCTTTCTTGAGTTCTCTTCCTCCACCCCCCCATCATCCTTATTCCTCTCTCAAAGCAAAACTGAAGGTAGTGGAACTATTTCTGTGAAAAGGATCATCCAATGAACCAATGGGGTTTTTTGATGGCTAGGCATTTAAAAACTTTTTCAAAGTGTCTTAGATGTATATATATAAATGTAGGAGACTTTAAAATCAAATAGGAAGCAAGTTTGGTGGTTTTTTTTTTTTTTTCTCTGTGCTGATGGTGTTGATTAGAGCAGAGGAAATGGAGATCACCATTGGAATGCATGGGAAAAAACAGACTTCCAGAATAATATGATAAGTTGCACTATGTATTTTTACCAAATAAAAACTGGTCAGCTTCACAGAGTTGTTAAAATAGTGGAATTTTTCTCTCAACTTATTAAATGATGACAGAAAATGAGGAAAACATGTCAGAACATCATACATTAAACATTGAAAGCAAAATAAATAAAATCCAAATCCATTACTTTCCATTTGTTTTTATCATCAAACACAAAAAATTATTAGCATGTGAGCTTGCCTCTTTTTTTCTCTTTTGAGCACATGATTAGGATGCAGGAGATACTAAGGCCCAGCAGTGATTTCTTACCATAGATAATTCACTGTGTCTAGGTCCATTTCCACTAGAAGGCTTTTTCCACTCTTCACACAGAACCAGGAAGAAACTCTCTGTTCCCATTACAGTAAATGTCAAAATTCATTTCTTAATCAGAATATGGAGCTCTGTCCTGTGTTTGCTGTGCATATTCTAGCAGACAGCTCATGCCTGCTCAGAGGTTTGCTGACACCACCATCATTTGCTTAAAACAGCACAACACCTACACAAGGTGTCCTGATTGGAAAAACCAGATTGTTACATCGTTCCACACTATGATCCACAAACAAAGGATATCAAACACCAGGACTCTAGATGTACCTCTGGAGCAATGAGGAAGAAAGCTTGTGGTCATCACTGGGATGGATCACTAAGGGCTGTTTGCATTAAGTAAAGCAATATGCAGAGTACTGGATATATTACCTTAGAAGAAATGTACAGAATACAGAATTTCCAGCATGGAGAAACTGCCATTTCTGCATCATTCTTCTAATTTTAGGAGGAAGTAGCAACCTGTCCAAAATTGAAAAATGCAAACCAAAGGCTATAAATCAAGAAAGATATTTGAAAAAAAAATAGTACCATTCCTTTCAACATTTCCCTTTAACTTAAAGCAATAATTTAGGCTTTCTTCTATTCAGTGTTTCGTGTACTTCAATAAATCAGTCAGAATTGCTTCACTGGTGGTCAGCTTTGTTACTAAAACTATCTCATGGCAGTCAGAAGAAAACATTCAACATATTTATTTTCTCCTATAGACCTGGCTTCCTGACCAGGTAATGTATTCCTTATGGCATTCAGAGACTTGTGACACTCATGACATATGACTGAATTAAGACAAAAAGAATCATCACTGAACTGCAGGAAGAGAAGGACAATCTCCAAGACTATGACTACAGCACAGACTGAAGACCTAAATTACAATTTCTAACAAGATTGCAGCTTAATACTTAAATTAACTCAGGTCAAATGTTACAGTGAAAAATATTCCGTCATAAGGAAAAGTTTCCTCAAAGTTTCCTGAATGAAACTTAAATTATGCAAGACAGTAGACTGTCCATCAGAAATTCATATTTTTTTTGCATTTCTAGGCAGGTTTTTAATACAAGGTATGTTCTTTTCTGTTCCCTTTATAAAGCAATTATTGCCTGGCACAGAATGTGAATATTCATCGTAATATGGATAAAAATGATTGTAAAAATAATGCATATATTTTAAAATTACAAAAGCCAAAATAATTGCTTTTTCATATATCTCAAAACAACCCTACAGATTATCTGAAAGCTTTTTTCCATCTATGTCTCTGTGATTTCACAAACCACATTCTTTCTACCAATATTATGGCTGGTAACAGCCTCTACAAACACTAATCTTTCCCTCTCCATCCAAGTTACTAATTTTTCTAGCCTTAGGATTATTGTCTTAAGTTATTAATAAAGTTAAATTCTACCTTACACAAAATACCATAGTTTTAGGTGAGTTTTTTGCCTATATGCTTTGTTAGTACAGTGTGTCTCCAGAGTATCAATAGGCCTGTTTTTAAAGAAGACTGGTAAAGCAGTTCTCCATATCTTGGAGATGGTTTTCAGAATCATAAATTATATTTATCCACAGTTTTTTGTGGTATTATATATAATATTTGAAAATGCAATCTGAATATTAACTAATCCATCCTCTGGCTGGGAATTAATTTGTCTTATCTCAGTTTTTCATCTATGGGAAAAAACTCAAAAGAGCTAATATCAGAAATGGGGAGCACAAAGTGAAATTCACAGGGGCTTGGTGTAATGAATTAGGTAAAGCACATGGGTTATGTCAACTTAAAAATGATTCCAAAGCTCAGGCTTTGGAGCTTTTACTACAAGTCCCTGAGTTCTACCCATAAGGGCAGCACAACTCAAGTCTGACCTATCAACTGCATTTTCAGGTCTTCAGTCTAGCTCATTGAACCTCTCTCTCCTAGTTCTTCAGAGACTCTTCAGCTCCTCTTGGAAATAAGCAGAGCACTTGGTTACACAGGCATACAAAATCCTTCATAACTTCTTGCAATAACTGAGCAGCACACCGAGAAATTACAAACTAAAGAAACGTTAGGAACTTTCCTGAAATAAAATTCTCACCTATTTTTCTAGATAAACTTCACATAATGAAGTAATATTTAATTTACTGATTCGTTTCCAAATTTTTTTTCCCCTGATAGAAAATCATGGCAATGGAATAGCTTGATTTAGCTCAGCAAAAATCAGCTAATGCAGGGTAAACAATTGCTAACTCCTAAAAAACATGTGCACTTCAACAGTAAGTTTTTCTTTTAATCTTTCCATCATAATCTCCTCCTTCTAGATCCTTCACAATCTAACTTCAGAAGGGAAAACTGGGCACACTTCAGGACTGGGACAGTCAATGTATGGAGCTCTGATGTTCTGCTTCCAACAAGTACCAGGGTGCACTGGCACTGTGCAGAAAGGGATGTAACAGCCAGGTGGGTGAAATTGTGTCCCATTAACTCAAGGACCAGCCTTCCACAGACTGTAATGGGGCCACACTTTGTATCACTCACTGTCCCATTTAATAAGAAAATATGCCTTTTCCTCTAACAGGAAACAGCTTCCCTTCAGTATCAGTAGTTTTAAGATGATATAAGAATGGGTATGTTTGCAATTATTTGGCTTGAACTGTACACTGAGGACTAATAAACAATTAGTAGCTTGGTTTAACAGTTTTCAAAAACACAAAAAAAAGGTTCTGAAGAATCACAAGTTACCCAGGGAAAACTTACTGTAATTCACTGAGAAGCTTGCAATTTCTTCAGCTCAGAGTTTGAAAACAAAGCAAAACAAAGATTTGTCATGTTTCATATTTCCAAGCCAATATGTCTACACTCATGTGGTTTCCATCTCTGGCAGAGTGTAAAGAGGAAGTAAAATGTCAAGTTGTTTATTTCTGTGCAATTTTCTTATCTCAAAATAACACTGAGTTTGCTCAATCCAATCTGTCCTTAATAATAGACAGAGGAATTCCTTTGCTCGGCACTCCTGCTTTTACAGAAATCTTATGATCTGGGAAGAGAGGAGTTAAATCTCTTTTGACAATTTTGTCAAAACCAAAAATGTCATCTGAAACAGCAGCCTTGTTTTCTAGAGAAATAAAGAAATTGTTTCCCTTTAGTTCAGTCTATATACCACATTTTCTTACTATTTTCTCTTTTTTTAATATATATTTTTTTTACTGCAGATGAAAAAGAAAAGCAGAGACAGACAAAAGGACACCTAGAAATTCACTCTTCATGATCATAAGCTTTCACTTAATAGTAAGAGAAAAATGAATATGCTTAAATCAGCAAGTTGTTCTTTACCTCCACAGAACAATCTTCATTGTCAAGTATGTGATCAAAGGTCCCTGCCTAAAAGTCGAGAAGCCACAAGTTTTTATCAGACACCCTAGGCCTGATTTCAAAGTATAAGAGAGACAGCTACCTCTTTCTTTTTGAAAATAAGTATACATTGCAGCAGGTAAGCCTGTGCTTCTGCCCTTTTTAACTGTCCATTTCAGAGATTAATGAAATGTAGGAATACATAAAAGTTCTCCATGCTTCAATACCCTTTGTTCTTAAATCATACTTTAAGATGATTAAAGAAGATTAAAGTGATATCGCTTTTTTTAAAAAAAAGCATTTTCAAACCTTTCTAATCCAAATTATATGTCTTCCTATGTCCATACTGCATTCATTTCCAAATGCACATGTAAGTGCCCACTTCCCCAATCCTTTACACTCAGTAAGAGAGATTTAGCTGCAGCAGTCCCAACAAAAAATGAGAAGGGAAGAACATTCCTTCCATTGTTCCATTTTGATTCCAGTTGCCATATCTAGAACACCCTACCTATCTCATGCATTTCGACAAAGAGAAGAATAAAAGTTTGTGCCTCTTCCTGCAATGATCTTTGACCTCCTGGTTAACACTGTCTTTGTCACTGACCTTTACATAAGGTAGCCTCAGATGATGCTACTGGACCTTAGCACAAGGCTATATATCTCATTGTCTCTCTTTCATTTACCAGTATGGCCCTTCCCACTGAGAACAAATCCCTTAAAAGTCACAATACACGACTCTGTAAGGGCTCACTAGACAGAGAGAAGAGGAGCAAACCCTCCTGAGATAGCTAGCAATAAATACAAAACTGCAGGGTGAAGTAAAAATTTCACAGACCAACACAGACACTCCTTTTTGTTTAAATTCCTATTCTTCTTCCAAAAGCATGATTAAATGATTCAGGATTGGTTTATTAGCAGAAAGGAGTTGAACACAAATGATTGTGCTCACATTTAGTGTCCTTTAACATCTAGTCCAAAGATACAAAATCTGTGTAGATCATGGATTTTTTAAAACACATTCACAGCCAACAAGAACACTTTACATTAAATACACATCTGTTTCCTTCTGCTCTATATCTCTATCCATAGAGATGGGCTAACAGAAAGTGAGAGTGCTTTCCCCTATAAACATGGAAGATACTTGGATATCTGAAGACCAAATCATCCTGTTGATTTCTACATGTTGAGGCTGTAAAACCTGTGCTGTCGACAAACCAAGTTTTGCAAACCACCCACAGCCCTCTTGCCCATGTGCCTGTTTTATCATCCCCCACAAACAGGCTGAATTCCTCTCGGTGTGCATAGGCAAATGAGGCACAGGAATACCCACAGTGAAATGCTTTTTACCTTTATTTAGCTACTTAATACTTCAGCAACTTGTTTAGGCCAGACACCCAGGCTCCCTCAGTATCAATGGGTGCAGATACAGGCACCTGCAGGGGGTGATTCATCTTCTTCAGAGATAGGGGTCTAAAGCAGGGCTTACAGCTGCCTTCTGGAGGTGCCTATCTCTCACGTTGACTATAGTGGGAGCCTAGATGACTAGCTGAGATTAGGTGCCTAATTTTTAGGCAGATAAGTTGTCTTGCCTGAGGTTGCATGAGAAATCTGTGGCAGAACCAGGGTTTGAACCCACGTGTTCCACACACAGCTGGTAACGAATAATTTAGTCAAATCCAGTGCTTTTGTTACAAAGGATTTGTGTGTCGACAATAGGTCATTAGACAGGAGACAAACACACACACATCAAAAAGTCTAATAAATTGGTGATTAGTCACCAATCTCCCACATAGCTTAGCATATGAAAAACCTATTCTAAATGTCTAAAACAGGCAATAAGAAATTTTACCTGTGGTCTGCCACCTTCCCAATGAGTATTCTAACCACATTGATTCTCAGGGATCTTCTGAGAGTTCTGCAGCATAGTTACAATAATTTGATCTTTATGAATATGGAAGGAGACAGAGTTACATCAATGCTCATAAAAACAGTGATAACAAACTCTTAGGGAAGAATGGCATGGAATATGCCTGAGTTCTTGGTAATTGTAAAAAGTCTTCTCACTTAAATGCTGCCTTTTCAGATCAAACAAGCTCAGCAATATCCAGGTACTTCAGAAGGAACCTCTTTACACTTAATACTCCACCCATATTTCTCACATTTCTGGCCAATGGAGGATGCAAAATATTACCCTGAGAAACCCAGACCAGATGGAAAGATGGCCACATTTGTCTGACATGCTTAGGTTTAATTCCTACAGTTTGAAGAATTCAGTGGAATCTGCAGGGATTAGTACAAATACAATCATCCAGACACCAAACCCAACTGGACTGTGGGGAAATGGCCAGATTTGTTCACATAAGCCTGAATCCTCAGTAAAAACAACTGAATAGTTATATTTGTCAAATGCTTGTGTCACCAAGGAATTACTTATTTTACACCAGCTGCATATATTATATTTTCTACATTTCTACTTTTTACTTCTCAGCTATTTTTCCCATTTGATCAAAATATGTTGGCCTCTTGGAGAACTAATTATGTGATAAAATGGTTCAATTTGTAATTCCAATATTCAGTTATGACTCAACAACATTATTGCTTCTTATATATCATCTTTTTTGTGCATGTGTAACTCAAAAATAGGTTCATTGCTCTCTTTTCAGGTTCACAGAAATGCAAAAACCACTGAGGATAAGAAGATTTATGTCATTCTAAATGCTAACTTGGGAGAAAACCTAGAACTCCCTCAAAACAAATCTTTGCAGAAAGAAAGTTCTTTCTGATATGCAACACAAATTTTAAGATTTTTGTCTTGAAGCAGTGCAGTTCTTTTAAGATATGTTAATAAAGTAGGAATATTACAGAACTTGGAATAATTCGCTCTGATATGTTTAGAGGAAACTTTTCCCTTTTCTACTATATTTTGAGATACTTTCTACCCTGGCACTTGCTCTGTCTTCAAAAAAAAAAAAAAAAGCCAAAACCAAAACCCCAACACACAAACATACAGAATTGTTCTCTTGAAGTCTTAGTCCCATCACACCAGGATCTGACAAAATAATTTGAAAGTGGGTAATGCAAACAGTCTGCTCTCAGAATCCCATTGACACCAATCTGAGGCTATGATTTAAATGCTATAAATAACCATTTGATATCAGAAAAGAAAAGAAAAGAAAAGAAAAGAAAAGAAAAGAAAAGAAAAGAAAAGAAAAGAAAAGAAAAGAAAAGAAAAGAAAAGAAAAGAAAAGAAAAGAAAAAGAGAAAAGATAAAAAAAGGGAAAGGAATGAAAAAAAAAAAAAAGGACGGAAAGGAAGGAGTTGTTCGAGTTCTTTGTGAAATGCTGCCATCTATGGAGTTCCAGTCGACACTGCTTTCTGCGGAGATGTCAAGGAACACCACACGCAGGTTACCTCATAACATGGTTAGTCCAGTAAATGACACAGTTTTTTTCATCAATAAACAGTAACATAAATTATAGCTTTCGCTATAATATTAAGTTGGCACTAGCTTCTACCACAATTATTTCTTGGATGTATAAGCAGCATTTGTAGTTATCTACTGCGAGGTTTTCCTGTGATTTGTTGGGGGCATGTATTAATAACATTTTGTGTTGCCCTGTTTTAATTTATACTGGTTTCTGAAATTTCAGTGCATACAGGCAGAAGTCCCTCTTGTCTTTCCTCATGTACATATCCCCAAGCATACTACTGCCAGCATTCTCAAAATGGCCAAATACATAAGCAGTTAATTATAATTTTCTCACATTACCTGTATTATACCTAAAAGTTCAAGTATTTGACACTTTAAAAATACTATAAACACACACTTCACTCCTTCTTCCTTAGCATTTCTCTTAATGATAAGGCAGGAGCTGCAGCTGTGGGTAATACAAGCAGACAGAAAGATGATAACTTTGAAGAGATAGAAGTATTAGAACTATTTGTCAGCTGTAACAAATAATAACCATTTCAAAAATCCCAGTTTGGAAGCTACTCAGATCTTCAGGAAAGAATGGTCATGATTCAATACTATGAAGATCCAGAAACCTCTTTATCGTACTCACTAGAGAACTAGATACAAATGAAAAGCAGGGGTCACTTTGGTTACTTAAATTGTGATTAAGTGACCTATTTAATCATTAAGGGAGGCATAAGCATAAACAGCAGTAATTCCAGGGCTGATGGAAATCTGGACCCCCAAAGCTATCTTGTATCCAGAGGCTGCAATGTAAGGACAGAAGAGAAACAGTACTTGGGAATCCTGAAAGATGTCTCTTTTGGACACTGCTGCTCAGGCCAGTTCTCCAAAATCACAGAATCACAGAGTCACAGAATCACAGAAGCAATTAGGTCAGAAAAGGCCTCTGAGATCATCAAGTCCAACCTATGACCAAACACCACCTTGTCAACTAGATCATGGTCCAAAATGCCACATACAGTCTTTTCTTAAACACCTCCAGGTAACTTCACCACCTCCCTGGGCAGCCCATTCCAATGTGTGATCACACCTTCTGTGAAGAAACTCCTCCTAATGTCCCTAAACTGTCTCTTGCTTACCACAGCCCTCCCTTGCCAGCCACTCCCATTTGTGAAATGTCACCAGCAGAGGTACTTCCCATGTCTGGAAAAGTATGGTAGGAGGAATAAACCCCATTCATGCCTCCTCTGAAAGACAGGGCCAGTTCAGCTCTCATCTGTGGGGGTCAGCCATATCAAAGAGAAGGACATCAGTGGAATGAAAAATAATATCAGCCATGTGCTCCCTGACAAACAGCAGTAATGTACCTAGCAAAATACTTTCACATTGTCTTGTTCCATCCAAATTGCTCAGTGCCAGCAAATCTTTATTATCCTAACCATGAGTTCCTATCTGCAGGAAAAGCACTGCCTCTTCCACTTTGACTGCCCACAGTTCCTTTTGCAAGTTTTTCCCATCTTTACACACTGTATTGACTTCAGAGGGTGACACTTGTCTAGTAAGCTGTGTTGGAATAACCACCCCTTGAGCATAAGTCTCAGTGGACCCAGTTACTAAACCTGTCTCCCTCTGCAGGTCATTCAACTGGAAGATGTTGGAATCAGTGGAGCTACATTAAAAATGAATTGTATTATAAACAAAATAAGACTCTAAATGATGTTAAAATTCACCTCCTACAGAAAATTCTGCAGAGGTCAAAGATGAGACACCTCTAGAGAATGCCCAGAGGCAGAGGTTGTTTTAAGAAATTCATCGTCCCCTGTGCTCCCAAACACATATTCTACCTGTGCTTTAGAGAGGGAACAGTGGCCAAAGGTCCATTAGCAGCAGCCACAGCCACAGCAAGTTCCTAAATGCTTCCTTCATTCTACAAGTGGTAGGGCAGCCAGACCTACCTAAGGTGCTTAAAAAGGTGTGGCAGCTCTACTTGTCTGGCTCTTGGTGACAGAAATTCTAAAGATGGTGCTTCTGGGTTTTCCTATTTGCCAGCTCCCAACGATCATATGAGGTACGAAAATATTCATCAGCTCACAACATATAATCATAAGAGGTGTGACAATAACCACTTACTGCTTTTGGAATGGTCTTGTTTGCATTGAATTCAAACCCATCTAAACAATGCTGATGCAGATAATGCTGCCCGAGTTGCAGCTGGTGCTTAATCAGGAGGCTTGGAAGGGGCCCAGTTTGTTGCACTTTGTCCCTAAAGGAACCTCTTTCTCACTGCACCCCAGTGCAGAGGCAGCACTGGCATGCCAGGCTATGGCCATGGCATGAGGACAGAAGGCAGAGCTGCCAGGCTCTGCATGTGCTTGGGGGAAGGACCACAAGCCCTGGGGCTTAGTGGCCATTGCACAGAAGGCCACAACAAATGAGACAGTCTCCAACTGCTCTCCTGCCTACCTCACACAGAAATGACAGCAAACAGGTGGACAGTGTGGGCTGCAAGCACCAGAAGATGATGGGGAGTGAGGCAGTGCTCTCCTTTACTGAGGAGCAAACAAACTGAAGAAGCAGTTCAGGTTTATGGCTGGCTTCATAAGCACAGCTGACCAAATGCAGCCAAGACTCTGTGAATACTCAGCTGTGCTCACCTCCTTCATTATTCTCCACTGTTAGAAATCAATCCCCTGGGCTGAGGGGTGGGGTGTGGACCATTTTTCCACCATATATTGCCATGTAGGTACAGAATCACCCACCACCCTAAAATGGAGCATCACTGCTGATAATTTGTTTAAATAATGTCGGGAGAGAGGGCTGGGGAAGGGGGAACAGGTCCCATTGCACTCACCAGCAAAAAGGGATATCCATTAATGAACAAGAACATGCACAATTCATGTCTGTTCATCATTTGTTGCATTAATTATTTGGCTTTTTCAAGATTTTCTGTGACCAGAGGAGTCAGGACAAACTGTTACTGAAGAAACCAATCACCTCAAATGACACAAAGTGAACAGATCACTAAAACCTTGCAGGTTGAGAGAGAACTTCCAAATATCTGTTCAATAGCTGTATGTAACGAATCATGGATTGCTATTATCTCAACAAGGAGAAAAAGGCCATATTTATCATCTAATGCAGTTGAAAAATAATTTGGCCATTCTGAAGCATCTGAGATGCACTCTTTTAATGAAATACATCCTTCCCACACCCTATTTCCCCTGTGCTGCAGAAAGACTCCAATTTCCCTGCTTCGCTGCACAGATCCAGGTTTGCATTTATATGTAAGTGAAGCTTCTTGGCTGACAAATCTCCCTCAGTCACTGGGGGTATCTCCACATTCCCAGAATGAACCAGTGAAGTTCTTGTTGCTGAAGGTACTGTACACTACAGAATATGTCTCGCTCAAGAATTCAGATGTCACCCACCTGCCATTAGGTACAATGAACATTTTTATAGCCAGCGCAGTTGCCTGGAAGGCAGAACAAGATATGAATAACCATTTCCTAGACCATTTTGTTCAGCTGTGAGTCTTCTACATTGCTGAACTGCTTCAGATATTAAGATAGAATAACTAAGACTGGATCATATGTATGAAATGGCATCCAGCAGGAATACTAAGTGGTAACATACGTCAATAAAAAGTGATTACAATAAGTATGAGCCAAATAAATTAATATTTTGCCTTGGATAGGATTCTTTATGTTTGGTAACTATTGCTTGTGCTGATGATATAACACATGCTGACACCAAATATCAATTCTAGGTAAATCCAATTAAGCCCAGAAGCAAAACAGCTGGATTAGCAGTTCGCTGCATAAATTATTTTTCTTCCATTTACTTTGTCTTTTTGAAAATGAGCCTTTTAACATAAAAAAATTTAGCACTCAAGTTCCCCTTTGCTTATTAATCCCAGAAGCCTAAATTGAAGAAGAAAAAAATGTATTTTCTTACTTTGTTGTTTGTGGGCATATGCTGTTCAGCTCTCTCATGTAGTCTCCCCAGACTGTAGGTAGTTTTCCTTCTTCCTTGAATAAATCACCTACATTGCACTTACTATGGTATCAGACCAAGAAATTCACTTGTTGTTTTCTATTTCCAGATGATGCATTAATGCATGGTTATATTATATTTTATATTTTTAAAAATTTCCTTATTCTATAGAAAATGAATACAAAATTAGTAAGGCTGGAGTTGAGCATGCTTATTGTGACTTTTATTCCAGTTGCAACAACATAGACTATACAGGAGTTGTTTTATTTGAACTCGTTTTTTTTTTTTTTTTTCTCATTGTTTTTCTTCATTATATGGCTGTCAGCATAAAGGGCAATGTTGAGATTGGGAATCAATACCTACTACTCCTGTAGATACACAAATAATCACAAATTGTAATCATTGATTGATTTTCAGCATTCTGATAGTGACACATTGAGTGGAAGGGACTCTGATCTCAGTTGTGCTAGGGGAAATCTAGAGCAGTGATTCACAGCTGGAATTGTAATAAAGACCTGCCTGAGAAATGCATCATTTCAGTCAATGAAACATGTAACGTATTGTTGGGGAAAATTACTTTTCCCTTCTGCTCATGATCAGGGCTGAGTATAGCAAATGTTCAAGTTGCAGAGCCATGCTTCAGCCTCCAAGATTCAATTCATGACTTACTCCAGAGCCTGTATCAAACACAGTGGTCTTGGCATTACCACACACAAGCATTCCTCCTTCCAGCCCCCTCACAGCACATCAGTTTGAGATTTCACTTCCCTCTAAGCCTGGATTTTCCCAGAGATCTTTCATGTCATGCAGACACAGGAGCCTAATGCCAGCTGTCCTAGTAAACAGGTCACACTTGGGTATCTGCAAGCACCATGCAGAACAGAGGGTCACAGTCCAGATAAAAGGTACCCACACACCCACACAGCAGATGATACACAGTCCAGACAAATAAGTCTATATAGATATCTACAAGTACATAAATATATAATAATTACTAGAAGACTACTAAATTATGCCTATTGCTGTGAGGTGATTTTAAAAATATTGTTTCTATCGTTTGTCTTTATACATATTAAGGATCTTTAAAGAAAAAAAAATGGTCCTTTTTCCTTGGCTGGAGTTGGAGATGATGAAATATTTTGGCTTTGTTACAAATGCAGAAGAATTTAAGGTTAAAAAATGAGGGCCATTTTTGTACAAGCTAAAAGGAGGAGATGGACTACTGTTAACAGTATGTTTCTCTTATTTTCCAATAGTAGGAAAACATTTCTGTTTCCTATTTTTCTTACGTAAAGTACCTTCCATATAAAGACTGATACTACTTTCACTGGCACAAGCAGTAGCTTTGTTGTGGACTTTCCTGGGGGCTGACACAGGGGTAGGTTAGCCATAGATCAATTTTATAAATAAGTATTTTCTTAAGCAGATATAATTTTGGAGAGATAGCACTAGCCTGTACCAGCTCATTTTCAAAAAAATAAACCCTTTTTCCTGGCAAACAGAGTGAAAAAATGGAACACACAAAGTGTCTGTGGTTACACAAAGAAACCCTTTGGCATAAAATGACAAGTAAGTCTAAATTTTCAGAAATCAAAGGCAAATGAAGAGCTATGAATTCTGGAGGAAAACTTCTGTACCTGATGTGCTTTGCCAGCATTCTTGAATTTGCATCTTTGCAAGTGACTAATGCAAATCCTTTTCTTTTAAAAACGTATATGGTAAATATGCTTACTGGTCATCAAAGTGATGATTCCTGTGCTCCCCTTCTAACTCAGGATATTCTATGATTCTAAACTGGCATGGGTTGAAAATCTGTCATTATTTAAAAAATTGGAGAAAGGGGAGAGGACAAGGTAAAAAGAATTATGAACTGAAGTAGTAATTTTTCTTCCCATAGGTAAGAATCATTGGCATTTGTATTCACAAAAAAAGGTGATTTTTAGTTTGATGAACCTTCATATCTGATTCATTAGTTTACACAGAAGAATAATTTCCATCTTTACTCACTGCTTTTGTTTGTGGAATATTAGGAAATTTCACACTCTATCAATTAGTAAACACAAAAATATCAGCTGACAATCCCAATGAAATTAAATTTACATTGCAAAGAGAAAATATCTTCTGCTTTGTTTGTAAGAACTGCAATATTCCTGAGGAAGCAGGGTCCTACTGCCACTGCCTTCTGAGAGCCAAGGGCCTTGGTTATGGTGGGGAAGGTGGCAGCTCTGTGAAACACCCAGTGTGATGCCTTCAGTGGCCACGGGTTCTGCCATGGGTAGTAAATCTGAACAGATTCATCTTCTGACACAGGATTAGATGAGTAAAATTACAACTGGGGACAGGCAAAATTATTATAATTTCCTGTAAAAAAACCTCAAAGTTTTAATTTGTGTATGAAGAACATCTTGTTATTCATTCAAGGAGCCAACTGTAAAGCTGGGCAAATGGCAACATATAGAGAGGTATCTGGAAGCAGCATAGCACACTAAAGACATATGCTAAAATTTTTCACCTTGAGCCCTAAACCAAACAATTAATTTTGTATTATCCATATGAACGTGTATATCTTCATGATGCTTTCACCTTTGAAGTTCCTGATTCATAGATGAGAACTAAACACAGCCCTGATGGGGATGTTCTGGTGACTCTGCACAATTACCTGGTGGGCCTCCATCCTAACTGGGCGTTGATAGAGTGACAACATCTGAGTGTGTGTATTCAAACTGTCACTGTTCTATACCACTGCGTATTATAGTGACCTCAAATAGCCTCTCATCCCATTATACTCCAAATTTTGTTACTACCTATTCAGTCTTGCTATCTATCCTCAAAGGAAATTAAATGTTTTGTCAGTTAATATCCCCTTACTTTTCTTTAATAGCACTACTTTACTTCTACAAAGCTGTGCTCAACAAAAAGCAGCTGAAATTGTTTAATTTTTCAATTAAAAAGTACCCATCTATTCATGAGGTCTCAAAGCATAACTAAAAGCAGTGGGTTAGGTATTTCTCTAGTATCTGTGCTCTCATGATACAAGTGTTGGAAGAAAATTGTAAAGTTATCTAGTGCTCCCTGAACAAATCTTCCACAAATGATCAGAACAAATTTTGAAGTGTCTTTATTTAAGACACAAATGTGCAAGGAAATATGTGCAATGCTGTGTGATGCTACCAATAACAATGCTGTCAAACCGTGCATTTTCGGACTGTGGTCTGGCAACTGAAAACCAGATATAGAAAGGCAATGCCATTTGTCCTTGCAGTGGTTGCAAAGAGATTTGAGAGGTGATCTTACATGCTGAATGGTCTTCTATTCTTCTATATTCAGTTCAAATACAGTCATTCTGCATAGGAGTGTACTGGACCAAACAGTTGTGCCAATGTGTGACGTCCACGTAGGATGTCCTTTGAACTCAGCATCAGTGTACTGAGCAAGGATCTCAGACACAGATACAGACATACTATTTCTCCCCACCATTCCTTCCAAACGCTCAAAAGTATTTACATGGCAAATTAGCCAATGAAGTCCAGAGCTTTCATGTACAAGAACTATGAATTTTCTTCAATATAGGCTCCAACACAGCATTTCTCGTCTTTTACAGTCTTCAAAAGAGAGATTCTCCCTGAAGAATGAGGGATTTCTTTCATAGATGTGATTTAGCCCATCATGAAATATGTATCCCTAAGGTTTCTTAACCCAGTTTTTTTAAGAAAACTCCTACTTTAGGCAGCATTAACCACTCATTTTTATATTTCAATAAACCCTGGATGGGTAATAGCTGGTGGTCTTTGATTTATTTTAAAACATCTTCTTGACTGCTTTCTGAAAGTATGAGTACTAGCTGCTTTAACAGGTTGGGTTGGCAACTATTACTTCACTCAGAGATTATTAAGGGATGGATTTTTTTGTGTCTGGGTTCCCCAGTGCAAGTGAAATGGATCTTAGATGGGACTGTTTTCTAGCAGTGCTAACCCGACTGGGTAATGATCAGGAGGTAATAATTGATGCTATCAATGCTCAATGCCTATTTTCCTTCCTGACAGTATTTGAAACAATGCTAAAAATGCTAGGGTTGTGGGTTTGATCCCCATATGGGCTGTTCACTTTAGAGCTGGACTTGATGAGCCTTCTGAGTCCCTTCCAACTCAAAATATTCTGTGATTCTTCTGACAACAACTACTTAGCAACTGCTGCCATCATGACATGTACTGCTGGTTCCTGTCTATACCACAACTCCTCATTCAGTATGAAAAGCTGTTATTCAAACCCTCTGCCCCTCTGCCACGCATATATAAATGTATATATTAATGCTTTTATATTTCACACTTTCTTCATAAGCCCATCCAGTTCCACATACTACTTCAGAATGGAGGAATATTCTAACTGTGCAGTTTAGAAGCTAAATCATACTGCAGACTTTAATCTCTTTGTGTTAATTACTTGTGAAAAATATTTTCATTGGCAACAGTAAGTAATTGCAATGCTACCTGTTGTTAATAAGAAGGTTGAGTGTGCATTTATCATATACATCAAGAAACAGCCAGCAGATATTCTAACTCATAATTCTGAAAATATATTGCAACAGACTTTTTATTTATAATGTGTAAACAAACTGTATGTATTTTAATGCTAGACACATGGATAAGTAGCACTTTTTTTCTTTTTAAATAAATCTGGGAGTACATAAATAAATTGAATTTTCTCCACTCACTTGGATAAATTGTAATACTTGCAAAATAACACATAACCTCAGCAAGTTCCAGCAAAGATTTAAAAGGTGTGAGATACAAAAGAAAATGTAGTCAGCGGGTTTTCATGTTATCAGTGATAAAACTCAACAGTGGAATATCATGAAGCATTTTTAATTATATTTAAAAATCCCCAAACACTCTAGATGTTTTTTGCAAGTTGTTAACCAATGTAACCCACACTCTAAATGATTTACAAGGTCCCATCATTCTGCAATTCATGTTAAAATATACTGCTACTACTAAAAATAGCAACAATAATAATACACAAAGTTATGTGACGGTGCCACAACCCCGATTCTTTAAGCTTGCTTTGTGCATGAATGCAATCTTGAGGTCCTATGTCACATGAAACACTAAGGCCAGATTCTTACACACTGTGTTAAAGAGATAAAGCAAAGGAGGCAAAGCACAGCTCACATTACTGGGGTCATCAGAATTTTTCTCCCTGTTAAAATTTGGGAAAATGAAAAAATCTTAATCATTGCCATCATCATGCAGTTCCACAGCTGGCCTCTGGAAAACATTGCAAAATAAAGTCACAGAATGTGATTAACAGAAAACACAAAAGGTTTTAGTGCTTTTAGGAAGAGAGAAAAATGAACAAAAGCTCTTTAGAAAGCTTAGAGACATTGTATAGAGCTTTCAGTGGTGGGTTTTTTCACTAGAAAAAGAAAGAAAATCCAAGCGAGACTGGCTGAGTTTTCACTGCTTTATAAATAACTTTTCTTTACTTTTTATTTACCCGGAATTATATTATTTTTATGTCCCCATGCCAAGAAATCTGTTTAGTAAAGTACCAGATTCCTTTATTTGATTTTATTTGATTTCATTTGATTTCATTAGGGACCATCAGCCTTGCTGCTTAAGTGCCCGACTACTGTTTGCAGTTAAACATTCATTAGGGAATCCCCAGTGGGTTCATTCATTTCACTGAGGTCCAATTACAGCGCCACAAAAGCAGTTTTTGCAGCAATTAGCTGATTTTTCCTGTTTATGTTCTGTGTCTTTAGGAAGACGACTATTTTGTGGAGGTCAGATTTTTAATTAGGTGCAATTTAGGGCCGATAAGAAAACTGATAATTTACTAAATAGCTGTGGTGGACTTAACTGCTCAGAGCAGAGGTAAATAACACAACAGGGACACCGGGAATAAGCTCTCCTGGTGTGCAGAGCTCAGAGCCCAATAGTGTAAGGAATAGATTACGTGTTAAGTGGCTGTCAGGGCCTCATTCTGTTGCCTCCATCGCCAGTCGGCCTCACCTCAAGAGCCACCATACCATTGGCAGTGGGTACAGGGAAACCAGTCTGGAAAAGGACCGGCAGAGAGCTGCTGGCTTTGGGTGGCTGCAAAAAGATCATCCCAGGGTGAAAGGAAACAACAAAAAATCAGCCTGAAAATTTGGCAGTATTCTTGTCAACTTCTTCATCCCACGAAGCCGATGATATTAAAGGGTGGGTGAGGCATGCTTAGAGTCACTGTGAGTGTGTTCTTAACAAAGTGGATTTCTGTGTGATAGACTGTATTCCTGCAAAAGTCTCTGCTCTCTGCCCCTTAACAATACTTTAAATTTTCAACAATATGCACAAGTTGCCTTACACTTTAGGAAATTAAGAACTGTGAGAGTAGAGGAAGAGCACCCATTTAAAGTGAGATCTTCACAGAGTCATAAATATCTTCATAAAAATTCTAAGAAGTCTTGCCACCCCAAAATTTGCTCATCTAAAGACCACGATAGCTGAATTTCAGGCCTTGTATCACAATGAAATTTCTGAAGAGACTCACAGCTGGCTGAAATGTCTCTCTCTTACAGGAAATAGGTAAGGAAGGGCCAGAAGGTCACTGCATTTTTTCTTCAACCTTTGACCCAGTGCTCAACTGCAAAGTTGTAGCCAGGCATGTAAAAAAGCAATACCATTTAGAAGTGTAAGTTACAAACACTGAAATTTCTTTGCCAGTTACCGCTCCTGGCAGGACCTGTAAAACCATAAAAAAGAGTAGGGCAGAAATTCTTGTACCTTCTAATGGGAAGGGAAATGTTCAATTAAGATGTAAATGTGCAAAGAAAATGTATGATGGCTTTGTGTCTGATTTTATGCAGAAATATAACAACAGAATAACTTTGGAAAACCTGGTATCTCGATGAAAGCACACTCTACATCATGCCTTCTGTTCTTCCCATGAAAACTCCTCATTCTGACGTGCAGCCCATAACCATGGATAGAGTTTTTAAGTTTTTTAATTGAAACAAACTATGGAGAAAGCATAAGTTTTCAGAGCACTTTAGATCATGAAAATCTGTTATTAGGCAGTTTTTCCCTTTCTTATTTAGATAGCCAAGAAAGCATCACTTCTTTTTTCAATTCATCAGTTTTCCTTGTCCATAGAAATAAGATTGAAAGATGGTGGCTAAAAAAACCCAAGAAATTAAGCAGTTACATTTTGAAAAGCTGAAACCAAACTCTCAGATCAGCGGTAAACTGAAGAAGATGTCTGTGAGGTGGTCTGTAAGGAATCTGTGCTGTGGGTGAATAGACAGTGGCTCAATGGTTTAAGCTACCTAGTGCAGTGTAAGTTCTCCTCAAACTTGCATCCTACTTTCAATGAGGGGTCTTAAACCCATAAAGTAACAGAATAGCAGGAAGGCGTGAATTCTTTGCACCCAGTCAAACACACATAGTGTTGAGGAAGGCCTGTCTTTTCTAATATTTTTTAAAATATTTTCCACATTTCAGAGAAAGTTTTGAGGGTTTTCAAGCAAATGAACAATTTTGTAAAAACGTTATTACAAGAATACAATACAACAAGCAACACACTTTGCAACATTAACTCCTAATTACTTTGGAAAGCAAATTTCACTTGGAGTCCAGCTTGACTTGCAATAAACACAGGGTGGTAATTAATAACAATCAGCCACTGAAGTAACTTTGTATAAATAATGTGCTGAACTATGTCCCAAAAGGGCTAAAACAAACACATGGACTTCAGCATGAACTCAGCCAGATGAAAAAAAAAAGGAAAAAAAAAATATTGCAAGTGACTTAATTTCATACTTTTTATGCTTAGCTGTTCCCTCAGTGTATTTCACATCATATCTCTAAGGCCAGGTTTTTTGTCATTACCATAATCAGAAATGCAATTTTCCTAAAACAAGTCCTATAAACAATGAGCTGAGGGCAGCTAGGGGACAGGTGTCATCCACAGCATGCAGCTCCAGTGGAAGGACAGATACAATTAAGTGACAAGGAAGCATTACTATTACAGTGAGAATAACTTCCAAATACATGAGATAGAGGGACATTTTCACAGCTCAGAGAGGCATCCCAGCCAAATATCCTGTTATTTGCCAGTTCACATCCCTCTGCAGAGGAAGAACAGTAGGGCAGCAGGAACTAGGGACAGAAATTCGTTGTTAGACCATAGGATCTTAAGGATCTTAGGTCAGTTTGGGTCAGAGGAGACTGAATCCAACCTCCTGCTCAAAGCTGGGTCAACTTCATTAATTCTCTTGTTACAGCATATACATAAACTAATTCAGCTAAAATAACATATATATATATATA
>VXAC01004459.1:282786-325465 GCA_013399225.1 Rhipidura dahli | reverse complement strand
AAAAACAAAACCCAAACAAACAAGAGAGTGTCTATATCATCCTGATCACTTTGGGTTTATATTCCTAAAAATACCCATGAATCTCACAGTTGTTTTGTTGCATTTGGTATTTTCAAATGTGCAAAGCTGTCTTTAAGTTTACTTCAAGCACTGGCTACTTTGAACTGTTGTAGGGCAAATTAATAACAGAAAATAAAAAACTTAAAAAAAAACCTAGGACACAAGTTTCATCACAACATTTACTTTCATTGCTCACTAAAACGTATGTCACAAACCCTACTTTCAATTACTTTCAAAGTAAGTCATGCAAGCCTGAAGCTAGAGAAAAACAAAGCCAAGTAAGACAGTGACACCTCAGTTAACGCTACTTTTCAAAAAAAAACTATAATCATATTTACAGAAAGGGTGGAGATGCTTTTAAGAGGCTTTCTTGGTTAATTCTAGAGGTCATTGTGAAAGACAGTCTCAACATGCTACTCTCAAAATATCATGCAGATAATTTCATTATCTGAAGAAGATTTAAGAAAAAACAGCTTTTCTAATTGTATCTTCCATGTCTTCTTCCTTCATGAACAGGGAAAGAGAAGGGAAGAAAACAGGTCTACATAAGATCTGACAATCAGAATCTGCAGATTATTTCATGTTTCTTAGTATAAAATGATACAATGGAGGAAAAAACCCCATCGTACCAACAGAGAAGTCCTCCTTCCTGGAAAGGCCACAGCTTCTGTGGGAGTGCTGAACCACCAGATGTAGGGGGTTTTGACAACACTGGCACATGGGGAGTGTGTCAATGATATTAATTGCAGTGGCTGCTGAAAGCCATTCAGTACTGAGGATACTGCAAATAATTAAGGGAAGATAAAAATCAGTTATTTTCATTCATCCCAAATTTGTGACTGGATGTTACAGTTTGCTTCTAAAGAGCTACTGTGTCCAAAAAAGAGTTACCTGCTGGAAGTACTTGTCGCAGTTAATGTATTCCTTATCGTGGGAGTCTTGCAGCTTGTTTGTTTTGATGTACTGCCAGAGAGCCTGGATGATGGCCGAGCGTGTCTGGGTGTGGATCCCCAGCAGACGGGCCAGTCGTGGGTCCAGTTTAAACTGGGGAGGCTGGAACAGAAAGCGAAGGAGGTGGCAGTAAAGAGGAAAGCAGACAGATACACAGGTATGAAGTTTCAGTTTTAATTCTTGGGGGACTCTGTTCCTCAGGAGAAGCATCCCATTCAGTGGCAGAGATTGCAAAAATACAAGTTTGTATTTTTGTGTCCCACCACAAAATACAACTCTGGAACTCTGGTACTCTGGAAGAGGTACACTGTTCTTGTGCTGTGCACATGGACTACTTGTAGCGCATATTTCAAATAATAAAAACTTGCGCAAAGACTCAGGAAGAATTTTCTTTTTCAACACTGATGCAAGTATTTACTTCTGGGAATGGGAGAAGAAAAAGAACAGCCTTTCCTCTGAACTACTGGAAAATAACCACAGAGAGAGAGAAGGAAGGCAGGGTGATGCTTCCACAGTTGCTGATAACTCCTGTCTCACAGCAACACACTGCTGCTTGGAACTCTGTTTTTTCAGGCGCATTCCCACCATTCTGGTGCACACCAAATGTCTGACCACAACCAGTCAATGTATTTTATTTCTTTTCCTGATCTTAGTGATACAATTTAACTCCACTGTTTTCCATCTCTAGTAACATAAATTCCTTGGATAATTTGGAATTTGATGCTTCTTCAAGTGTGTACTCATACTCAGGTTTAGTATTGACCACATTATTAAGCAAGGATTACTCTGATGGGTGGCAGGTCACCCAAAGCTAGCTTTATAACAAATCAAGACTTAAGGATAAAAGAACACCTATTCTAAAGCATAAATTTATAATAACGGTGAGCATAACAAACATCATTATATTGTCTTAACAGTAAAAATTCTCGCTGCCTATATCAGTATTTCAGTTAGCCCATACGCCCCTTAAAATCAATAAAATTTTCCCTCTTAACAGAAAATGGAGTGTCTATATCCTGAATAGATGCTATTTGCCTAGAGGGGAAAGAAAGTGGCAGAGAACAAGTTCCTAAAGTTATACCATCAAAATGCATCTGAGCCTGAACTGTCATTGAAAAGGGGATCCCATCTACTCGCAGCAGTGCATTCTTAACAGTTTTCTTAACACAGCAGCATTTCTTTCAGGGATGGTTTCAGTCAAATTACTGAGCTCCACAATTGCAGTGTCCATCATTTGTGCCAAGGTAAGGTTGCCACAGCTACACAGCTAGTTCAGGTACGACTAGCAAAAGCTACTCTTTTGAATTTTTTAAAAGAACCACATGCGTAACTTGTGTGCAACTTGTCTGACTATTACTAAGAAGCCAGAGGAGGAAATGCGTATTTTTTCTTTAGGTGGACAGTAAAAATACTAATTGTCATAATACCAAGACCAATATTTTGCTAGACTATATTAGAAACTCAATTGATTTGTCCCATTTAAATTTTAAATAATCTGTCAGTTTGGTATCATTCTAACTTCGATGGGCCATGTGACACTGCAAGTTCAAGTATATTGGGTTTTGATGAACGTGACAAGATGAATTTGCTCTGTTGCACTAGGTCCCAGAGGCTTCATTTTCCACGCCGAAAGCACTGACCTGGTAGTCCAACATGAGGAGTAACGTGCATCGCACGCTGACATCCCCAGGTCTCTTCACCTGGAAGCCATCTGTTTCCTGGGTCGTGGGAGTTCTGTGCCACTAACAAAGGGAAAAGCAAAATTGTTGGTCTTTTTTTCACTGACGTCCATGGAGGTGCATCTTGCACAGTACACCACGCTAGAATCAGACAAGTACAAGCTTTCTGAAGATCTGACAATTTAAAAAAGAAACCCGACAACAACGAAACCAAACCACAACACCCCTCCACCCCCACTGCCCAGTCATTTCAATTCAGCTTTAGTGCAGAATCTGCTCTGCTGTTAGCACACTTTGCTTGTTAGGAAAAACGTGCACTATTTTTTCATCTTTTCATACACTCTGTTCTAAAATGTACACTACATCACTAATCCATCAATGTTTTTAGAGTAGATTCCCTTAGAAAACATTTTTAAGAAGAATGGAATTTTGAAAACTTTGAAAATACCTTAAATGACATAATGAATGCAAGGTCCCTTAAACAAGGGAGGCAACAGGCACCAGGTGTTTATGTGTGCCAATAACTGGTTTGTATGCAAAGGGTGCACAGCCTTCTCACCTCCACAAGATGATTGTCAGGTCCGTAAAGATCTTTGTCCAGTTCAATAACCAAACTCTTAAAAAAAGATGAAAACTTCCGTTTCTGTTTGCTGAGCTGTACAAGCAGAAGAACCAGACATGTGTAAGGCTTCATTTATTAACTTGTGTCCTAGACTTCTCAGTCTCTCTGTCTTGAACATTAAATTCCATGTAAACCACAAGTGTGATCAATCTAATTGAGTTCTCCCTCTGACAAACAGAGGGTAAGATGCAAAAATCTCAACAGTAGTGGAACACTGCACACTTTAGGGAAGATTTCATTAACACTTAAGTGTTATTGAAAAGGACTGGCTTGTAAGGTGAACGTGGCACACATGAGAAAGGTCCAGGGAATGGCCATGAAAATGATCCCAAGACTGGAGCACCCCGCTTGTGAGGACAGGCTAAAAGAGCTGGGGTTGTTTAGCCCAGAGAAAAGCAGGCTCCAGGGAGTATTTAAAGGGGTCTTGTAAGAAAGATCGAGGGAGACAGGGCAAGGGGCAGTGGTTTTAATGAATGACCGTAGGTTTGGACTGGTCATAAGAAAGACATTTTTTACTCAGAGGGTGGTGAAGCCCTGGCACGGGTTGCCCACAGAAGCTGTGGCTGCTCTATCCCTAAAAGTGTTCCAGGCCAGGTTGGACAGGGCTCTGAGCAACCCGGGCTAGCAGAAGACATCCCTGCCCATGGCAGTGGGATGGAATGAGATAGTCTTGAAGGTCCCTTCCAACCCAAACCATTCTGAGATCCTAAGGCCTCTGTATACGTTTCATTTTAACAGCCTGGGGTTTTTTGATGTATGCTAATTTCTTGGTCTGATTTATCAGATTACAGAAAATTTTGTAGACTGGTCATACACGAAGCAAAACTACTTTCTTTTACATTTTGTCTTTTCATTCAATTACCAGTATTAGTTGTTTACTACATAGCTCATACTGTCTACATTAAAAACTGGAAGGTCTGTGATTACCTGATCTGACTCTCCACAGAATACAGGCCACAGGATTCCAACTTATTTCTTTGTATTTCATGCAGGTAATATTTTATTTTAAAATGCCAGTAATTGAAAAGCTATGTTGTTCCAATAAATAATCCTTCTTTAATGAAATATATGCTCTAATTTCTAAACTGAATTTGTCTAACTTCAATTCCCAGATGTTGCACTTTGTCACCACTTCATCCTCCAGCAAGATTCTGATTCATGTACAGTTACCTCCAGACAGACAGAAAGCCTTGCCCTCTCCATGCATGCATGTTCTCCATCTGTTTAGCCTATGAACACTTCTTTGTGAAGTCTATTCAAAGAGATGAAGCCTTTATTAGGAAAGTCCAGCCTTCCCCAAGGACAGCTAAATCCATCACTGAGGTTTCTGAGGACTTCATAATGATAAAATGTTTCTTCCATCCTTGCTCTAACCATTCCTACATCGTGTTGTACTCCCTAAGAATATGATGTACTGCCTTCTCCTTGTTATCCTGCTCTCACAAGATGCAATGCCCGCTGTAGGCCTGAATTATCACAACTGTTGTAACCTGAACCCTGCCATCTCTTTAAAGGGATTCACCTCAGCCATCTTCTCTCCACTTCCTCCTACATGTCCTGTCCTTAACTCTGCCTCATTTTCTGCTGCACTCTCCAACATTCCCACTAGGGCCTTATCCCTCACTTGGGTTGGGCACGGTGCCTTCCCAGCAGCAACAAGCCAGCACTACCATTCAGACATGTCTTGTCTCAGCTGATGTCCCCAGTAAAATCTACCACCCCAAAAGACAATCTTTAGAGTCCTGCCAGCCCCAGTGAAGCAGAAGTAAGTCGTACATCATCCAGGAGCTTTCCCTCCACGCGCAGCTCCCATGAAGCAATGCTGCCATCGGAGTCATCAGCGTCTGATTTTGCAGGATTAAATGTGTTGGAGATGTAAAGTCTCAGTTTCCGCTTTTGCTGTTATACACAGAGACAAGGGAAAAGTACATATCCAGTTTAAGTTCAAGATCTGAAGAAGCCACAGGAAAGGTGATAATTACACATTTAGTAAAGAATCTCCATGTTTTGTACAGTTGCACCGGTTATATTAGAATTTAAGATTGTAAGAAAATACACTGAAGAGCTGAATCTGAATTCCTTTTGAAAACTCTTGGCTATACAAACATGCTAAAATTCACTGTAAATGGAGGAAGACAGGAGGTTGCCAAGCCTTAGAAGTGATACATCCTGTAGTTCTGGATTTGATATTTGAGAAATCATTGTGAGAGAAGCATGATATCATGTTCTTTCTGGCTTCAACCTAGCTAGATTGCTAAAACTCAGCTGCAATACAAATGTCTTTAATAGTTGCATCAGCTCAAATTTCTAAATGGCAGTCACAAATACAGCTCATGCAGCAAACTACCTGTCAGGCATATCTCTGCTCATCTGCATTTTACCATCACGCAGCATCTAGTAATAATCCTCCAGCAGACACACCTGAACACGCACGCTGGCCACCTTACCCTCCTCTTCACCCCACCTGCCATCACCCTCAGCAAACATTGCAGCTCCACCTTGCTGGGAGTCCTGAGTGAAGGAAGGCACCCTGCTTCATTCCTAACAGGTATGAAGGTAGGTGCTCAAGCCTGTCAAATACAATCATGCCTATACATTATTATTTTTACAGACCACCTGAAGTTTCCCAGTCAGTGTAGTGGCTTATGGCCACCTCATTTCTCAGCGCCCTTTGATAGCCCCTTAGCACTCGCCTTTCAAGTCATGCACAAGCCAGGTGCAGCTTAGGTTTCAGAGCTGGTCTCCTGCTGGCTTCCCTATACTTCCCCTGCTTAGTCTGAGTCTGCAAATCATTTGGTTGTTTCTCCTGCATCTCTCTCTTCAATTTAGAGTGCTTGATCTTACACAAAAAATTCTCTCTCTCAAATTTAATTCTTTCCTGACTGTAACACCTATATACAAGCTGATTTCCACATCAGAAAGGAACTTACAATAATTGTGAATAAAAATACTAAGTAATGGCTATCTCTAAAATTACAATTTCTCCTACTTTTTATGTATCTTGCTTTTACATTGAAAGCCATTTAGCCTTTGACTCCAACATGATACAGACACCACTGACAACCTGTCTGTACTGAGGCATGCTGTGCCTCCAGCCTCTGCTGGGCAGAGACATTCTATCCAACACCAAAATGTCCAACCTGCACCCTGGGGGCTGTCTTCAGATTTTGGCCCAAAAGGTACTGCAAATTTGCACCACTATTAAGGCAGTGACAATCTATTAAATGCAACCACAGAAAGATCTTTGCTTCTGACTCCTCAAGAAACCAGTCAGGTAGGGCAACTGTACAGCTGCAAGAATACTTCAACACCAAATGGGCTTTAAGTCTAATAAAAATCTTCATCAGAACACAGAGTAAGGGAACATAAAGAAGGAAAACTGACATTTGATGAGTAAAATAAAATTTAGAAAAAAAATCTGTAAGTCAAATTTTCTCTGCTTACATGTCCTTGAAAATGGTTCATTTCTTCAGCTTTGCTCTTATTCCAGCAACTCTGTGACTTCCAGAGTTCA
Source organism: Rhipidura dahli (assembly GCA_013399225.1). Taxonomy (NCBI): domain Eukaryota; kingdom Metazoa; phylum Chordata; class Aves; order Passeriformes; family Rhipiduridae; genus Rhipidura; species Rhipidura dahli. Next base: position 318,639 of record VXAC01004459.1, on the reverse strand, counting down.
GGCACAACCAGCAGAGTCAGCCAGACCTACCAGAGATGTTCTGGAGAGCAGTATAAGAAACTGTGAAAGAGGCACCTGTCCACGAACACTGCCTGAACAGCCCAATGTGCCCTGTACAACACTGTACTGATCCAGATACATTCAAACCTCAACTACCTTTCTGGAGTTGCTGCCATCATGTCCACATCTTGTTTGTTTCCTGCCGCTCCTCCATTTTTTTCCATGTTTCCCTGCTGCTGCTCCATTTTTCCTTCTTTTTCTGCCCTTTCCAGAATTACCACCACCATCTCTTCCTTACACATCTGGTGTTGTCAGCACCATTGGACGGTTCTGCTCCCAGACATTTTGGGAGGCTGACTGTCTCCTCTTCCAGATCCAGGAACTAGACAGTGCCACTTGAACTTGCCCTACATGCCCTTATCAGCAACAGTGGTAATGCATACTTCGTGCAGTGGAATTTAAAATAAATAAATTTAGAAATCCCCAGCAAAATTCCAGAACCATGGCTCTACAGCCAGAACAGTTACTTTGGACCCTCAAGCCCCTTCTCTCCTATCATAACTATTCTCCTGGCAGCTGATTTAAACTACCATCGAGCCTGTAAAGCAAGACCCTTGGCAGAGACCCAAAACTATAGTCTGAATCCTACCTGCAGGGATCAACCTAGTGAGTAACGACTCCAGCGTGCAGAGCTTTACTGCTATCATAAGGATGTCTGCTCTTGGAAGATGCCAGTTCATATATGAGATACAGTCAAAACTGAGCTCAAGGAAGAAAGACACCAGCACGGTGCTGGGTGGGGTTTTAGAGTCACTATATGGACCATAAAGTCTCTTTGGCTGCGGACACACACCCAAAACCACTGCATTCAGATCACTCTCAGTACCACTGTGTTCCACAATAATGTCAACTCCATATCCAGAAGGCTCTCAGAATGACATATGCTTCCATCTTCAGTTAAGCAACTCCATCTCATCCAGGCAGGGAATGATGAAAGTTATGTGCAACTTGATTGCTTTGCAGCTTAAATAAAGCAGTGGCAAGAAGACACTGCCCTTCAACAAATTCTGCAAATTTCTTAGCCATGCACATTATCACACTGACCTAAAATCTGTTGTCCTCTCTGTATGGTGGATTCTCAGAGAACAGAAAAGCAAGCAACCAAAGGATTCTCAGTAGTTGGGAGCAAAAACTAAAGAGAAGACTTAGAGCTCTAGAGCAAAGAGAAAGCATCACACTTCATCTCTTCAGACACACCAGAACTGGCAAATCTGAGCAGGGGGAACTTCACAGAGACCTGATCAACATTGAGAATCAAATAATCTCTTGTCCAAAAATCAGCAAATGCTTGATCTCCTTGTTCTCTAAGAGTAAGATACAGATCTTTGACTCTGCTTCAGCAAAAGGAACTTTAAATAGCAGTCATATTAAAATGAAAGGCCTTCCCCTAAACACACTGTATTTCACTTACAATTTCTCCTTGAGAAAACAAACAGGAAAAAAAATAATCATATGTAACAAATGAGTGATCATGTCAGCAATGAACTCCTGGAAAGGTCTCAGCACAACTGCTGGGAGAGCTCATGTGAAATCAAACAGGTCTGAATGGGAGGCTGACAGGAACGGTGGGGCAGCACAGCTCCAGCTTGTTCTCTCTCCAAGTTCTCCAATGTCATCTCCACACACATCAATACAGCTTTAAGTTCAAATAAATGAGTGAAATGCTGGAAATCTGTCAAATCCTTCAGAAAACTTCCCCTGGTTCACAGTGGTACTTTGGTTTTTTTCAGTTTCCATTAGTATTGAATCCTTAACAAGTCAAATCAGGAAGTATCTGATGATCCCATGATCTGTGTGCTATTCCCCAGACCCATCTCCATCAACTGCTGAAATTCAAGTTTCCTTCAGTGAACTCTCAGGCTGGACACAAAACCTCCAGGACGCTTCCAGGGAAGTTGTGCTCAGGATTTCAAACAAACAAACAGAGTTATCAGTGGACAGTCTATTGCTGACTGATTCAAGAAAATCTGGCTGCCAATCTTATAAGCAGTATTGCGTTAAGAGCTCTCTAAGCATCTCTTAAGGGTGAATTTCTATGAACCTCAACATAGCATAAAAACCTCAAGCAGAAAGCACAGAAAATATTAAAATCTGTTTCTGCCTTTGCACAGAGTAAGTGTTTCCTGGTCTCATAGAAAAAAAAACCTTTTAGGAAGCAAAATGAACAGTGGTAGCATGGAGACTAAAATCAGGAGACAGAAAAAACAGTGACCACGGCCTGATCATTATAAAAGATCCAAGTTAAATAGAGAGTGTCCATATCAGAGCTGGAATATAGAGGTATCTCACTCAGAGCAGCAGCAAGGTATGTCAAAATTTGCAGAAGAAACAAAATTAGTTAGGTAACTCCTGAAAAAAAAATGGACAAGAACTTAAAAATGGCCAACCCAAAGCAGAAAAATCAGTGACTCAGTAGACTACAGAAATATCATGAATAATACAAGAAATGATTTACTAAGTGCAAAATTGCAGCACATGAAAAACACTTGTAGACAGTTCTATAAAAGCTTAAACAAAACCAACAAAACTCAAAACAAGGTGAAATGAATGTTACAGAGGAATAAAATGGAAATCAGTATGCACAATAGTCTACAAAATCAGCTGTAGCTGTTTATTTGGTAGTTGTATACTGTACTTTCTCAGGAGAGAATGAGGAGTTGTATAGTGACAGGCAATAAGAAGAAGCCAGGTGCACTGAAAAATTATTTTTCTACAGCGATTGGGAGGAATGAATTTTTTACCTGAGAAAAGAGAACATTAAAGAACCTGAAAGACATATTTAAAACATTGACTGATTAAAGGAGGAGATTAGGTGTTCACATTATTCTTATCTCATAAAGCAAAAAAGCAGAACACATAAAATTACGCCACAAGACAAATGTTTCAGAAAAAATACCAAATTTGCTTTCTGGCAGCAATCCGGTATCAATTCCTAAGTCATCTTAAAACCCGGAAGTGGGGAAAAAAATCTCAATTCACAAAACTAGGGAGAGAGACACTAATGATGGTATTCTGATGCTACTACTTGTTTTTAACCTAAAAATGGAGAACCTGGAAGCAGATCATTTAGTTTGGAAACTGCAGCTACACACATGTCTGGTAAATTGAATGTCCCACACTCAAAAGAGAGACAGTCCGTGGATGACAGTCTCTGGTTTGACCACAGTACTGTCCGTGGTGCCAGGACCTGGAGCAGGAGCTTTTGCCTGTGACATGGGTCTCAACCCTCTCTGTTAGGAGACCCTGGTTCAAGCTTTGTGATGAAAATCATCTCAGTTCTAAATTATGTTTATGCCCACAACTATCTATCTCAGGCTTACACAGTGGGGAGAAATAGGCATTTTTTTAGGTAATTATTTGTCTATATTCTTTTAAACATCCCCTTCTGTATGAGAAGAATTGAATACCATTGCCTACACCAACTTCATCTCTCAACTATGAAGGGAGCTGAGAGTGACTAGCTCATATATAAATGAATAAAATGGATATGTCTATACTTAGTCAAATAAATCCCACTCCCAAAGTTCACCATGGCCTTAGAGCTGCATAGCTTTTTCAGTAGTTCATTCTCGTTTAACAACATCTACTGATCTGGAGTTGAGTGTTCAGTTTCTGTTTCTTTCAGGTCATGGAGCTTGCTATATATATATCAAACAGCTCTGTCTGCCTGACTACCTCCTAAAAGTTCTTTCTGGAAGTCTGACTATGTGGGTCTTCCATGAAGTCAGAAAAAGGACTCTTGCTAATGCTGCTCTGCAGACAAGGAATTCTGAGACTCTCAGGACAGATGCAAACCAAGAATGAAAGACTGGCTGAAGAAAAGTAGAGAACACAGCATTGCCCAACCAGCAGAAAACTACCAAAGCAGGATCTGAACTGGAAAAGCTGGCAGCTGAAGGGGGCTGCTGACAGTGGTCAAAGGAGCTGACAGGTGGGAAGGCGACTTCCCCCTTCAACAGCTGCACAATCGCCAGGCCTCCACACTTCTTGAGCCATCCCACAGCTGTCACCTGGTTCAACAGTGCAACTGCTCTCAGGAGATCCAAGAAGAATCAACAAGACACATTATTTTATGCACTGTCCTCAGGAAAAAAATGCTTAAACCACTTCCCCCTAAAATTTTCCTAGAATGGTTAGTCTTCAGACAGAAATAACCCCCAGCTTGAGCAACACTAGACCGTAAATCTGTGGTTCCCTACAACTGTTTCTAGCTGCAGCTCAATGACTGTGACTAACACTGTAACTGCATTTAGAGCTGAAAATTCTGAGAAAACCTGCATATTCCCTACATAATTTCACATACCTCAGACAAATTAATATTTCTCCCAGGATTACAGTCCCAGTTTGAGAATCACTGTTTTAAGGCAAATATTTCAAAATTACAAGGGCTTTGATGAGAGATGGAAATGCAGAGGTAACTTATATTGCTGTTACCAATTCTGCAACTATAATAAAATGAAAACACTTAACGTCAAGAAAAACCCAAGTTTATCTAGGTTTAGCTCTATTTTGACAGGTCTGCTAAGACTACCTATACATGAATTTGAAAAACATCTGTCCAATCATTCTCTAGATGTTAACTGAGTAACTGATACTTAAAATGTGTATACTGAGCCTTAGATGGAAACAGAATTTTCTGTCTACAGTTTCTGTAGAGTGTTGTTCCTCCTACACTCTTCTCTATCCCAGACACTGAACATCTCCATTGCACAGCTTACAGCTGGGACCTTGTGTACCTGTTAAGTCCCTCATTAAAGAGTTGCCACAGAATAAACCATTTCCTTCCAATTTATGAATTCAAGTTAGTGTCTTCAATTATTTTTAAAAATGGCCAGACTCCTAGCTAGTTTAAAAGAATTATGTTCTATCCATATCAAGAAGGTAAGACAAATTACTTCTTCTGAGAGTCCAATCTACTATGTACACCACTTTTTAACAATGAACTTGCGATTTAGACCATCCATGATTCAGTTTTCTATCTGTCTAGGTATTTTTATCTGTTTAGGTATGGTAATGGAACGTAATTTGTTTTTTGTGGGGTTTTTTTTTTGGTGGTGGTGTGGTTTTTTTTTTTTTGGTTTTGTTTCACATATATCAACCGGAAAAACATCAAGAGGTAAAAGCCTTCCACATTTTATCAGATACCTGTGCAGGAATAAACACAATGGAATATTGATCTTTGTTAGGCTGACTCCCATCACTGTGGTACAGACAAGAGTGACAGCTTTACTTCACAGCAGATGTACAGCTACAAACCCCTTCATTCTATGGGAATTACTAGATGAATGAATATGAGCCACTCCATACAGTCACAAGAACTTAAATGAGACATGAAAAGAAATTCTTCACAATGAGAGTGGACAAAAATTTTAATACACTGCCTGGCGAGGCTGTGATCCATCCTTACAGATTTTCAAAACTCAACAAGGCCTTGACAAGCCTGTTTTTAGTAGAAGGTTGAACTAGGTAACTTCAGTTTCCTGCTGTCTAAACTCTTCCATGATTCCAATGAATAAACTCAAAAAACTTAGAAAAAGACCATTTCAGTGGGATATCAGGAAGAGTGAAGTGCTGGACTTGATCTAATTGAAACTGCAGAAAATGTCATCCACTCTTTTCTTACACAAATAATAATTTCCATAAGTAATTCTTCCCATTGTATGTTCTGTTATTCCAGGAGTTCCACTTTTGACCGACTTTGAATTGGAAATGTAATACATACCTTCAGCACGCCCCTCTAATGTCGTTATTTTCTCATTTTTTATCACTTTAATACAAAGTTCCCAAAGCACAGCTTATTTATCCCTAGGCTATTATTCCCCTTACTAAAGCCTTTCAGAAGCTAGAGCTTGTAATAGCCAGAATTTTCTCTACCACTTTTCTACGCAAGCTGATTCCCAGCTGTTTGCTCTCAGGAGCTTTGTCTGACCCATTCCAAAGCATTTCTGTTAATGGGACTTTTACTGGAAAGGTATTTCCACCATTTACTACAAGAATTATTTTTCTCCCCTGACACAATCTACAAATTTTTCACAACATACCTTCATTGGCCTCTTCAGTGCTTCCTGAATATCCACGCGCTTCCGCATGATGGTCTGGTCTAGTTTGCGTTCAAAGGCCAAGAGATCCATGTAGGCCTGGGACTCAGGAACCAGCTCCCGGATCTGAGAAGGAAACAAGGAATACCCAAGCACTGGAAGCACGAATCTGCCATGTTCCAGAACAGCAATACTGACACACTCCCAGCCGTGGGACAGATGTGCCCAGAGGAGTTCTCTCTCCGACAGCAGTTCCCAGACAGTGAGGCAGATCTCAGTGGCATGGGACAAGCACAGACTGAAAAGTGGGAGCACAGAGCTGAAATTAATGGATTCTGGAAGATCCTGCCTGAATCCACAAGGCCTGAATCATGGCTGTTTTCTTCAAGTGAGGCTTAGCTACCAGCAGCCAGAGAGCCACTGCTCTCGGCAATCCAAAGTACAGTGAATTTGTCCTGTTTAAAACTAGAAGAGTGCTGCATCTCTCTAGACTAAAAGAGGGGGGGTGTTCATGTTCATGTTTCAAAAACAAGTGTTACCCATTGTAAGTAAAAACTGTCATGTAGGATGCCAGCCTTTGCCAGAGAAACTTCCTGGCTGAGGTGAAACTAACCTTCATGTCAAAGTTTCAACACGACCAGCTATCAGGTGTCAACTCATGATCCTGTCAACTCTGATTTGTATTTTAATACATTAGTTAACTACATTAGTTCTATTGACAACCCCCCCTTTTTATTTTCTCTTTTACAAAGAAGTTAGCAGAGGAGGGGATATGAAGTAGGTTGGAAGGAAGACCTGAAGAACTGAGCTTCGAAACGGGTAAGTATACCCTTAAGTGAAAATGTTGGTTCTTAATTTGGAATACCTCATGCAGACAAACCATAAAAAAAGGTACTGTAAGTAATTAAAACAGATCTACCAGACAACCTTGTCTATTTCTACAACATTCACTCTAGCTTTCACCTATGTAACTGAAATATTTAACTGCTATAGTATTTTCACAGGAATGAAAAGTGAGTTGGTATTCCAGTTTTGCTTTACAATAAAAATTAGTTACAGTTAAAACTACAGTTTCTATCTAGTGTAAGACACAAACACCTATGTAAGAGACAACAGGCATACACCTGTTCCCTGTGTTCTGCAAGGACATGAGAACTATTGCACGAGGTCATGCCAAGAGTTGGCTCTCCTGTGTCTCTGACGAGGTTTGAAAGTTGCTGCCTTTTAATACCTGCAACAGTCCAAGGCAGAGCATTCCAGAACCTCACCAGGCAATGCAGGAGGAAGTACCGCCTTTTGCGCATTTGGAACCTGCCACCAATGAGCTTCATTTGATGCCATTTCCCTGCACTGCTGGAGCAGTAGTGGGCAGGCATTCCCTAGGCACCTTTCCCACATGTTTTACAGGTTTTTGTCATCCCTTTCTGAATAATTTTCTTTTCCAGCCTGAAGACGAACAATTTCTCCCTGCCGTATTTAGCCTGATTAAGATTATCAAATAAATGTCTCTTTCAACCTACTCTGTTTTGAGATGGTAGAATACCCGCTCTACTAACAGCAAGATTGATACTTTGGAAAAGCAGAAACCACAGAGAAAAAATTCTGTTCAGTTTTAGCTGAACCATTATATTTTTAACTGCTTATATGCTTTTTCAAAGTGTTAGTATCAGCAGAATAATAAAAGAAGAGCAAGCATTACCCTGGAAACATCAGGGAACCAACAGAAGCTTGCAGAGTAAGGGCAGCAAGGCAGTGAGTGCCAATCTTTGGACCCAACAAAACACCCCACCAGTTTCTTCCTGTTCTGCACAGATTAAAAGATTACTCAGTTTCTCGCCTGAGGAAATCAACCATGGTGTGCTGCACTTAAAAATTCTGCACTGAAAAAGTAGCTTCAGACCTTTAATGCCAAGTTCCACCCAGAGTCAGTTCATGAACCCCCCAGGCACATGGTGAAGCAGGGAGAGGCCTACAGAGACCTTAAGGTACAGCCTATACAACACAGGTGAGACAGCCTTTCCAGCTAGCTCAATGGGTACTACACCCAGGATCTAACAAAATTTCTAGTAAGTTAGAAGAAATAGCAGAAACCTCCAATAAATATTTCTATTCCACACTTTTACATCTTTTACCACATGAAAGTGAAAGGGTATTTCCTAATCCATTCCTATAACCAAACTGGATGTTAAATACCATAAGATGTTAAAAAGCACAAACACTTTACAATCAGCCAAAGACAAAACTGATCTAATTCCTTGAACTGCAAATGGCCACAGGTTGGGAGAGCATTTGAGAGAAGAACTGTACTTGCAGTGTTTGTATTCTTCTCTAGGGATGTGTTATGGTCACAGCAAAGATGGGATTTTGGACTAGATCAAAGGCTCACTCAGGCCAGTTTTGGCAGCTCTTACAGTCTTTCGCTTTCTCACCCTACTAATGGAATAATCTTTTGGAGGCATGATAGTGTTTATGTGATACTGATCTGTGCAGCCTGCCTAATTCCTTCTTCTTAGATGGTTTGCCCTAACTCAAAAGTTCATAGCTCCATGCAAGTCTACACTCTTCTACAAAAGTTCTAACTATAAATGTGAAAACAGTATTTCAATACTTAAATTCTCCAGTCCAGTCTTTATCTAGTAGAAGAAACTCCAGAAAGCACGTAGCAGTAGCAGAAGCAGCATCCTGTCAGCCATGGTTTTGAAGCATATAGTAACAATTTATCTTAGAATTACTTGGGTAACTGGAAGACATTACTATTAACATTAGTAAGACAGTGTCATTCTAGAGGCTGGAGTTGTTTATCTTTCTATTGTGAAAATTTAAATGTTTCAAACTTAAAAAAAATAGTAAAAAGCAATTATTACTAAATTCAGCATTTTTATCCTTGATTTCCAGAGAGTTTGTTTGTGAATGGTGACAAAAAAATGGCCAACTTGCAAGTGGGGGCATTGAGGACAGTGTGGAAGGAATGGCCTGATAGGAGGGAGAGTCTCTAACAATTTCCTTGTAGAAGCAGCACAGTGTGCCTGTAAACAGATGTGCAAGGCTTGTGAGACAGAATCAGAAACCAAGGAACAGCTGCAACACTACAAATTTTGGGATACGAACAACATCCTTGGACAGTTTCTATGGGTGTCACAGTATGACAGCTTGGAAGGTAACGACAGCAGTGAGCGGGCTGGGGAAAGCAATGAGGAAGCCTTCTGCAAGGAGACAGCAGCAGAAGGAAAGCTAAGGAAAACCCAGGTCTGGGTCTGATTCTGCTGCTCTTGTCAAAGGCCACAGAGAAGGCTCCATGTTGTCTTTGGCTCCGTTGCTCCTGGTTAAGTCCTGTCCTCAGGCCTCCCAGGGTCCTGAGCCCAGGTCAGTCAGGGCTGTTCAGAGGGACCCTGACAGGCTGCAGGAACAGGACGGCACTTCAGCATGGTAAGGTCCAGCCCAGGAGAAGTTCTGCTCCTGGGACAGAATGACGGCGTGCAGGGGCACAGGTGGGCATCGGCGGGGTAGAAAGCAGGTTGGCAGGAGAGGACTTGGGGGCCCTGATGGACAGACAAGTGCAGAAGGAGTCTGTGGGGTAAGGCAGCCATAGCAAAGGGCAGCTGCAAAAGGGGCCGTATCAGCGCAGGTGTTGCCATCAAGCCTGGGAAAGAGACTCCTCCTTGCTCTGCCACGCTGCTGAAACTGGATCTGGACTGGTGGGCACAGGACCACAACGATGTGACACTCTGGAGCGAGGCCTGCAGAGGCTCAGGAGGATGTTTGGGGCTGGAGCACAGACCTGCTGAGAGAAGCTACAAGAGCCTCTCCAGCCTGGAGGAGAAAAGGGAAAAGGAGATCACCTGGGTGAGTGCAGCTGCCATAGGAACTGGTGAAGCACAGACAGGGCCAGCCTCCCATTGAGGTGCGTGAGAGGCAACAGAAACTCACTGCAGCATGGTCAATTCACTCCCTACAAGAAATTGGTTTGTAAAAACAACCTCTGACAAAATAAAAAAAAACACATGATGGTATTAAAACATTGGAACAGGCTGCCAAAAAATCCTCTGGAGGGTCCATCCTTGGCTGAAGGTATTCAGAACCCCTCTGGACAAGGTCCTGAGCAAGCTAATGTAATTTGAACCTGTTTGGTACACCAATTGGCCTGCACAACTTTCAGAGGTCCTACTGTTGTGCACCTCCAAGATCCCAGAAAAAAAACCCAATAAAATCTGACCTATTTCTGGCAGGAACAATTGGAGCTGCATTCTTCACTGCCTAAGCAGGACAAACAAAACAGTTTTAGCCATCTTGATAAAAAAAAAAATCACTAATAAATAGAGATTTGGCAGCTTCTTCAGAATTAGGTTACCCTAGAATTCCCCTTCTTTGAGAGAGGTAACACAATCTAAGAGCTCTTACTCCCCTATGTCTAACAAGCTCAATTTGATCCTGAGCCGTTTCTTTACTACCTATGGCAGATGCACACAACCCACACATTTCACAAGTATTATTGAGAAGTAGAATTTTTAAATATGAAGTGGTAGTGACTTAAGTCTGACTTGGCAGCTACTGGACAGTTTCCCCACTAAGAAACTTTAGCTTATAGCTTATTGACAAAAGTGTCTCTACCACTTCTGTGGTGGTCAAAGAAAGACTAAGGGCTAAGTGTCAGCTAAGGGCTGACACTCCTTATAAATCAACGCTGTGCCACCCCACAACCCCTAAGAGAAAGTGGTTTGAGGATGATTTCTGACTGACTACCACAGGGCCAGTAACACAGTCCAGTAAAATGGCAAAAGCAATCCATGTTCTTGGTCCTCCTCTCTTAAGAAAGAGCTGGCAGGCCATTGCTGTTGCTAGGTCCCCTCAGAGCCTTCCTTCAGGATGAACAAGGCCAGTTGTCTCAGTCTTTCCTCATGTTCTGATCCACTCATTCAATCAACCTGACAATCACCCAGACTCAGACCAGTTTGCCAATGTTTTTCTTGAATTCAGGACCCCAAAACTGGACACAGTGCTCTAGCAGTGAGCTAACAAGCACTGAGCAAAGAAGAGTAATCAAGTCCCTCAATCTCTTGGCTGTGCTCCTGGCCACAGAGCTGTGGACACTGTTAGTCATCTTTGCTGACAAGGCATACCTCCTGCTCACAGCTCAGCTCACTGTCCACCAGTGCCTCCAGGGCCTTTCCAGCAGTGCTGCTTCCCAGCCAGGCAGTCCTCCTTTTTCCCAAGGAAGAACATTTGACTTAGCTGCATTTCATAAAGCTCTTGTTGGTTCATTCCTCCAGCCCATCCACACACATATCTATTGGTTTCCCCACCAGTGATTGGTGTCATCTGTAGATTTATAAGCAAGCACTGCACTGCCTCCTGCAGTGGCAAAGACGCTGGACTGAACAGCTGCCAGGACACATCCCTGCAGTACTCTGATGTCAGTGTCTTCATGGCCAAGTGCAACCATTAGCCACCTTCTCAGCCTCAGCACCCAACCAGATGGCTGTCAGCCCATTTAGACCAAAATGTCCCAACCTGTATACAAGGCTATTATGGATGAAAGAGTGGCCCTGAAAGGACATTGGCCAGTTCCCTCAGCTCCCTCAGATGTAGCCTGTTGGGTATCATGGAGGTCAACTTTCCTCAACTAATCCCCAGCCCAATCCCTGTCCACTGTCAGCTGCTCCTCTTGGATGTGTTCACTCATCACAGGGCATGGGAGGCACTGTTAGTACAGACTGAACAAAGAAGGCTTCGAGTGCTTCAGACTTACTGTCTCTGTCATCACTGGATCACCCAGTCCACTCACCATGGGGCACACATTTTCCTTGGTCAGCCTTTATTACTAGTGCAACAGTAGAAGCTTTTCTTGTTCTTGATGTCCCTTGAAGATCTCAACTACAGATGAGCTTTGACTTTGCTGATACCACTCCCTGTATACCCAGGAAATATTTCTAAACTCCTCCTCTGTAGCCTGTCTCTGCTTCACTTCTTGTACATTGCCTTTTGATGCTGGGACCACCTCTGTGAGTTCCCTACGCTGGACTCCTCACAAATCTGCTCATTTTCCTGCATTTTAAACAGGCTGCTCTTAGAGGTCCTTAAAGACCTCCCAGCTTCCCTGAGCCATTTTGCCCTTCTGAGTGGCTTGTCAAGGAACCACACCTACCAGTTCCCTGAATAAGCCAAACTCTGCTTGTCTGAAGTCCAGGGTTTGTACCTGACTACCCACCTTCCTCATTCCCTGAAAGATCTTGAATTTCTTTATTTCACAGTTGCTATATCCAAGGCTACCACTGATTATCACACTCCTAACCTCTTTCTTACAAGTGAATGACAGATCCAGGTGTTCCTCACCTCTGGTTGGCTCAGATGGAGAAAGAGGTAGACAACAGCCATGCAGTGACCAAACCACAGCAGGACAGCTATTATGGCATGGGATCTGTGCAGAGAATTCCACATGGTGGTCAGTGAACAGCAGCAGCAAAAACTAACTAAATATTTTTATAAAAGAAATGAAGTAGAGAGGCTGAAAAGGAGAGGACAGGTATACAAAAACCTGTTGGCACAGCTAGACAACAAGTCCTCAGGAATTTGGGGCTGAGTGAGAAGAACAGCAGCCAATACTAAGAGACAAGCATGCCACTGAAGGAGGGGCAGTTTGCCATTTAAAAGTTGCACTCCACTCAGCAAGTTAAACAAAGAAAAGCAGAGACAGGCACAGCTATGGAGCCAGAATAGTTTTCAGCTGAGATTCTTGCATCAGAACAGGTAAGCAAGGAAGTCGGAGAAACAGAATGGTGGATCACATTCCCAGTTCCTGGGAAAAAATATAATGACTCAACACTAAGAAAAAATAAGACTGACCAGAAGTAATGAGGAGGCAAGGCCTGGAGAAAGAGGTGCGATCTGAGGTGCATTCATGTGTCCCTACAGACAGTTTGTGGTCTGAGGTCAACAGTGAGGCACAATTGCTAAACTTGGGTCACAAAGGCAACATCAGCTCCAGAGATTTAGGACCCCGGCTATGAATGAAGATGCCTGTGAACTTCTCCAAAACTGAATGAGGGTTTCGGCGACAACCAGGTGTCAACAAAGGAAAGATCCAGAAGTGAGGAAAATGGGGTGGTAAAGAACCTGCCAGACAGAACTGGAGTTAATGTTAAATACACCATAAAAAAATATTAAGCCTTGTTATGTTACTCAGTATGTCAACCTGAGCTTAACCAACTCCTTGTGTTCATTAAAATTGCATTTTACACAAAAAACATGCAGTCAATACAAGCAACTTGCATTTAAGTAAAGCCTTTGACATATAGTCATAAAGGGAACTGCTCCTTAAGATGGAAAAATGGGGATTGGAACAAGACCCAGCATAGCAAAAAAGTATTAAGCAGGAAGTACCTCATGGACCATTCATTAACAGTTCTTGTACAAAAAGGAGAAGTATGCTAAGAAAACATAGTAATGATAATTTTGGGTGTCACTGTCATTGCAAGATAGAGGACAGTACAGAGAACGTATGGAAACTCGGAACTGTATAATGGAGATGGGATGAAATATAGCATTACAGAGCACCGGATCATGCCTCAGAGTCTAAACCCTGCTCTAATATGGGAATTCACCAGTTGCATATGACAGAAAGCAGAAATACTTGTATTAGCCAATCACAGAATGATGAGAGCCTGTATCAATGTGGAAAGATCATGAATAAAAAAAAGCACAGCAATACCAATTTGCAGTGCTATTTCCAGTAAAGATAAAAATGCAGGAGTGGCATTCAAGCACTGGTGATACTGGTCATCTCTCCTACTACATGCAGTTCTGGTCTATTGAGAGGCAGATTTAAAAAGGTTTGAAAGAGGTTAATTTAACCTGGAATAGATAAAACAAATGATGAAGAGGATTTTAAGAGGGGAGCCTCTCTTACCTGGCAAGCTAAAAGCACTTCCCTTGCTGAGCCCAGCAAAACAAAAAAACCCAAGCTGCCAGATCAAAAGTATGTCTCAAGTAAGGAACCTAACTAGTCTTGAGGCGGCAGTTGTGTCATGGCTTCCATCACAGAGGGAACCAGACTGGAAGTGCCAGGATGTCCTACGCAATTCCTTAATCCAAACTATGTGCAGTAGTTTGCTGGGTTGAATTTTTCATACTATTATATTCCTGCAAAATTAAATCCTTCTCAAATAGTTGACCTGGAATGGCACAGTGATCTTACCCAACCAACACTATGCTCCAGGACTATGGCACAGGCCTGACCAGAGAGCCTGGAAATCCAACATGAGGTTACCTATGCCAACTGCCTGAGTCATTACCATAGTGAGGAATACTGAGAGCCCACCTCCTTTCCCACTACTATGTAAGAACATTTTCAAGAGTAAAATGTTAATATCCTCCCCTCTCCCCTTCAAAGTTCCCAGAAAACATAAGCAGGAGTCTGCAAAAAGCCTGTGGTAACAGGTGCTGACTGGCTGGAAAACATTCCAGAGGTAGTTCCAAAAAGCAGGAAGTTTTACCCTGTGTTACACATGCATTCCCCAGCCACCAATGCAAATCCTCTACTTGGCAGGACAGTGATGTGCATGTCGTTTCTTCATCCCACAGATGGTGTAGGGGATTTCTGACACAGTACCTGCAGCCTAACAGAGTACCTTAACCCAGACAGAAGTCACATCATTGATACCAGCACTGCAGCTGCACTGATAAAAACCCCACTGCAGAAAAGACCTCTAGCAATTGCTTTATTACTCCATCAGTTAAAGCTATTGGCTAGCAGCAAAAAAGATAATGAAAAGCAAGAATATTTGATGACAGCATGGTTCTGAAAGCATCTGTAGAGATTTTTGACACACCCATAGAAGGCTCTACCTATTAAAGAGTTATCATGGACTTGTAAACAGTCAGAGGTCTTCTGCTGGCAAAAAAGTTTAATTACCTCTGAGACCTTTAATTTTATAAAGGCAACAAGCAAAATAAAAACCAAAAATAAAAACACTCCCACAACTAACCAACCAACCAAACCAAAACAACCAAAAAAAACTAAAAGCACCTTGAAATGGCCATACATTTCCAGAACAGCCTTGCTATACAGGATATATTACTGACTGTGAAAACAGTTTGTGTGGGACAGAAAAAACTGACAGTACAAGAAACTTAGCCTTCATTACAAAAAAGTACAGACCACCAGCAGAGCAGGAATGAAGCTTCAACACAGTTACCAGGGAGGCTGCAAGTAATTCAAAGGTCTGGGTTTAATGGTAGCTTAGTCCTTTCAAGCAACATGAGATCTAATGGCTTACATATGAGAGGCTCTGCTTTCAGAAGGTGACAGGAATGACAAGAGAAGAAGTGATAATATGACATCAGGAGTAGCAATGTGGGCTCACCTCTTTGGATGGCTGGTAGGAGGCACCTGTAAAATGTCACAGAACAGACTTCGGAGCCTACCAGCAAGTTTGGGCTCACATTAGGAGTGGAGCTTGAAGACTTGAAAAGGATATGGAAGAAAAGGACACACCTGTCCAAGGGATTCTGAGCCTAGAAAAACACCAGTCAAAGCAACTGAGACTAAGATGTGACAAGAGTGTGTGTTTTGAAGCCTTTTGGGGCCAAGCAGGTTCTTGGAGAACTGTACTGAAGAGGGCAAAGGAAAGGTAAAGTTTGGGAATAATGAGAGAGGAGAACAGAGAGAAATCTCAGTGTTTAGAAACGAAGTAGATGGTGGAAGCATTGAGGATCAAACTTAAGCAGACGCCAAAAGCCAGACATATCCCCAGGGATAAGAGAATTAGTAACTCTGCAGACAATACAAATCCCTTGGACTCTGTTGTTTACAAGGGTTCACTTCAGTCCTACTGTGACACAACCACAAAAATCACAACCTGCCAGCTCTACTGGCCCAGAAACCTGAGCCTGAGCCCACCCCCTCAGGTACAGCCACACTCTGGACCAGTTTTTGGCCAGTCTCAAAAATGGATCAAAAGCATTCTGGAGGCCCGAGGGCCCCAGTGCGGAGCTATCGCTTGGCAGCCCAGCACCACGGTCCCTCCAGCAAGCGGCAGTGCTGGCTCGGCTAACCCAGGCACGAGGGCGTGCAGGCCGGGCTGCTCCACGCTCCCAGCCCCCAGCCCAGCCCCAGCCTGGCTCTACAGACTTTCACCCACTGTCTACTTACTTTTTAATTAGATTTTTAAACAAAAAGTGAAAGAATTTTCTAAAATTCCTCTAATTACACTAAGATGCTGAACTGATTGTGAAGGGAATAGGAAATGAAAGCGACTCACCCTCTGAGGGAGAATTTTGTCAGCCATCTTCCTCCTCTTGGCACTGTACATTTTTTAAAGAAAAAAACACGTTACCATGGTGACAGATCTAGGAGTAACGAGGCCACCTGCTAAATTATCCTGACATCTCCACATGCTGGTGCACAGCTGTGCATGCATCAGCAAAAGGGTCTCACCCATGCCCAGGACCTCGTACCCCTTCTCTCAGCAGCCTGGGGAGGCAGTTAGGTAAGAACAAATCAGGGCTGTCTGTTATGCATCCTGGAAAGAAGTCTGTAAGTTCTTTGATCACAGCATCTTCTGTGGTGCGGGGTAGCAATGAACGCAAGTGCACGTGCACACGCTGCTTCCAGGTACAGAGAAGCGTGCAGGAGGACAGTGTCAGTGTGGTGTGCACAGACACACCTATGTGTGTGCACGTCTGAGTGGCTGAGCGCCTGCAAATGGCACACCAACTTGCTCAAACAGACAACAGGTATTTATTCAGTCATGCCCAAAATTAAGTGCTGAAGAACACACACACGTGTGTATTTCACATGATGTATGAAAACACACACATATGCACACTCTTCCTTCCTTATATATATATACACACTTGTTTTACTGTAACATATTTGCATGAGTGGTCTTCTGGCAAAAAAGTTTGATTACCTCTGAGACCTTTTAATCTTATAAAGGCAACAGGCAAAATAAAAACCAAAAATAAAAACACTCCCACAACCAACCAAACCAAACCAACAAAACAAAACTAAAATTGCATAAGCAATGGACAAAGGTAAAAGGCCTTACATTTCCACCTTTCTTCATCTTTATAAACACACACGTGGGAAGATGTATGTGTGCCTGCAGTGTGTATACGTACTGTGTCCATACCCATATATAGGCACGTTTCTATAGCTATGCTTTTAAAAACACACTTGTACTCATGTACATAAACACAAATGTGTATGTGCCTGAGAAACTGTACTGTCAGGAAGACTGTCAAATACACTGACTTTTGAATTCCTCAGATTCCAAGAACTGTTTGTGCCCACCAAACCGGTCACCCAGCTTTCTCTAACAGGGCCAAGATGGAATTCAGGTCCTATTCTTCATCTCTTTAATTTGTGAGGCCTTTATCTCAAGCAGGAGATGAATCACTTCATCTGTGACAGACAAATGGGAGAAAGTAAACCACCTGCTGCTATTCTGCCATGTCACAAGGACAACCCCCTCCTTACTGTCTTCACACTGCAAGTCTGTCATCAGCCATGTCCACATAAAAGCTGTTTCCATGCTCATTGGTGTGGCATACTCTGTTCCTACGTTTGTTAATAATAAGCCAAGGCTGAAATATCAGATTCTTAGACTCTTCCCCATCCCCACATAAGCCAAGGCTGAGGCACTCTTTGTGCCTGGAGGTGCAGAGGGCAGAAAATTCAGTTACACCCAACTTAATAGGTGAACAGTGTCCCTTTTAAAAACTGTAGGAAAAATGGGAATGGAATGTTACATGGTGTGAAACTCCAATACCTTCCACAGCTCACAAAATCAAATCTGCACTGAAACACTTCACAGAATCTGGAAGTAAAGGCTGAGCAAGCCCCAGCCTCCCAAAGGGACTGGGATATGCATGTACCGGCAACAACCCCACAGGCTTGCAAACAAAAAGCAAGAAGCAAACAAAGCAACATCCCCAAAAAATTTGGGTCTCAACCAGTTCTTCAATAATCTATTACAGAAATGAGATTGGACCCAGGGTGACAGAAAAGTGTGCCTGAAAAAGCAGAATGAGAAATGACAGGGAGGTGGAAATGAAAAAAGGGAAAACATTCAATACATGATCTGAAGGGAAGGCATGGCAGAAGAAACAGAGAAGCTCTCTGTGTATCCAGGGAGCACTGCTGTGAACTGGGCTCAAGGCAGTAGAGATCACTGCTGGGTCCCAAACCAGAAACAAAGAAGTTAAGAAAAGGGGAGGGGAACCTTCTTCTGTGAGTTAGACCATCAACTTTTAGAAAATACTGTCCTTTAATGCTCCCTAGAAACTAGTTAGTGACTAAAGTTTACCTTAACTATCCAGCAGGGGCAATTTTTCAGGTTATATCCGCCCTAGTACCTGAAGGTTGGGCATTATTTTGTGCAGTTTCCTGGAGAATCTCCTGGGAGGTGCTATAGAATGTGCATTTTGGCTGGTGCCAGGCAAGGCCGCCAAGACGCACATGCACTGCTTGCGCTCATGTGCTGCACTCACATACATTCCTTCTGTGTTCAAACTTTTTCAACTGTTATGTGTTAATACTGTCAAGATCAGTGTCCTTTCCAGATGCACCCCAGACACAAGCATTCCCAGGTCTGGCTTGCTGATCCAAGGTATATAACCTGGTCAGAGCAGGGCTCCTGAAGAACTGAGCTTAGAGAGTCATGTTTTACCTACAACTGGATTCCATGACACCACCAGAACACTGCCTGAAGCTGTAAATACATCTGCAATGATTTTGCAAAAGGCAGCCCACACAGATGACCACACGCTGTGTGTGCGCGGATCACGCTCAACACTCAAGACTGATGAGGTCTAATATGTTGCAAAAAGAAATTAGCTAACTTACTTAGGAGAGAATGCATTCAGCAACATACAAGGTGGGCATATTTAAAAGAGAAAGTTCCTTATAGAAATCCTTCTAAGTTTATGAAATTACTTCCAGTGCATATTTATTTACTTTATATGTAAAAACACTTGGGACAACTGCAAGTACTATGACCACTCTTCTGAGTGACCATAGTACAAGTATTCACACGACAATGTGAAAAGTTTTTTCCACTTGTGTCATTTACAAACTATTTTGTTAGCCAGTCAGAAATCAGAGCAACTATACAGAACAGGCAACAAATAATACAATCATTTTACTGTATTAGGAGAGAACTGTTCATTAATTCTAAAGGCTAAACATATTCAACAGATTTGTGGCCTGACAAACCTGTAAAATAAAAGCAAAGTAACTGCAAAACCAGACATCATTAAAGGTCGGTCTGTTCAAGACCATTCACAAACAAAAAAAAAGTAAAATTTACCTATGTTTTTCCTGCTTAAAAAACTGACAATACATATATTTTCTATTCTGTCTCATTTGATTTTAGAGGTCTTACCTACTGCTAAACAGGTATCATCTTTGCTTCCTCAAATTGTCCTCCTGTGTTTTCCTTCCAGAACACTCACCTCCTAGCTCGGTTCTGAGTGGCTTGCTGCTGCTGCTGCACCTGCTGCTGCACCTGCTGCTGCTGGACCTGCTGTGGTGCAGTGCGTTTTCTTGTTGTTTCCATCACAGCCTGGGGCATCCCAGGTCGCACGGAGGGGCTTCCGACATATGGGGGGCCTGGAGGACCCATGGGAGCCCCCTGATGGGGCATTCGAGCTCCTGATGGCATCCCAGGGCGCTGGAGGACAAGCAAAACAGAAAGAAAAGCCAGTTTGGTTCCTGTTTCTGCAGCTGCCAAGACATTTGTACATCATGCAATACTGGCCCCAACAGATTCCCCATTTTGACCATCCTGATAAGCACTAAACAGCAATACAAAGCACGTAAGCTCTGTGACTGGTGTGTCTTGGATGTCATGAAGAGACATTCAGGGATAAAGGAGACAGCAAACAGGGAGGCAAAATACTAGGCCTGGGAAAACACTCAGTGGTCAGCAGCATATCCAGACCAGGTTACAGCTGGAAGCTCTACCTTCAGCCTGAAAACAACGCCCCATGGCAGCGGCATGCAGTCCAAACTGGTGCGGCTCACATGCTGCTCAGAGCTGCGAGCATGCTCCCACTGCACACGCTGCACTGCGAGCAGGCAGCTCTGATCAGCTGCAAGACAGAAACCAGCATAGGCAAAACACCAGGATAAACACTTTGCATTAAGAGCCTTCTACTTCACCTACACCAGAGAGCAGTGTCAGTTCATAATGCAACATGAATCCTTTAAGAAAAAGGTCATATCTCTGATCAAGCCTTTAAAATAAAAAAAAAAGGAATGAAATGGATGTGGGAGTTTGTCAGCAGCCCTGTAGGCACTCTAAACCCCTGGCATTTATGTTGACTTCTGCATGCTTTTGTGTGACTCTGGGTCAAGTCACAAGCTTAATGCTGCACAAGACATACAGTAAACTCAATTCTGAATTCTAAAAGCTCATAGTCATCAAGGAAAATCATCAGTAAAAGAACTACTGTCAGTAAAATGAAATTCAAAACTTAGTCTCATACTGAGAATTATCAATATGTATATGTCCACATATATGCAAAAATACAGACACACACACTCACTCTAGGCATTTGAACCAGGATGAGAAAAAGAATGACCATAACAAAAGTCCTTTGAAAGTCAAATCCCTCTACAAAGTCTTTTAAGGAAACCAAGAGGCAGTGGCATCCATTATGGATAAACAATTAGTTAAAGGATAGAAATGAGGCAAAAGTTAACTGGTTCTGAAAATAAAAGGAAGGCACATGTAAAATTCTGCTGGGACTTCTCATTTTCAGCATATTTAAAACAACCTGGGAAAAAAAAAAAAACCAAACTAAAAAAAGCCAGGAAAAAAGAAAGGACGTGAAAAAGTTTGTTGGTAATGTTAAGTTATTCACGCTGGCAAAGATGAAGGCCAGTTCCAAGAACTGCAGGAGGACTTTATGAGACAGAATGAACACTTAAAAGGAAGATGCAAATGTATTTCAATACATATTGAAGTGAATTACAAAGGGAAAGAACAATCCAAGAATCACAAAGCAATGGGCCCTAAGCTGACTGCTGCCCAGCAGAACCAAGGTCTTGTTTAAACAGACATTTCCAGAAAAAGACTGGTTCACTGGTTACTAGAGGTCAAAAAAAGTCATTAAAGAAAAGAAATAAGAGTGGAGGGAACAGAGGCTATCAGTGTGCCACTAGCCACGGTGTGTCCACAAGTGAAGGTTTGTGTGCAGCTCTGGCTCCTGCAGCTCAGACATGGCAGAGCAGAGCTGAAACAAGGACAATGAATGGCACAAAAATTCTTAGCGTATGGAACTGCGTCCATGGAAGTAAAAGTAAATACATTGTGACTTTTCATCCGGAAAGAGGTGATCCAAGGTGATCTAAAGGGGCATTTGAGAGAGCAAAATCAGGCATGGCCTGGGGAGGGCAGTTGGGTACTGACTGTTCACTGCTCCTGCTAGAATAGTGAACCCTGGCCATCAGTGGAGGGGTCAGGCTCACAGACCACTGAAGGGGTGAGTTTGTCACACTGTGGGTATCAGCCTGTGGAATCCTCTTCCAAAGGGGTGCTAACAACATGGAAGACATACTTGACTCAGTAGTTGCAGACTGAGAAAGTACTTGGGAGAAATACACTACTGGACCCCAAAATGAGATGCACGCACCCCTGAGGGTGGGAAGAAAATAGTTTGTGCACAGTCAACACATACAAATATTTTTAAAAGGTTACTTCATCTTTATCTCATAATACCTATGATTTCTAAATATGCAATTATGTATTATAATAAAACATTATTCTAAATATAATTTGGACCTGCATCTCCAAATTAACCACCCAAATCCACTGTAGCTCCCAAAGTCCCAGTGCAGTGCCCTCCCTGATCATCACAACTCTTAGATATTCCTCACACTTGTATCTATAAAGGAAACTGGAGAAAGGAGAGGAATGGATGACCAGCAAAGAACCAATACGGGCTATAACTGGCATGGACAGAGAAGCAAGGGAGGAGGTAGGAGAGCGACTAGCGCAGGAATCCGCACAGGTGAATTCAGCAAGTGTTGACATAAGAAAACAATAGAAGGTACGGCCATGGAGAGAGCAGCAGGCAGCAGACAGACCAAACTGCAGCTTTGTGCAAAGCTCCAAATTACTTCTGCCATGAAGCTAGAGCCCCAAGAACAGCTGGAAAGGAACAGTGCTCTCTGTTCCCATGTATGTGCTCCCACCCTCTGACCCAGGCAGAGTCAGCAGAAAGAAATGGCACAGAAAATACTTCTCTCCTGAGCCTGCATTTAAGATTTGTCATCTGTCAAGCCACGCATTGTGGCCTCCTTCCAGCGAAAGGCAGACCATTGGGCCAGCTGCTGTCTGTCACTCAGCCAGGGACATTTGACAGTCACTCAGAAGGACCCGGATCCTGAGCACAGCCATCTCATGGAGAATGACTGGCCACATGGATAAAACTGAAGGCCCATTTTGGTGCTGCTCTACAGGACACCTTAGGGCTTGAAGAAAAAGGTCAGCAAGCTAAATCTACTCAGTCTTGGTCTTACATCTTTGAACTTCCTTCAGTTTCCTTGGTTAAGCACTAAAATACAGAAACATAGAGAAAGGATAAACATGAGAAAAGACAGGCAGCTCTAGCAAAAGCACATTCAATCGCATTCCTTGACCACCTCATTCTTTAGCCCCTGTTGTCATGTTCCTATCTCCGATACCACTCATAGATAAAATATTACTCACTATGCAACTATGCAAGGGCCTTCCTGCTGCAAGCCCACCAGACTCCCAAGATTCAGAAATACTTTATCTATTTGAACTTTTATAAAAGAACATACAAGCAGCACCTCACCTTATCCAAAAGCTTATTTTGCTCTCAAACGCATATGCAAGACAAGACAGTGATGGACAATACATCGAATTTTTCACAACAGTGACATTATAAAAAAAAAAGTCTTCATACTAAAGAGTATTCCAATACCATTATGACTTCTGAAAGAGAACTCGAAGGTGCATCTGTCTACGGATTAGGATCTGTCTCTCCCTCTCTTCCACGGCAGGATGGAATCTGTCTTGAACAAGAAGCATCCATGGGAAATGCTGCAGTGCAAAACAGCATTCATACACCCTCCTTCTTGGGAAATCATCTGCCTGAGACCCGCACCCCGACCCATCTCTGTTTGTACCCACAGTCCTTTTTACCTCCATTGATTCCATTTACATGTATTGATCTGCACAAACACCTCACTGGAAGGAGGGCAAAACCGCTGTGGGCCATGGGAAATGAGGAAGACCACAGCCTGTCCCCAGCTGAAGGGACCACTCTCACAGCTCGGAGAAGGTGAAGCAGAGAGCAGAGCAGAGGTGCCTGCACAGCACCAAGGCAAAGACAGCACAGTGCACAAAGGCACATGACCAATATTACAAGAGTTCTGCCGATTGCCTGTACACATGTGCACAGCTACAGCTGTTCAAACCGGAGCATACCGTCAGTGCAGCAGGACACCACCTCCCTGACATCTGCTGCCATATCCCTGCACTGCCTTCCACTGACCAGTTTCTGAAGCAGTGTTTGGCTTGTCTGCTTTCTTCCTTGCCTGAACTTCATGTCACATCAGACCTCTGCCTCTGTCCTCTTTGTCATCCTTAAGTGAACTTCTGTCTTACAGCAGTAACAAGACAACATTAGAGCACTGCTTTTCTACATTCTTGCACTGCGGAGTCTTTTCTCAGGGGATGTATATCACAGCAGTCAAAACACAGAAGCAGAAAAAAAGAGGTTTCCTGTCTGGACATAGCAGTAAGAGGAAAATAACCTGGAGAACTGACAGGTGAAAGTAAAAGAAAGTGTCGAGAAAAGTCAAGCAAAAACACACACAAGAGGCCTCAGAAAGAGACTGAACAGAGAGCCAGGAGTTGCTGCATTGCAGTCGAGTGCTGAGCTGCATTTACAGTAATCTCCTGTCCTGACGGACTCCATCTACCTCAGCACCACACAGAAGGCTCTTACGGCTTGTGGGGAACAGCCACCAGCTTCTTGTTAACAGAGACTGACAGATTTTGAGAATAACCACCTCCACCAAGTATACAAACAACATATTTCTTAACTAAAAAGGAGCCTACAAGAAAGATGGAGACTATTCACAAGGGCCTGCAGTGAGAGAACAAGAGGGAAGGGCTTCACACTGACAGAAAGTAGGTTTAGATTAGAAGAAAATTCTTTTCTTTGGAGGGTGGTGAGGCCCAGGTTGTGCCTGCCTCATCCCTGGAAGTGTTCAAAGCCAGGCTGGATGGAGCTTAGAGCAATCTGGTCTAGTGGAAGGTGTCCCTCACCAAGGTAGAAGGGTGGGACAACATGAACTTTAAGGTCCATTCCAATTCAAACCATTCTATGATTTCTACAGGGAACAAACATAAGCAAGAGGAGATACCTGACACTGTCTGGAGGTAAGAATGAGTAACTAGAAGTACCTGGAACCCTTAAGAAATTTAGACTAGACTGATATTGTCTGATGGCAACAAGTTTCTGACTGCACACGCAGTTTCCCAACTGGATGTGTTGTTTCAAAACAGACTCTTAAAAAAGTACCACAAATAAAACTGGTACAAGGCTTCTCTCCTCCTTACAATTATAGATGTCACTTCTAGGGTTCCCCTTTTTAAGGTCTATGAATCTTCCAGAAGCTTAGTAAGCTGGAACATCAGAATTGCAATTCTTGCTTTTTGCCATATTCACCTTTCTCCATTTCCCAAAAGCTCTCAGTCTGTAAATCCAAGTGACCCAGGTACCATGCATTTTAATATCACGTTTACAACAATCCAAAAGTCTTTAACTTAGAAACCATCCCATTTACAGAACTGTGAATTGTAGCATGAGACGAAGTTCAGTTCTATTTCATGAATGTCTGTTCACAGCTCAGAATAATCTGCCACCAAGCTCAAGTGGAGCACTGGATGCAACAAAAAAAACCACATAAAAGTCTTCGGAATTGAGACAAACAAACCTTACAGACCAACTTTGAGTTCCACCAGCTTTAATAGATCTGATCACTGCTGTGATCTAATGTATGAAAGGGATTTTGTATGAACAACTAACAGCATGTGCCTCTTGGATTTTTGAAAAGGATGGCTTTGGGAGGCAGAAGAACAACAGAGCTCTACAGCACCACGACTAGCTTGGAGAGGGAAGAGGCTGGGCAAGAGCTCGTTGTGTCTTCCCTTACAATAATCAAACAGTTGGCAGGATCAGATAATTCCTTATGCATGATAAGCTGAAAAAACTCCTGGCACGAAATGCTGAATGCTAGAAGTTTAGAAAGGTTCCGGAAGACATCATTAGATTAACCTCCACAAATAAAATCCATTGAGATGCACTACACAGAGGGCAGCTTTGGGTCAGAAAGCTCCCAAGCTCCAAATCAGAGAGAATAAGGTTTTGCCTTGTTCCTGTACTTCCATGCTGCCTTTCCCTGCCCCATTCTACTTGGGATACTGAACTAAATGATCCAGTATGACTATTTTCATATTCCTACAGTGTTTTTTTTTTAGATAGAGAAGAGCAATTCAAACATCTCACTGATCCATTTTATCCATACACCTACATTCCTCAGCAAATCCAAGTTTTCTTAACCAGCAACTCAAATTTGTTTAACAAGCCCATATTGCACAAAATCGCACTGATTTCTATTAAAGCCTTGGCTAGCATTAGTATGATTTTATTTTATTAATTACGTATGAACTTTTTTCTATATGACAGCCTGAAATCAGTCCATGGCTAGAAAAGGACAACGCTTCAGTCTCTACCAGCAGCTTGCTCACATAGTTGAATGTTGTACAAGGTTTTCACTCTAACAGTCCCCTGGAACTACCTCCCCAAACAAATTCCTTGCCGTAAGATCCCTCGATTTCTTCCACGCTGCCCTACTCACCCCAAATACCTCCTTGTTTACCACAACAGGGAATATGCACACAGCAAACCAGTGCCTCCATCCAGGCCCCATTTGCTGAGGATGCCCTTGCAGAGAGAACCCCACATGGAACCCTGTGGTAGAAAGTGGAACAAACTGTCCAAACCAACAGCTCACGAGGCTCTTTCCTAGCCATTCCAGTGTTAGCTGGCTTATGCTCTGACAAGATGGTATCTGTACCCATGAAAAAATAAAAATTAGTAGGATGTTTTTCATTAGGAAAGCTCGACTTTGTTAAAACCTGGCCATACTCTCTTCACCTCACTATTTCCAGTAGTGATCTCTACAACCCTGTGACTGGTTGGGAGAAACAGTCACTTCTATTCACTTAAAACAGATCACCATTCAATTTTGCGAAAATATCTTTAGTTCCTCCCATTCTAATAAAACCCCGATAATTTTTATACTATACTGAAATACGAGACCTTGAGGTCATGCAGTTCTTCCTCATCTCAAAGAAGTATCACCAGTATCTCCATCATCTCTGATAGATGCTTCTTTAACCAGTACTTAAGAGCCTCCAGTGACAGAGATTTTACAACTTACATAATCAGTCTCTATACTTACATATTGTAAATAAAACCAAAAATACCCTATCCCCTTATTGATGAAGCCTTCAGAGGTCTCCCACTCCTACTGCCCTCTGAGTTCCCAGTCTTTTGGCTTGTTGGTCATACAGATTACCAAAATCAGAAAAGCGTTCTTGTAAGTATACGCCATGGATTTGCAATTGCTTCTGTGTTATTCCCTGCTCCGCTTCCCAATCAGGCTAACAGTTCATTTGATTTCTTATTAGCTAGACACTAGGCAGTTCACAGGACATCCAAGCCTTTCTCCTGAATGGTGACATTTCATTTAAACCCAGCAATGTATCAGGAGATGCAAAACTTGTTGATGAAATTCATCACTTATCCCTTTTTCCAAATCACTGATAAATCTGTTATAGACCCTCCATGCCCATGAGACCTGTTCATCTGTTTTAACACTGACAAGTTATTTATCATTTATATATCAAGTATTTGTTTACATGCTGGCATGCTCTGACACTCTTATTTCACTGTTGTAAATGCCATTTCATAAAAGAGAGTTTATGTATTTACCATAAAATCCTATGACCAGATTTGAGAGGTAGATAGACACACACAAAAAAAAGGACTGAGGATAAGCAAAGGAGTCACATCAGTGATACACAGGTTTGTATGAATTAGCAATCTTGGAGTGTAACTAATATTAAACTGTAGAGATTAGCAGAACTATGAAATAACACCCATTAGCAGAAAATAAATATGGATAAGGACTTATATTGCTACAGAGAGCTTCTTAAGCATAGCAAAGAGGACAAAGACCAAGATCACTATGGGAAAAAGAAGGTGATTTGAACTGACAGCAAGTGCACTACAGCTATGACTCCAGATTCAAGAAAGGCACATAGACCTTTATAGGGGTACCTGGTGGATAAAAGGCAAGAAGATTGGCTTTGGAAGGAAGACAAAGTGGGAACAGGAAAAGGACACAGAAGCAGATTAAAAAGGTCAGAACAACGAGACAAGAAAATGAACCTCTCAGCAGGTTCTTGTGTGCAGATGACACAGCCAAGGTCACCAGCACAAGGCACCAAGCGGAGGTTCCTGCAATCGAGACACAAGAGGACAGCTGTCTGGACAAGAGTTTTGACAAGACCTGCACCATGGACCTTCTCAAGACTAAACAGGCAGATACCTCTTTGGCTAAGAAAACGAAAAACCAGAAAGAAACAAAGAAAAAAGCAGGGGAGGGAGACAAAGGCAAGATCCATTTCAGGGATCCAGCCAGCAATGAGGCCCGTGGTAGGGACTAGAGGATAGAGGAAACCGAGGAAAACAATGACCTCCAGCAAGACTAGTAACTTGTTCAACAAAATATATGGCAACAGCTGGACACCTAGACAGATGTCATAAAGACTGCCTGAAATGTACTACTGGACAGCAGCAAAATGCATTGATAAAAAGATAATCAACATAAATGTGGTGATTAAAGCCATATTTGTCCATAAAAATGATGGAAAATTAGAGGAACAACAACAACAAAAGGACAAAGTACAGGGTGAAGACTTTGGGGGAAAAAAAATTCCTGCCACAAAAACGATGTGCAAGACATTGATGAAACAGAACATGAGTAAAAATAAGTAACTGAAAGAATTTCAACCTTTTTTAAAGCCCAACTGCTAACCAGAGGTGTAACAAACTATCAAGGTCTCAAGTAGAAGGAGAATGAAGCATCCCACTTGACAGTTTTAACCTTTAAGAGATTTCACCTTTCAGGGGCATCCCATCTGCCTGGGACAAATGAGGAAGAAGACATTGTCTAAGCTGGCAATACGGAAAAGCGCAAAAGCAGGATCAGGTGCACAAGAGCAAAGGGCAAAGTGACCTTAGCAAAGGAACATATGTTTCCAGAAAGATCAAGTGAATCCAAGAGCTAAGTGCCCTTAGGAAACAGTGCAGAATTATCCTGTTCATTTAAGTGTCAACAAAGCAAAAAAAAAATTCTCACACGTTCTACGTCTGTTTGCTTTTCCCAATTTTTAGGGGGTAGAAGGATAATAATTTTCAATAACCTAATTAAATAATGCTATCATAGATAGAATAAAAAAATTAGCCATTTGAAGAGATTGGTCCCTGAAATTAGAGCAGAATCTGTCTCCAAGAAATTCCACTGAAGTTTGCTATGCAACATGATTTTTCAAGGAATTAATTCAGATGTTGACACACTTTGGGTAGTAATAAAACACAGGAGCCAGCACTAGGTAAACTCAAGGTAATGGCTGGCATGGCACGTTCTCTTACTTGGTAGGATACAGGGCCTGGAGAGATAAAACAAAGTTGTAAAGTTTTATTTCTTTTTTTTTTTTTTTTTTTGAGTAATGGAAGAGTGACTACCCCAACCCATGTTTTGATCAAAATGAACCTGAGATGAGGAAGAAACTAAAGGAAAGAAAAAAACAGGCAGCAAAGCAGAACTAAGGGAGATAATAAGGAAAGGAGAGGATGATACAAGAAGTGTTCAGGCACCAGAACAGCCAAGAAGCATCAGCCTCGGCAACAAGAAGCAGGAAGATGACAAACACATACAGATATTCCAGGCTAATGCATATATTCAAGTAAGATGCTACTAGCAACAAAACTCCCAGGGCAGAAAAGGCAGACTTTCCTGGCATCCAAATAAGTAATGGAAATGAATTCTGCTATATTAATTCCAGTATAAATTAAAAATTTCCCAGGCTTAAGAGCCCTGCATGCTGCTTTCACATGAAGGCCAGCTAAATTCACATAACTATTTTTGCCTCTCTTCTTGATACTAAAGGAAGAGCACTGGTGTGCAAAAGCCAAGTGAAACTTTAGATAAGGCAAAATTATCCCATCTGCCACCCTCCCAACTTGCTTTTGGTTCTGCTCGGACACAGCCGTCACGATCCAGACCACCTTGACAAATCCACATGTGCACAACAAAACCACTGCTACCACCTGCACACCTGCTCTCTGCCACCCCTGAACAGCCACCAGTCTCGCCCAGTCTGTGCCTGTACATGGGCACCACATCACCTCTTCACAGCTCTCACCAAAGCAGAACGCCACCTCAAAGTCCTCAGCCGTACCAGTCCCACCACATCCAGGATCTAAAGGACAGATGCAAGATCCTACACATCTGGAGCAAGCCTGAACCACGGAAACAACTCAATAGTCTGCCATAAGCCCCACAGGTTTCTATGATCTCTGTACAAGAGCCCCCACCTGATGTCTTCAAAAAGGTGTCACAGGAGGTGCCAGAATCCTCAAGAAAGAAGCACTCAGGACTATCAGTATCCAAACAATATCACATTCCTTGGGGCTCTTTAACAGCCTTATTTCTGTTAAATGTGTATCAATGCTAAAAATCCGAGTGTTATAAATGGTGACTGCTCTCAGACACTAGAGTCATGTAAAGAACGTTTCCAATGGCAGCAAAACAGGGTGAGCATTTCCCCTTAAATGGAGAATGAAGACCTGATTCTTAAACAAAAGCTGGAACATTTTTAAAGACCTAAAGGATTGCTTTAATTAAGCATGGCACCCTGAAATTCTCTCGTGGGTGAGTTTCCATTGACTGTTACAGATCTGCACAGCTAATCTCTTCAAGCCCCTGAAAGTCACCTGTTAAGTAGTCAGAGGATACATATGAGCCAAGACTGGAGACAAGAACCAGAGGCAGCACCCCAAGGCTTCATCAGGCTCTCATCAGAACTGTTTTTAAAAACACAAGTTTGATTACAGAACAAAGTGTCCTACAAGCCCATTTGGGTTAGATCCAGTGCAGATTCTGCACCATGATCAGGCTGAAAAGCATGCTATTCACCATTCATGGAGAATCACAGCAAAAAGCACAGCACACATCCCCCCAGACACAAGCGTGTATTATCAATGAATCAGTGCATAGGCTGGGGGCTCCACAGACCCCGGTGTTCCCCTGGTGAGGCAGCTACCAGTGCCCCAGGAGCACACTGCAGGAGCCGATCCAGCCCAGCACAGAACCTCCAGTTTCCACTCATCCCTCTATTCAGAGCCAGCCAGCTCACTAACTTTCCCGACTCACCACCCCATGGACCAGAAACTCAAAAAGTTTGCTTTTCGTAGCTTTGCGAGCCCCTCCTGTAACTTCATCTGTAGCCATCAGGGTCTGCTCAGCCTCTCTCACTCTCTCTCGTCCTCTTTCTTTCCCTTTTCTGCCTTTTTCTCCAACTCTCCCCTCTGAGTCCTGCTGGGCTCTCACACTTCTAATAGCGCGGAGTGGGGAGGGGGCCCCTTCAGGGCCTTCCTGACGGCCCACTCACGCTCAGCCTCAGCTGCTGCATTCCTCCACTGATAAGCCAGAAATAGTTTGTGCTGCCGGGCTCTGTCTGTTTACTCTGCAGGGACAGAAAATCCAGCTTTTTAAACCTCTCTGTCCAAACAGCAGAGATAAGCAGGAGGCAAATTGAAAAACACGTCTCAGTTTTCCGTGGTGGTGCTGCAGCCTCTCCTTCTCTGCGTCAGGGATGGGAAATTCTGGGGCAAGGGGAAGGGGGAGGGGGCAACTTCAGCAGTGACACAGAGCTCAGCACCTCACAGAGATGTTTTCCCATTAGAAAATGCAGCAGGCAAGCAGCGGTTTTCCCTTGCTCCCACTGCTCCTCCCGCACTGCATTTCCAGGCCCTTTCCCCAGGGACCTGGCAAGCAGCACACAGAAACATTCGCTGGCAGCATTTCCAGCATGAGAGATGAGAACTAACCCCTCTGGACAAGACAGAGAAGCAGCGGGAGGCCGGAGCTGGGAACAGGGAGGGACAACATGTGGAAGCGAGGGGAAAGAAAGTGCGAGCTCAGCGGAGGAAGGGGGTGGGGGGCAGCATGGCGGCGCAGCTCCCACGGCTTGTTTCCACCGCTCCCACCACCCCTCCCCAGTGACCACTCTCGGGATGCTCTGGTACCACTGTGATGGATCCACTAGAGACCCCCAGGTGACTGACAGATGCAGACAAATTATTAACACCACAGCTGCTCTAAGACATCAGCAGCTCACTGCTTGTTACATAAAGCCCTGCACGACAATGTGTGACATCTCAGGACACTGCTGGGAACATGAAGCCCACGGGGGAAGGAGAAGAGAGCAGCAGACCGCCCCCTCCGCGGCCCTGGGGCGAGCGTGGCGCTGGCAGCACGGCGGCCATTCCACAAGCGGAGTGTGGCTCCTCCATGATGGCCGAGCCCGCAGTGATGGCCTGGGGCACTGATCTGCCTTCCGACACTTCCATGAGCCCGCGGCTCACAGGCGCCGACGTTCCCTGGTCTCCCTTAACACAGCAATAGGTGAGATGTTGCCAGGTTACAAGAGGGGTTTATTCTATTCCTCTGCTTGAAATTCTTGTCTAGGAGCTGTGAATTTTCTGCCAAGACTGCAAACAGAACAGAATCAGATCAGAAACAAAAAATATTCTACTCTCATCCAATAATAAAAACAAGTGCAGAAAAGACACTGCATTGACTAGCAATGAAGGGCAAGCCATGAAGATCACACGGCCTTCTGAACATGGAGATGATGACAGTGACCTCCACTGATTTTTAGGGTCACCCCAATCTAAGTGCTAGTGTGTGGCAATAGCCCTAGGAATCACAGAAACTTAGGGAGGGTGAGCACTGCTATCAGTTCCCCCCTTCAGCCCCTCAAAAGGAATATGCCAAGCAAATCAACATAGCCTTGCCTTGCTCTGTGCTGGACTAGCTGAACTAAAGGCACGCATAATCTGGAACCAACTGCTGCGTGTCTGGTGGACATGGTAATGTCAGGTTAACTTGATCTGGAGGGGTTTTTCCAACCTAAACGACTCTACATTCTACACGCCAGCATGACTGGCAAGGCAATATCCAGGTGGTATGGTGGTATCCATGTTTTTTAGACCCCAGACTCCCACAAAAATGCTGGCTCCCATCATGTGAGCCCCTTCCCTGCTCCCGGCAGACACACTGCATTTTCCTCACAGTCTGCACTGGCAGTCCCGGCCCGTGCGGCTTTTTCCCCCCCGTCGCGGGAAGCCGTGCGAGCCCTCACCGCGTGAAACGGCACCAAGGACGGGCCGCAGCGGCTCCTCTAGCAGCCGTCATGACGGGCCCGGCGCACCCCGCGGCCCTGCCTGCCCGCTCGGCGCGGGAAGGGGCGGTGGCTCCGGGCTGCAGCGCGGCGCGCGGTCCCCCCTCGCGTCCCCCCGCGCTCCGTCGCCAGCACCATCGGCACCGAANCCCGTGAAGGTCAGCGCGGGCCGGCGGGGACGCGCGGGGGGAGCGCTTTAACCCCTCCCGCGCCTCGGCTGGCACCGCCCGCGGACCGAGGGCGGGGCGGCCGCCCGGGGCTGCGGCGGCGGAGGACGGAGCGGGAGCGGCATCAGGCTGTTCTCGGAACGGGCAGGAGCGCTTCGCCCCGGCCCTTTGTCCCCCCGCCGGAGCATGCGCTCGGCTGCGGATTTCAGGGTTTTCTTATTTTTCCTCTTAGCTGCAGATACAGCATGGAGCCGCAGCTGCCCCGATCGCCATCGATAGCCGCTGATCACCTTCTGGAGCAGGAGGACATCTGCTAGGAAGTGCTATTAATTTAAGCTGAACACCATACCATATATATTGTAATCTACTTGGATGTTCTTAACAGACATCCAAGCCACATTTCCTTGAACATCAAATTCCAGGGCCAGCCACTTGAAAATTAAGAAATGGCAGACTAGCTTCAGCTGTCGACTGAATAAATGTTTAAAAAAAAAAAAGTTTAAAAATCCTGTAAAAATAAAAACTCAGTTCTTCCTTAGTATGATTGTAGTTCTACAAGCACTTTAGAAAATAAATCAGTAGAAACAGCTCTTGCGTTTTGCAAATGGAAAATAAGATACAAGTGGACTGAAGTGATTTGCCCAAGATCACCTAGCTAAGAATGAAACCCATTTCCTGTGATTCTTCAACACTTTACAATAGTCTCCAGGAAAACTACTGTGCGAGGCATTTGCACAAAAGGGTGAAGGTTACCATGCAAGAATGTAATTTCCCATATTAAGAGACATAGCATATAATTTTATTTTAAATTGTTTGGTTTTCTATTTTCCCAACTTTTTTTTTTCCTTTTCATAAAAGTGTAGAAAATAGTTGTCAATGTTCTTTTTAAAAATGACTGATTCATTTAAAAATTACCTAAGTCGTCCCCAACTGCTGCAAGTATCCTGGCAGCTCCCAGCCTTCTCTGGCCTGCAAGTTCTCTGTGCCACAGGGCTCTCTGCAAGGCTTGTGTTCCTCCACCCGTTCTTGAAGGCTGACCACACATGGGGGCCTCATTCATACTCACTTTCAGCTTGCTTCATGTCACATTCCCAGACCATTTCATTTCAGAGAAAGGCTGACCTCCTTCCCTGGTACTTCCTGGGGCTCTGGGAGCCCACCTGGTCTCTGTGTGTGTGTTTTGGTTTAACTTCTGTGCTGTTATTCAGGCTTTTCAGGCTATTAAACTAAGATGGTCTGATTAGAAAAGAGATGAACCACGTTGTTGTTTTAGGGAGACGTTTGCTGCTACTTGCAATTTTTTGATCTGTAGGTAGTTACAGAAGTACGTGGAGGTGCTGATTGCCTTAATCAGGCATGGATTCCCTCATCCAAGTTTCACTAAAGTCAGCATTGCTCTTTTCACTGAAACTTAAAATATTTGCAACAGTTTTGGAATTGAGGCAGTGTGGCATAGAAGACATGCTGGAACCAGAAAGTATCCCAAGACTAAGGCTCTCCTTAATCTAAAGAAATGTCCGCTTGTTCCTGAGTTCAGAATTATTCAATAGTCTCATTAACAATATGGATAATGTACTTAGAGAACATGCTTATTCAATTTCCTAGCAACATATGATTTGGAGAGGTTACAAGTTTGCTACAAGAAATTATTAAAATGAAAATCCAGAGGAACTGGAGATATGTCCTGTTTTTTTCAAACTACAATTCAGTCAGAAACAGTGCAGGGTTCCACATCAGTATAGAAATCAACAACTATCTAAACAGAAGATTGGGAACTCGCTGAAGAGTTTTTTTCAGAAAAAAATATCGGGGGATATGATAGATCATAAGCTGAATGTAAGCTAACAGTACTACACTGACAAAATAAACAGAGAAACCCCCAGGAGATCAAGGACTGCAGGAATGCTGCCCCACTGCTCTCATCCCCTTGGTGGCAGCACAGGCACTGACTCTTCTTTTCTCCTCATTTCCGTCTCTCCTCCTTTCCCCTATCCCCTGAGCTCTCCAGGGCACGAGCTGTTCCACCTCAACGTTTCTTTAAGGCTGCAAAATTAAATTTTGCCAGGATTGCTGAGGAACTCTTCCAAAGCAATTCTGTTGTGGTATGAATTGTCAGTGTCTCATGCAGACCAACCTTTGCAGTCAGGGGCTCTGTGCATCAGGGGAAATGTGGGAGAAACCAGGAAACCAGGATGGTTAAGGAAAGGACAGTAAGTGTGACAAGAACTGTAAGGCCCAAACAAAATAAAGAGAAAACAACAGTCGTCAGGTATCCAAAAGTCTGCTACAAATACAGGGAAGAGCTGCTCCCCATACACAGAGTACAGGGCATTATGGATTGAATTTCTCACAGGAAGATTTATGTTAGAAATTAAGAAGCACAGCAATGACAGTAGAGATGTTCTGGGATAGTCTGTCCATCAAGGATGGGAATCCCAGTTGCCAAAGGTCTTTCAAGAACAGGTTAGACAAGAATCTATCCAGAGCGATGTAGGTGGTGTAGATTCTGACTTGGGGCAGGACAAAGGACCAGCTGATTTCCAGAGGTTCTTTTTGACTTTTTCCCCTACAAAAACTGTATGAAATTTCATAACACAAAGTTTAAGACTCCTGGGTTTTTTTTCATCCAGAGTAGTTTCCCCTGGCAGATTTCACATATCTCATGCAAGGAAATTTAAACCAAACAAAAAGATTTCCTTAAAATTTTTATTGCAGGAGAAAGTAGACATCTGATTGTTAAGACAATTGTATGAATGAGGAATCTGCATATGCTGAGTGCTACCAGTTAGTCTTTTCAGCTTCCCAAGTATCGTATGGCTTTTATACTGCAGCTTTTTACTCTCTGCCTCATGTATCTCCAGCCACAATCGTGCATTGCTGTCCCACAGGCCCTCCTTTCTCTGTTAGGCCTTTCCACCAATTGTTTCTAAAGTCTATGTGCAATGAAGAGGGGATGGGAGGGGAAATGGGGAGGGAAGGTGCGGGAAGGGAAGGTGCGGGAAGGGAAGG
>VXAC01004459.1:261707-282353 GCA_013399225.1 Rhipidura dahli | reverse complement strand
GGAAGGGAAGGGAAGGGAAGGGAAGGGAAGGGAAGGGAAGGGAAGGGAAAAAAAATTAAAGCAAATTGTTTGTCTCTGTCTCTGAAGGTTCCAAACCTTATTGTGCAGAGGTAGAGAGAGAAACTTCTTCCCTGATTATTTAAAAAGTATTCAAAGGCAACAGCAGGGATCCTAAAAGATGGATAAGTATATAAAATATGTATGTAATATTATAGGATACAAAATAATGAGTCATCAGAATTATCATGTCATCAACCATACTAACATTTTAGCCAATTCTGCACAATTCTGTTTGACCTCATGGTAAGCTGTCTAGTTCTACCATGCCTTTAAGTCCACTTTTCCATTCTTACCAACCCTCTTTACACTGAGTGTGTAGCAACAGTTGTGAGTGCACAGCTTCAAACATCTGAGCAAATATTCAGAGCACTGCAAGCAGCAGCCACAATCCTCATCTTCCACCCAAGGGCCAGAGCAGAGCTGCAAAGTGTGAGAGGTTACTAGTAAGACTTTGGGTCCTGGAAGGAGAACAGTTGGGAACACAGATTTGAATTTTTCAAAAGTGAAGGAAATAGAGGAATTATTGGTGGGTAATGCTGAGGGAGCAGAGAAAAAGACCTATCAACAACTACCCTCAAACCAACTGCTCCCTAGTCCAAAAGGTATCTTCATAATATTTGGTGGTTAGAATGATGGCTTTGGGGTGCGTTTGGTAAGAGCATCTTAAAGATTCACCTGCTACCACTCACTGACAGAACACAGCTGAGGGAACCATTGGGTCAGCAACTGGGAACCACTGGTTCTTCCCAATGAGAGTAGTGAGGCCCTGGCACAGGTTGCTTAGAGAAGCTGTGGCTGCCCCATCCCTACAAGTGTTCCAGGCCAGGTGGGACAGGGCTTGGAGCAACCTGGTCCCCTGGCTGGACTGGGAATCCCATCTGACTCAAACCATTCTACAATTCTCTGATTCTATGTATAACCAACAGCAACCACATCACATATAATAACCCTTTCAGATATAAGTTTATTGCACAGCACTTTAAATCTTGGTATTCCTAGGGGACAGCTGTTAACTCCTACCAACACTGTCCTTAATGGTCCTTTGCGTCTAATGTTTATGCTTTGAAGCATCACATCCACATTCACTTCTCCTTTTGTCAGACTAGACAAGTGAAACTGTTATTTGCATTCCTGAAATTCTGTGCCCATTTCTCATCATTCCATCTTTTTCCTGTCAGTCCCAGTTAACCTGGCTAGAATAAGGGCAGACAGAACTGTACCTCCAGTGTCCAGGCCACATCCCTGTGTGCCATTAAGACTCTTCTCATGAGCAGAAACCCATCAAACCTCACTAGGCTCACAGCTGCCTTCCACAACATCCTGACAGTGACAGCTCCACATTCTCTTGAAGGCAAACTGATGTACTGGGCTGTTTCTCCTTCTTAAGCACTGTCATTAGATCAGCTTCTGGCATACAGTGCCTACTCCCGTGACAAGGCTCCAAGTGCATGGCTGTGCACTGTACTGTCACCAGATACCAGCTGGTTTCTGTTTGTGTAGTTCACAGTCAAGCAGTTCTTCCCATATAACCTGTTCTCTTCTGCTTCAATGATACCTATTTTGTATCATCAGCAAATTTAATTATTACATTGCCTATTTTTGTGCCATGGGCATTAGTGAAAATATTAAATGACCAATGCCAAGACAAATCCTGAAGAAACTGCAATGTCTTTTGTGTCTCCTTTACTGAGCTCCTTACCTACTTTGCAGTTCTGCTATTACCTGTCTTCTGAGTCCCAGCCAAATTTTCAGATCACACTGTATCAAAGGCTTCGCTCAAGTCTAGACAAGAAAGACATTGATTCCTTTGTGTAGAAAATTACTTATCTGAGAAAGAGTAGATTAGTAAACTTAGGCTTCTTTTTCATACCATGCATATCCTTCTCATGCTCAGTTATTTTCTCTTTCAAAAATCATTCTTGAGTCTTGTATGGACTTAGGATGAAGCCAGTGCATCTGCCTAGAGTACTCTTGCCCTTCTGTATTGTCAGAAAACCTACAGGATTTCCTGTTTGTTTGTCAGGAAAAAATCCACTCTGATTTATACCAGCAATGCTAAGAATTATGTCCTATTCTCACTGAAAAATATTTGAAAAGTATCTCTAGTTTAAGCAAATCAATAGTCAGTAAATATGGACTGAAGGATGTGTTAATATGCACAGCTGCCTAAGAATTCAGCACTAGGAGACTGGAGAAAGCACAGAACCAAAGAAGGAAAACAGAGCAATCTTGGCATGGACTGTCTCATAAATCCAGCTCCCACTTCAACTGGACTGGAAGGACAACTAACAGGGGAATACAATCACACTGGCCTTAGAACCTGATGGAACTGAGAGCAAGTAATAGTGGTGATCATAAAAAAACTGCGTTGCCAGAGAAGGCCAAATGTCTTCTAAAATTATTTTATTTGGCAGAATAATGACAACAATTACAGATTACCCCAAAAAAGTCAAAGTTAATCTCAAATGGTACACCATTACAGCAAACAACGGCTTTGGAAAATAAACAATGGCAACCAGTGGGAAATGGCAAATGCGACTTGGAGGCAGTGTAGTAAAACGTTATCGTGTGCCTGAAATTCTTAAAAGGAACATAATTTGTATGTAATTTGTATGTAACATTACTGAAAAGCTACAAACAAGTAATAAAAACGAGTGGAAGGAAAGTGACTACTATGGACTCCAAGGTTGGTTGTTACATACAGATTTTTTTACCTCCTTCAAAAATCTGAAAGAGGGAAGCAAAATATATGTAGGTTAAATCCTCACACAAGAAGATTTTGGAAAAATTTCACAGCCAGTCAGGGGAGAAGATAAAAAACTCAGCTGGGCCTGAAATGTTAGACAGGAGATTTAAACTGGAAAAAAATCAAGCTGGTGGAGATAAATCCTGAGGTGGAAGAACTGTGCTATGTCTGTGCAGCAGGTAGGATGGTTTGCTAATCCTTTCAGCATCGATCCACCCCGTATATAAATACATGGATGAAATCACAGGACCGTGAGCACATGTCACGGCTTGGCCCCGACATGACAGACAGTCGCCTGCTCGAATCGCGTTTCTCTCAATGTTATCTATAAAAATCCCGCGGGAGGCGGGAGTGGGGACTTTCTTCCGGTCCAAGGGTGGTGGCCAGGGTGTCACGGTCCCCCGGGGGCCCCGCCGGGCCGGGCCAGGCCGGGTGTCGCTGCCTTTGTCCCTTCCCGAGGCACAGCCCGGACTCTGCTGGGGCTCTGGGGGGGGCGGCCCTCAGGCTCCTCCGGCGCGGCCTCTCCGGGACGGGGTTTTTCCCCTCCCGGGACAGCGGGGCACTGACGGAGCCTGCAGTTCGCAGCAGCCAGCACACACTGCACGGAGAACTGAAGAAACAGCCCTGCATCCAGCGGCGAAGCGGGACGGTAACATTTCCCACCATGGTGATTCCAAAGCCAGAGAGAGAAAGAGAAAACCTCGTCATGTGAGACGGAGCCGAGATGGCCACGGGAGGAAAAAGGGCGGTGCCGCGGCTTCCCCGCGGGCAGCTTAAAAGACTCCTTGCCTTGCTGTGGTATGAATATTGTAATATCCCAGACTGTTTGTCTCTTTAATCCAGTTAAAACTCATGGGGGATGGACAATTTTAATGGATGTGTGGCTTGTAAAGGTTGTGAAGAGAATGCCCGATGCCAGGTTTATCAGAAAGCAGAGGCTTATAAAACTTGGTGGCAAAAGAGAAAAAAGCCTTAGAATTTCAAGCCACAATTACTTATCCGACAGAATAATACCCCCATGGGCTGGGCCATGTTTTGAAATTGGAGGAACCGCGAGGGGGTTTTATGGAAAAAAAGAGACTTTCCATCACTGCCGATGGTTTTTGCTGCAGGAGGTGGCAGTTTGGAGAACCACGTAAAGCAGGAAGAAACCCTTTTCTTTTCCTTTCTGGAGAACTGCACATGGATTGAGGGAGAGGAGAAGGAGGGGGAGGGAGAAGAGGAGAAGTTCTGGCTGTGTGTGTTCTGATTGTTTTTTTTCTTTCCTTTTCTCTTAGGTCTGTTAATAAACTTTATCATAACATATAAGTTGTGTGCCTGCTTTGCTGTCTCCTAATGGTTTATCGCACAGAAAAGTAATCAGGGAACAGTGCATAAATTGACCATAAAACCACTACAGCACAGCAGCTCATGGCACAGAGACACGATTACAGCACTTGGGCTCCAACTGGACAATGGGCAATGACTAAGACTCATTCTGAGCAACCGAGTATTGCAGAAGTGGAAACTGTCTGGCTTCTGCACAACACGGTGTTTTTTCTGCTCCTCTCCCTCATCAGAGCACAGGCACAGCAGGCTGGCAGCTCCCAGCTCAGTGCCATAGCCTGCCTTCAGCAATGGGGTCACCAGGCACACAGCGTTCACAGAAACGCACCGCACATGATCCCAGGAAAAAGCACGTCTGAATGACAAGGCACACAGGTGGTGGCACAAGTTACTTGTTAAATCATCTTCAAAACGTGCAGAAGAAACACAGGCAGAAGAAACATAAGTTGAATCATTATGGCATTCAACGCTTTTCAAAACAGAGTTTACATTGGAGAACTCCAAGGAGAGGGGCGTGTGTATGCATGGCCATGAACTGTCAGAGGGAGAAGAGCTGTGTGCTGTACTTTGTGTCAGTCGCATTCTCTGTCAAAATCCTTCCCATTCTTGGGACTCAGTAGTTTCTGGTCTCTGAGAGTATGAGGAGGTACAGTTAAGAACAATGTAGTCTCTGACCTTGACAGTTTACAGATGAAGTTAAGGGATGGAAATAGAAGGAGTGCAGTGGAATAGAGAACCCCAGTCATCCCGACAGGCATGCCAGCTGTCCGGCTACACTTGTTTGGAATAGCCACCAAATTCCTACCCTGTGCACTCCATCCTTGGCACCTGTTTTCTGATCAATTTATACCCAGCCTGAAACTTGAAACCATAGAAACAAATGCACTTGTAGGGGATTTTGACTATCTTATTGTCACTCAGGAAATAACTATGCTTCCTTCTTCAAAGAGATTTCCTAGTGTTCTGATACTAAAGCCAAGCTGGCATATATACATATGATACAGCAACACCAAATGCTAATTATAAATATGATGCCAAATAATAATACATAAATTTCTCCTAAGGTTGTAGAGAGAAAGGCTTTCTAAATTGTTAGTTGTAAGTCTGAGATACCATAACAATTAAAACTGTATTTCTTTAAATCCTTTCAGTTAAGATCTTGGATATTAATCTCCAGTAGGGTATTCACCTAATCTAAACAAGCATAAAACAAAAAAATTTGTGAAATGGAAAGTTAATCACTAACACTCCAATAATAAGAAATACAGGGAGCCAAGAAATATTCCAACACAAAAAAAGCTTGTCATATTTCTGTTCTTCAGAAAATCGTCTTTGTCTATCACGTAACTTATTCCTTTCCTGCTGCATTTGATCTTTAGCAACTCTTCCGCTTGGCTGACTTTGACAGTTACTCTTTTTTCATTTTCTGTTTCTCCATCTCCTATTTGAGTCAATCCTTCCTCTCCCCAGTTCAAGCTCCTGCTGTTGCACATCACAAAACTGCAATTCTGTCTCTTCTAAACTTGGCAAATACTTTTTTTTTTCAGTCAGATTAAATCCTCTTGGAATGCCACAGGCTAAAATTTGCTCTGAAACTGTCTATATGCAGTATAGATACTGCATATAGATAAGGGCCAAATTCTGCATCCCTCTGCATCCCATCAACCTTACGCATTTGCCAATTTTACCCTGCCCTGCATCCACTTTGCAATGCAGCTCCAGGGTGCCTTGTCTCATCCACAGCGCTGCAAAGAGTCAACAATCAAAATTCCTCATGAAAAATTATATAATCAAAAATCAGTTGCAAACCTACATCCCTCTCCTGTTATGGCCTTATTTTAAGGCTTAGCATTGATCTTCCCTTATACTTCAACTCCATTTGTCTCTCAAAAGACCAGTGTTGTGAACCCTCTTGCCTGCCTGCAGAAACAATAGGTCTCTGACATTTCAAACTAGACAAAGCCCTGAAGAACACCCTCAGAAAATGACTGTTCTGTCTGGCAGCTGGTGAAGAATGAACCACATGTAGCTCCAATAGTTAATATTTCAGTTCCTGATCTTGTTGCAGTCTCCCTGCATCAAAGCATCTGAGAGAACAGGAACATGTGAAATGCTTTTTCTGCCATTTGCCTATGGCTGGAGGACAGAAGGCCCTCAGTCACTCTCTTCAAACGGATGAAGCTGGGACATATACCCATGATTCCTACAGCAACGGTACTGTATCTGATCCCAGACTAACAGCCCACCTGTCCCTCCTCACAAAACATCCACGCTGTTAGTGATGCTCTCTCTGGTCCCTTTTCACCCTGAACATGCACTGAATTCCAAAGTAACTGACAACTCACGGGACAGAAGTGCAGTGATGGCTGGAGACAGCCTCTTTAGGAAGGGCAGGCTGGGGGGTGAGGAGGACAAGCTGCCCTTCCGCCAAGTGTGTGGCTGGAGCACACAGAGCTCCATCTTGGGATGGACAGACAATCAGCTGAGAGCTCACAGACCAGCGTTAGGAACAGAGTTACCAGGCAGACCAACACATAGAGCTGTGGTAGGTGCTGGCTGCACACCACCTGCTGAGGAAGAAGTAGTGAGACCACAGACAGCAGCTAAAATCCCCATGTCCACAGTCTCTGGTCCTCATGGAAGACTTCAGCCACCCCATTATCTGCTGAGGGGATAACAGAGCAGGGCATAAACAATCCATGAGGCTTCTGGGTCACACTGAAGATAAACTCCTAACACGGGCATCTGAGGAGCAGACAAGGAGAGGTGCTCTGGACATGGAAGAACTGGTCAGGAATGTGAAGGTCAGAGCAGCCTTGGCTCGACCATGAGGTGCTATTTCAGGAACATGAGAGGATGGATCAGGGTAGACAGGATCACAGCCCTAGAGTTCAAAACAGCAGTCTTTGGCCTGTTCAGGGATCTTCTTGGAAGAATTCTAAGAGTTAAAACCTTGGAAAGAAGAGAGTTCCAGGAGATCTGGTTGATTTTCAAAGATCACCACCTCCAAATTCAAGACTGGTTCACCCCACAGGCAGGAAATTAATCTAAAGCAGCAGGAGGCCTTCAAGGATGAACAAGGAGCTCCTGACTGAGCTGAAGCATTACAAGATGCAAAAGCAGGTGACCCAGAAGGAATACAGAGACAGCGTCCAAGCATACAGGGATGCAATTAGGATAACAAAAGCCCACCTGGAGTTGAATCTTGTGAGGAACATGAAGGGCAGACAGAAAGTTTTTTACAAATATCTCAGCAGGGGAGAATGTGGCCATACTGGGGAGGGGATTTGCTGAAAATGAACACAGGAAAGGTTGAAGTACTGAATGCCTTCATCACGTCTTTCTTTACTGGCAAGATTGGCCATCAGGAATTCCAGGCTAAGATCAGTAAGGACGTCTGAAGCGAAGAAGACCTGCCCCCAGTGACGGAAGACAAGGCCAGGG
The DNA here is from genome assembly GCA_013399225.1 of Rhipidura dahli. NCBI lineage: Eukaryota > Metazoa > Chordata > Aves > Passeriformes > Rhipiduridae > Rhipidura > Rhipidura dahli. The sequence goes on along the minus strand of VXAC01004459.1, from coordinate 274,777 downwards.
AATGTTTGAACCAGATGCACATACACAACAGGTGAACGGGTTTTTACTTAGAAAAGGTTGCCCAAAGAGCAAGTTCACTCCACCACTGCAGATATTCAGAAGTTCACTGAACTTGGTACTCAGCAAATTGCTCAAGCTGACCCAGCTCTGAGATGGGAGGTTCTCGATCTCAAGAGGTCCCTTTTAACCTCAGCCATTCTATGATATTATGATTCTGCTCAGGAAAGACTTAAGCATGACAAGTAACTCAATCAACTTGCCCAGTCGACATGCTGTGAATTCATATGAGGAACCACAGCCTGGAGACTGGGGCAGAAATAAGGTAAGGACAAAACACCTGGAGTGCCTTTACCTGAAAGCATATATGCCAGTCTAGAAACAGCGATTGAAAGTGCTTTTTGCCATAGAAGGTATATATTAGGGGGCAGAACAGTATGACAATGAAGGTAAGTAATGCATTTCTATTTTGCTATTCTTTAATGCAGGACTAGGAAGAAGCTACTATAATGAAAAGCAGGCTGTTGATGAAAAAAATTAAAACAAACACCGCTTAGTAATACCTACACACAATACAAAGAAATGCATTCAAAATGCTGCTTCTAAAATAATTTTCCCAGTTCATCACTTTGAAATGATCACTGTTCCATCAGTGCTTCTGCATCCCACGCCTCATATTTAAAAAGGATAAAAACATCATACCATGCTTAGATCCTACTTCTGGTGATAAATATGAGTTGGCTCCCTTAGAAGAGTGTCACAGTGGGTTTAGAAGAAGTGGTGCCTATTATACATAATTTGCTTACTTTATTAGCAGTTCTTATGTGGACCTAGTGCAGATAGGCCTGTCAGTGCCTCTGCACAATTCTCCTTTAAGACACCAGGAAGGGCTGTTGAGATGCAGACTCCTTGCACATACTTTGTTTCCTGTTTTTCAGATTTGTCTGTCTGCTCCTTTGAAAGAATCAACATCAAACACTCTCTGATGCCTCCCTGGATAGGAAAAATCCCGCTTTCCTTACAGGGAGCTGCAAAGAAGTCTTTAATGCTGGCAGTTAGGGACTGAGAAGGAACTCCCCAGATGAAACAACACAATTAACCTGTTTTACACAGGGAGCAGGGACAGCGCCACACTGCCAGTTCACTCCTCCTTGTCAGTTGCAGGATCAGAGCACCTGAATGTGCCCACAGCCTCTGCTCCAGGGAGGAGCAACAAAGAGCTGGGAGCCTGCGCTGACGAGCTCTGCACAAGCCCTCCTTGAGCACCCCTCCAGTCCATTGCCATGGGAACAGATAGATACATTCTGTTGCCAAGGAGACAGCCACTGCTTTTGGACACTGTGCCCAAAGCATTTCAGCATCTTTAAGATCATAAGGAGTCTTACACAGTCATAATCACCTCCCCCACTTAAGCACATCAATCATTCTCCTATTCCTATTTTCAGTATATATTTTAAGCATTTTGCTATAATATGTCAGATTATCCCTAATATCTGGTTTTGTTATCAACATTTAAAATGGCATTGCCGACTTACAAACCTCTGTATGCCTGTCTTTTCTCCTGTTGTCCTGCTGCTCTTTCAATTCACTCTCACTGATCTAATGTGTAATAAAACCGATTCCTTCCTCTCCATGGGCTTCCTGTGGTCTAGAGCTGCACTTTTAGAAGAGCTGGTAAGCAAAAGGCAGTGTCCATCTCTTGTCTGCCTCTGCCACTAGTTCTAACCAGAACATGTCTGTAAAATCAGCAGGCTCCGTACTCCGGAGGCCCCGGGGCAGCAGCGCCGGCCGGCAGCACATGTCAGATTCCCGCTGTGCTCCCGAGCTGCTCTGTCAGTGCGGGAGCAGCTCCCCGGAGCCAGGGTCAGCACGGAGACGGTCCCGGCAGTTCCGCACTGCCCCTCTGCGGCCGCCCCGGCCAGTTCAGCACGGAGAGCTCCTGCAGCATGGGACCCCGGTGGAGGAGGGCTCCGCGGTGCAGCAATGCAGGAGCAGCAGGGGCCGCAGGACGCGGGCAGTGCCCACTGCAGTGCTGGTGCCGCCCAACCCCGAGTCACATTCCCTCTCCTCCCTCACGCAAGCCTTTTCCCCATCCTTCTGAGAAGACTGCACCGATACTTAACAGGTGCAATTTGGGGAGGGAGCATCAACTGAAACAAGGGCCTTCTGCTCCGTATACCTGCTATGGGGAAGGAGAGACAGCTGGAGACTGGGCTCCAAGGATCAGTGGATAGCAGGGGCAGCCTGGAGGCTTGGCATTTCTGGCAGCAGAGGGACCCCTTCTCCACCCTTTTACCTCAACTTACAGAGCGAATGCAGTGCAGTGCCTTAAGAGTGAAGGGGAACACGGTCCACTTACTAGTCACAGAACAGAATTACAGAATCATTTAGGCTGCAAAAGACTTTCAAGATCATCATATCCAACATAAGTCCAGCGCTGCCAAGTCCACCACTAAGCTGTGTCCCCAGGTGTCATGTCTACGTGCCTTTTAAATCCCTCCAGGAATGGTGACCCTACTAGTTCCTTGAGAAGCCTGTGCTGGGGCTTCACAACCGTTTCAGTAAAGAAATATTTCCCAACAACTTGAGGCCGTTCCCTCTCCTCCTGTCCCTGTTTCCTGGGAGCAGAGCCCGACCACCCCCGGCTGCCCCCTCCTGTCAGGGAGTTGTGCAGAGCCACAAGGTCCCCCCTGAGCCTCCTTTGCTCCAGGCTGAGCCCCTTTCCCAGCTCCCTCAGCAGCTCCTGGGGCTCCAGCCCTTTCCCCAGCTCCATTCCCTTCTCTGGACACGCTCCAGCCCCTCAATGTTCTTCTTGTCATGAGAGCCCAGAGCTGCCCCCAGGACAGGAGGTGGCTCGGCAGTGCCAGCACAGGGACAGGCCCTGCCCCGGGGGCTGTGCCCACACCAGTGCTGGTACAACTCAGGTGCCATTTGCCTCCTGCCCACCTGGGCACATCTGGGCTTATGTTCAGATGGAAAAATAAACCCCAACACCCACAATTTTTTGTGCTAATTTTAAGCCTGTTGCCTCATAATTTCATCACATGACTGTATCTTCTACAAATCCTGAGTCCATTTATGCTTCGCCTTTCCTCAGTGGTGGCTGATGATCTCCAGCACTTTTACCTTTGTATATAATTTTTTTAAAGAATTCTCACAAGCCTCCTCTGATGGAAATCCCTCCACCTCTCACTACCTTATCACATTTTCTAGAATTCCTCTAGTTCTACTAGTCACAGCATCTTAAGGGATACAGAACTCCATCCTCTCTTCACAACATAGGAGAGCCATGGATTTATACAATATTACAAAAGTAACTTCAGCTTTGCTAATTCATTTCCTGTAATATCTAACATCAAATTTTCCATTTTAATCACTACTGTTAAGCTCGTGTTTGCAGAGAACTCTCTATAAAGATGCCAAGATTTCTTTCCTGAGCTGAAAGAAATAATTTTAGCAACAATGTGGCTACATTGGCACATTTATTTTCTTTATGCACTTTGTATATAAATTCATCAACCTGGAATTTATTCTACCATATTATCATCCAGTTTTGAAACACTCTTCCCTAATCCTAAGAGACAGGTTTAGGTTCTACTGTGCCAAATAATGTCACATTATCATGTAATTTTGTTGTGTCATTATTTAGACCTTTGGAAATCATTCAGCCTACACTGAGCACCAGTGGGGAACCAAAAAGGCACAGAAACTCAACATTTATTTGTCCTTCTACAGCCACCACCTTCAGCAACTCCAGGTCCCAGGGACTGCACTAATTCAGCTTAGATCTCTAGAAAGCTATGCCTGTAGTTTCCTAAAGGCTCATCAATCAGTGGAAGTCTGCTCTTGGGCTTTGAGCCATTATCCCTTGACTCACAGCCTTGTGTCTCTTTTCCTGTAGCACTTTCCCCATTTACTTATTATCCCCTTTGCACGGAGACCCTCCTTGACTGCCTGACCTTAATGAAGACGAGGTGTGCTTTTGCCTTGCATGTATGCTTACATTTCCTGACAAAATTCACCAGGAAGTGCAAATTGCTGCCCTTGGGGAAGAATAACCCCAGGCATCAGAATGTGCTGGGGGCCACTCAGCCGGAGAGCAGTTTGTCAGACCAAGACCCCAAGTGCAACACGAGGCAGCACTGAGGGTGGGTTACCTGGCCTGCACTGGGAACATCCAGGAGGGGATCCTTCCCCGCAGTGCAGCCTGATGAGACCACAGCTGGAGCGCTGTGCCCAGTCCAAGAGAGACATGGACATACTGGGGAGTGCAGAGAAGAGCCATGAAGATGACAAAGGGACTGGAGCATCTCTCCTGTGAGGAAAGGCCAGAAGTGCTGGTACTGCTCTGTCTGGAGAAGAGAAGGCTCAGAGGGGAGCTCATTAATGTAAATAAATACCTGATGGGAACATGCAAAGAGGATGGATCCAGGCTCTTTCCAGTGGTGCCCAGTGACAGGACCTGATGCCAGGGTCACAAACTGAAACACAAGAGGTTCCCTTGGCACATCAACAAATGGTATTTTACACTGAGGGTGACAGGTTGCCCAGACAGGTTGTGGAGTCTCCCACCTTGGAGATACTGAAAGGCTGTCTGGACATGGTCCTGGGCAACCAGTCCTGCTTGATGACCTCCAGGGGTCCCTTCCAATCTATGAGTCACTGCTTTTTCTTGCTGCTTATGAGGAGTTTTCTTTATTGACTATTTCCCTTATCAGCTTTTATATTCTTTAGAAACCTTGCTGAGAGCCATTTTCAAAACACTAAAGTGCAATATGCTGACAAACCCACATTTATTTACATGACCCATCAAAGAATTCCAATCCTAATAAAACAGGGACACAGTGGAGAATAGACTAGGAACATAACAGAGCCATGGGGCACTGTTTATCTCTACAGAAGACAAGCTGACTCCTTACCTGCAATGGCACACTCACACACCAACTCTTCAAACAAAAAACAGGACTCCACTAATTACAACTTTGTGTGCAGTTTACGTTGTTAAAGATATTAACAGACAAGGATGGCTGCAACACTTGACAGAAACATTTACTCAGAAAATAAAATCTGAAGGAGTTGTGAAGAGCCTGACAGAAGACATTACAGAACACGGTATCAGTCAGTAATGATTTTTTATCACACTGCAGCCAGTGCTGGTCACATCTCTAAAAACATACAGCAGAATTATAACCACACAGATATAGAAAGAGTAGGTACAAAATAATCCTCTTATGGAGAGGAACTGAAGCAGAGTGCCTGTTTATATTGCAGAGGAGGGGGGAAATATACAGAATGAAAATTGTCACCATGATGAAAGGAGCACATTGTCTCATAACGGAAGAACTTGACGACCACCAACAAAAATGGAGGACTAAGTTCAAAATGAATGAAATCTTTTTCATGCAAAATAGTCAGCCTGGGACACCAACTGACATAGGACTTGCCAAGAGACAATGAAGATGCAAAAAGCAGTAACTAGATAAGAAGCATCCAGTTTTCTCAGACTTGTACACCACTTGGCAAAATCAGTATGTTTTAAATGTCCACAAGACACACACCACCATTTACTTCAGAGGATGGTGGAGACTAAAAGTACCAGACAGTCCACAGCAAAGTTGTGACAGCAGATGTTTCTCAGGTGCCCTGTCTCAGGGCACACTGCCGTGGTCCCCAGCTGTTCTGTGCACATCCCAGGGAGATCTAGGGATGCTGTTCTTAGCAGTCCACACTGGTTCGCTTCCTTACTAAGATAGGTCAGGACTATCAAGCACAAAACTGGCACAACAATTATTTACAAACCACATACAGATACCATTGGACTAGAGACTTTCATTCATACAAGAATGCTAAATATTAAGAGAACAAGCAGAGGGGCTGGCATGACCTTTAGAGCTTCAAGTACTCCCTTGCCCCAAGTCAGCCTTGATCTGCCAAAACCCTCCTTAACTGATATTTGTCCAAGTTCTTAAGCCCTCCACTGACAGAAGGTCTACAAGCAGCATATTGCATTGAAATTTCCAGTGGTGAACCAGCTTGTCTTTGTGGAAGGTATAAAGCTCACAGTAAGGACCAATGGAAATTGATTAGTGGCCAGTAAAATATGGGTGGCCAGAAGATTCGTTTAGCCATAAGATCCATTAATGTGTAAACAACCATGATCAGTGCAGATCAACACCTGGCTTCATGGCTGGTGTTGATGCCAGGGCTTTGGCTTCTCAGTCATGGGATGTTCTTTGATGAATACAGATTACTAAGGAGAGACAGGATTCCCCATTAGCCCGTTCCCTGAGGACCCTGGCATGTGTTTCATGAGGTCCCATGGACTTGTGTATGTCCATGTTCCTCAGATGGTCTAGGTCCTGATCTACTCCTAGAGTGGGCAGGCCTTCATTCTCCCTGTCCCTACCTTGAGATTCAGGGACTCCAGAGATTTGGGAAGAGCAATTACAAGTGAAAACTGAGCAGGAAGAAAGTTGTTGAGTACCTCAGCCTTCTGCATATTGGTCGTCACTAATTCTCCAACTCATTTACTGGGGGATACAATTTCTTTTGCCTTCCCTGTCTAACCAGCATACCTGTGGAAGGAAGCCCTTATTCTTCACATCCCTTGCTAAACTTAGTTCCAGCTGTGCCTTAGCTTTCCTGATCCCACCCCTACACTCCTAGGCAGTATCCTTATGTTTTTCCCAGGATGTATGTTTCTGCTTCCACTACCTCTGCACTTCCCTGCTGTGTTTCAGTTTGACCAGGAAGGAGGTCCCTACTCAAACCATGCTGGTTTCCCACATTTCTCAGCTGAGTTTTTGAACGTTGGAATCAATAGTTCTTGGGCTTTAAGTAAAATGTCTTTCAATAGATGCCAGCTCAATATCCAAATGGAAATCAGGATCCAGTGGTGTCTCTTGGGGCTCCGGTACTGGGACCAGTACCGGTTAATATTTCTATTAATGACACAGACAGTGGCACTGAGTGCACCCTTGGTGTGTGTGCAGGTGACACAAAGCTGGAGGGGTGCAGGTGACAAGCTGGAGGGCAGAGATGGCATCCAGAGGGACCCTGACAGAGGAGTGGGCCCGTGGGACCCTCATGAAGTGCAGCAAGGCCAAGTGCAGGACCCTGCAGCTGGTTTGGGGCAATTGTCTCACCTATCCCAGAACAGACTTGGGGATGAGCTGACTGAGAGCAGCTTTATGGAGAAGGACTTTGGGGGTGCTGGTGGATGAAAAATAGAACAGATCCTGGCCATGTGCCCTGCCAGGTCAGAAACAGCCTGTGTCCTGCACTGATCCCACAGCATGGACAGCGTGTGAGGGGAGAATTATTCCTGTTTGCTCTTGTCAGACCTCACCTTGCTCCACAGTACAACACAAACACGGATCTGCTGGAGCAAGGCCAGAGGAGGCCATGGAGATGCTCTGAGGGCTGAAGCCCCTCTGCTCTGGAGATGGGCTGAGAGAGCCAAGGGTGTTCAACCTAGATAAGAGAAGGCTCCAGGGAGATTTTCTTGAAGCCTTTCTGTATTTAAAGAGGGCTTGTAGGAAAGACAGAGACTTTTTACCCAGGCCTGTAAGACAAAACAAGGGACAACACTTTCAAACTGCCATTTTAAAAAGGGCAGTGTTAGATTAGAAGGAAGGCATTTTAGTAAGGAAGACATTTTTTACAATGAGGGAGGTGAAACACTGGAACGTGACTAGGTGATCTGTGAAAGAGTCCTTCCAACCCATACCATTCTATCCCTCTGAACCACAGTGAATGAGCTTTGTACTTTCTCCTGCAACTACGGAGATTGGCCCCTGTCCACAGAGAGTGTGATCAGCCTGCCAGCCCATTCAGTTACTATGTGGCTATCCCCATGATCTCAAAGAACAAACAAGAATAAAAACCTTTAAGTAACCTGCCACTATGTCCTCTTTCTACCATGAAACTGGAAAGCATAAAAATCTGCAAATAACATTTTAGAATCATTCCTCACTGGTCTTACAGCTGCAAACAGAGCTCTTGCTTTCCATCTAGACACCACCTTTTAACTGTAAATTCTGCTGTTGCCATGAATCATAGATATTTTAACAGAGGAAAATGACTGGTTTAAATCTTTAAAAATGATAAATTTATAAATTTTCAGTATCATACTTTGTTTGGCCTTGCAATTTCACCAAGTGAAGTCAAATTTCTTTCACATCATAGACCCATAAAATGTTAAGGGGTTGGAATGGACCTAAAGATCATCTAGTCCCATCCCCTCTGCCACGGGAAGGGACACCTCCCACTAGACCAGATCACTCAAGGCTTTATCCAGTCCAGCTCTGAGCACTGTCAGGGTCGAGGCACCCACAACCTCCCTGGGCAACCTGTTCCAGTGCCTAACTAACTTCATTGTAAAAAATGTCTTCCTAATATCTAACCTAAGTTTCTCCCTCTTTCAATTTGCACCCATTACTCCTTTTCCTACCACTGCAGTAACTAACAAAGAATCCCTGTCCAGCTTCCTTGTAGCCCCTTCAGGCACTTCCACACAACAGTCCCAACTTTCCCAGCCTGTCTCCATAGAGGAGGTGCTTATCAAAAACACATTTACAAATCAAAGGCCATATGCTGAAAAGTTAAGTTTACATGATTTCCCACTTCAATGCAATAGCTGTGCCTGTAAATATAAAAATATATAACTGTAAATTGTGTTTTCTTCCCTGCAGTTTACGATCTCGAAAGGAGCTGAACTACCTTTAAAGAAATAATTTTTTTACTTTATTCACAGGCAGAGAGTAAGGGAGTCAAATTTGGGGGTAAAGGGTACGATGTTAAATAGAATCTTACACTGACATCCTTGGAGCAGGCAAATTCTTCAGTCTCGCTAAGGCCTTCAGTTAAGCTACGGTGCTAGTTCTGTTCAGAGAGCAATGCTTCTATCCCTTGCTTTGGGCACTGATCACAGACAGACACAGACACCATCTCTGTGCCAGTACAGAAAACAGAGAAGGCTACAGGACTGTAAGAGGCCAGAAAGGAAAGGATATGAAGTTTGTCTCTCAAACACTGGAACCTATGAATGCAGAGTTTTTTTTAAAAATGGAAGGAAGACCAAAACAGCTTTCCATAAAATTCATGGGGTCCTTGTGCAGCATGGAGCTTCCAGTGCTCTCAAATATATCCAGGTGCAGAAATGACAGTATCATGTCACTTCCATGTTTACTCAGTGAATATTGGAAACATCTGACAACGGTGTCTCAGGCTGTCAATTCACAAAAATCAAACACACCTCACTTGATGACCTCTGAGGAACATTCCCTGAACAAGACCAATTAGCCAGTGTCTGCATTATGAAAGCACTATGGAGAACACAGCACAGCCTTCTGAGCTAGATGGAAAGGCACCTAAGTTGTAGATATCTGCTTGTTTCCATGCACCCAGGACATTTCTATAAAAATGCAAAACCTGGATAACTCCCCTGGTATAACACCTGAACTCTTAATACTTTACAGTTTAAATTAAGAACCATTCAATTACTTCAGCTGCATTTTTCCAGAGAAAATAAGCTCCTGGAATGCTGTTCAATTTAAGGAGAGACCACCAAATTCCAGGTGTTAGCCCAAGCACTCTGCTTGGAAACCAGTGTAGCAACACTGCACTGGACAAGGAGAGAGCGCCAAGTGATAAAGAGAACTGAAGGTTAACATTAGCATTTTCATCAAAAAAATAAAGTTTTCATATATAAGCTCTTCCAATTCCAGTGAGAATTGTTATAACCTAGGCTATTAATTTCCAAAGCAAAATAGTATGCATCTCTTCTACCACACAATTTACAGTACCAGTGAGGTGACCTGCGCAGGCTGTGAAAGGTGAGAAGTCACCAATCCAAGTGTGGCAAAACCAAAAGTCCCTTAAAGGCATGCTGTGTACTGGCTGGGAAAACAGGTAGCTAGAGGTGAATATTCACAGTGGAGGCAACAAGAAGAATGTAACTAATGTTAGAAAATTAAGATTTGAGAGGTAGATTTGAGCACCTTATCATGGAGATGACCAATGCCCATCCAGCAACATCAGATACTGAAGAAGTCTTCCTAGCTGGGAAGAGCTAATTTAAACCTGCACTGAGAAGCATAGGAACCCCACTGATCAATAACCACTTGACAAGAACTAATTATATTTACCTGTGGCAAATGGAGTAATGAATTACCACTTGCTACTACTACTACTACTACTCCTCTTAGCAACTGCATCCTCCAACGTCACTTCCTCTGAACCAGTCCACTCTGCCAGACCAGCATCTTCCTGCCAGCACTGGCACAAACTCTCACAGAGGTAAGTGGCTATTCAAAGGACCCCTTTTGGTCAGCAGCAGCAAGCTGGCACCTTAGGATTTATTTCACAACATAGTATTTCCCATACGCCCAAAGGCAAGCATTTTCCATCCCCAATACAAAGCACGGACACAATCCTTCCTGACTAAAACAGGTCACCTTTCAAAGAGCTAAAACCTACCTGTACCAGACAAAGGCAGTCAAACACCTGGAGTCACATCAGTGCAGACCAAGAAGAAGGAAGAAACTTATCCTGTGGATGGAGCAGGAGACCAGATATTATGTCATGATGAATTAGCAGGAGATGCTCTCATTGACCTTAAGCAGGAACAGCTCTAAGACAGCAGGCTGAGGATGCATTTGGATCCAGCTCTGAAAAGAGAAAGTACATACTGGGTGAGAGGGAAGTAATGTACAATAAAAATAACATTTCCTAGAACTGCACCAACCCATGTGACACTTTATAAGCAGCTCAACATGGGGAAAAGAAGAGGGGGGAGAAGAGCAAGAAAGGGAAGATGAGACTGACATAGTCATTTGGGACTTCTCTGGAGACTCTGCACACAGGCGCATGTCCAGGCTGCCAGGACAGCAGTTTTGCCCAGGCACTGGCCCATCCATGTGGGCTCTTCAATTTCCCCAAAGGACTCAGCTTGTATTTGTGGAATCTAGAAAGAACATGAAGGTCACTGCTTGCCTATAACCTGTCAATATACTGAGCAAGCTCTGATAAGAACCACAGGGTGAGTAGGATTAGAGTGGATCCCTGGAATTTACCTGTCCCAAGGAGCAATGGTATCTTCTAACATAGATGTTCTCAACCTTGGGAAGGCAGGTCAGTTTAGGAACATTAACCAAATCAGCTTGCTTTCATCCTTAAAAAAATCAACTCCTTAAAGAACGCAAAATCAACTCCTACCAGAACACTCCAGCATTTTAGCAGGCACCATTAGCTGCCCCAGTAGGATAGGCAGAGTGTAGCAGACTGGAATAACTAATGATCCCACAGACTTAGGGCACAGTCAGGCAGCTTCAGTGTCTCCATGCTATGACGGGTCCCAAAGAAGAGGAACCAGGCTAAGAAGGAAAAGGGACCTGTTCCTTGGGAAGAGCTGAGCCAGCTGCACCTGCACGTACAAAGCCCTGCTGCTCCTGACAGCTCTGTACTGTAGCTGATGGAGAAAAGCAGCATTACAGCAGAACAGGTGTGAGCACCAGCACACACTGCATTGTCAAGCATAAGCTCACACCTAGACATGCAGATAGAAACAACTGTTCAAAGAATGGATAGGCAAGAAAGGGAAGTATGAGCATTGCAGTGCCAGTCTGGGCACTGCCAGGCCGCATGAGTAGAGTGGGCAGCTCCACCAGGGACAGGACCAAGGCTCTGGATGTAGTGGGGTCAGAAAAAGGGAAGAACAAAGGACAGAAAGAAGATCATGGTGAATTCTGCTGAAACAGAGCTGTAGTCAAGGAAGGACAGAGTCCAGGAAAGCAGGGGCTGAGGCAAACACTTGCAGGGGAGGCAGTGCAAATGAGAAGGGAGAGTGCATGAGGTACAGAAAAGAACATTACTGCAGCACTGAGGAAAAGGAGGAGAGCAAAGGCTGAGTGTCCTCACCCTGCCTTAGGGGCAAGGCCAAGCTGCAAGTTCCTCCTCACAGAGAGGTCAGGGGATTCAGTGAGGGAAGACAGGCTGGCTTCACTGGTCGTGTCCCCATGGAAAAGAGCAGATCACTGATTGCTCCTGAGACAATGCCAAGGAACTGGTCATTTTCAGAAGCTGCAAGAGTTCCTTGGATGCGCAGTAGGATGAAGTCAGTCTCTCCAAGAAGGGCAGTGCTGACAGTACCAGGCAAGGATAATGCACACTCTCCCAGATCATGCTACCCACTGAATGACCTTGCTCGTTCCTTAGTCCCCCATTTCAATTCTATCTCAGTTTTTCCCAGCAGCAGCTTGCACACAGGGATCCTCCACAGACCACAGTGACGGAGGCAATGGAGGAGAGTTCAGGCCTCAGGGAACAGGAGGGAGGGAAGGAGCAGCAATCTCCAGCAGCAGACTCCTGATGCCAAAGTGAGATGGTTTACAAGTGCAGGAAGTCAGCAGATCTTCCACAAAGCCATGCAGAACATCAGTCTCCCACAGACACAGATCTGTTAGTCCTGAGAGAGTATCAGGGACCATCTATCTCTCTCTGAAGACAGAACTGAGGGGCATCTTAGAGGCAGCGAGTCAAATACTCTCTCTTGAAAGCTGCCATCTCCTGTGTGAAGGCTGGTTGTTCCTGGAGCACCAGAGACAGCAGTCAGTTAGATGCAGGGCAGCGCTGGGGTGTCTCCAGGAACAGGGTGTTAAGAAGAGGACCCTCCTCTCCACAGAATGCATGGACCATGTCAGGCAGGACAGGATGGGCAACTCCAGACGAGTGATGGTGTTTCCCTCGGTAAAGTCAGTCCCTGCTGAAGGAGACCCTCCCGAGGGGGCCTGCAGCCCACATTCGGGAGAGGTAAATGAGCACTGGGCTCCCCCTTTCTGCCTGGCTCTCCGAGTGAGCCGAGTTCCCGCAAGGCAGCAAAGCCGCCGGGGCTCGGCGGAGGACGCAGGGCCCGCGCTGGGACACCCGGCGGGGGCCAGGCGGGCGCTGCCCCGCGTAAAGCCCAGTCCGCGGGGAAGATCAGAGAGCGCGGCGCGGCAGCCGCCAGGGTGCTCCGGGCGCGGCTCCGCGGGGGAGCAGCGGCGGCGGCGGCGGCTGAGGAGGGAGGCACCGCC
>VXAC01004459.1:249689-261373 GCA_013399225.1 Rhipidura dahli | reverse complement strand
GCAGCCTCCGCGCGCTCCGCAGCGCCGCCCGCCGTCCCCGCTCCGCATCACCCCCCCGGGTCGCCGGGCCCGACGCAGAGCCCCCGCCCAGCCCGGTGCCAGCCCGGCCCGCGCTGCCCGTGCCTGGCTGGAGTCGAGCACCGCCCGCTCGCAGCCGGGTAGGGAGCGCTTCCGACCAGGACCGAGGGGGGCTCGCACCGACGGCGACGGGGCCGGGGTTCACCGGTAGGCAATGAGAATTCCCGGCGATGGGTACGGCAGTAACGGGATGAGAGAGCAAACAGGCGAAGGGAGCTCTGAGACACGTCCAATCCTTCAAATTCAGAACGGGCCCAGAGCGATGCACTGTCCGCACGCTTTTCCCTGTGTTAAGGAGCTGGGGACTCCCAGGAGGGTGAGGATGAGGGTACTGGGCCTGGCAGGCTATGTGTCTTTGGTGCGGTGTCAATTCTAGCAGCAAAAGGAAAATTACTTCTTAAATACCCAGTAGGAGTTCTCTGTGATGTGCACTTGGACAGAGTGATTGGAAGGAACCTTCAGTGTGACTTGCCAAAGCCCTGCAGCCCATGGGGACAAGGAGGGAAGTTTGGACAGAATGAGCACTGGCCGTGAATACTTTGGGGTGATGCTCCAAGGAGCTGTGAGGAAGCAGTGAAAGACTGAGCTCCATCTGCAAGAAGCCAAGCAAACCTGCCAGCTTCACAGGCTCAAAAACAGTGTATGTCTAAAAGATTAAGCAAAATATTATAAAGACGATGAGGTGGATTTAAGTCTCACTGGGTGTTTTTAAAGAGGGACAATACACATGCTTTTGGCTTTTTCAATGCATTTTTTGTGTCACATTTTCAAGCTTTTCCATACAGTTATTTGTACCAGCAAAATACTGTTGCAAATGGAAAATGAGTTTGTGTGGTACCTGTTACCAGAAAATTGCCCCCTTTGAGACTCCATGAGCAATGGTTTAACATGCATGCTGAGAAGAGAAGGTAAGTGCTTAGTACACCCAGGAAAGAGTTTGGAATGGGAATAGGAGAGGGTGACTGCCTTGGCTGAAGTACAGGTCTAGGGAGTGGTGAGCCCTTGGGACAGTGGGGCATGAAAGCATCTGGTATCACTGGCCATGACTCCTGGCTTGAGACCAAGCCGGCAGCCTGCACCAGCCCATGCTCTGCAGTGCTGTACAGAACATTTCACAATGGATGCATGACAAGGCAATGCTCAAAGCTAAACAGAAGACAGCAAGCTCCTATGAAAAGGACTCTTTGTGCTGGAGGCAAGAATGGAGGAGTCTACTGAGCAAGAATACCTTGCTGTAGCTGGGGAAATGTGTGCCTGTTACTGAGAGCATCCTGTCCTCTATCTGCTCATCTCATCTGACCAACAGCAACTCCAGAACTTCTGTGGAACAGCTTAGTCTATCTGCAAGCGCCTGCATCACACTCTCCAGTGTGCTGGGAATTGGCCTTGCAGCATTTTGGGGTGAAGCAGCTTGTGAGCTGTGACTGAGTGGACGACCTGCCCAGACAGATGTGAACTGCTGGTCAGGTGTGCCCCAGGGAGGAGGGGGGAGATCACCCTGGGCAGATCCCCCGAGGAGATGGGCTACTCATCCAGGCCACATGGCAGAGGCACATCATTTATATTCCAGTCTTGGAGAAGACTGATGGACACCATGATCAGACACAGTATCTGAGTTCACAGCATCTGGGTTTGGGGTTTTTTAAAGTATATTTGTTAATTTAGGATGGAGCAGCAGCTCTGTCACAGATGAAAAGGTGGAGAGTCTATTTTTACCTGTTACTTGAACTTAAAAATGCAGCTGGGAAGAAGCTTCTTGTGTTTGTAACATATACTGTACATCCTTCTCTAGGATCAACAGATTATTCTGACAGGATATGTCAGCCAGTCTAAAACACGCAATGGAGGAAATTACCTTCACAACTGAAGACAAGGAAGAAAAAGATCCATTGCTGTGGACCCCAAAGAAAGTGAAGTATACACAAAAGTGAACATATCTGGTGCATGTTGGGGTAAGCAGAAACACCACATAAGGGTGTGCACTTCTTCAGGGCTACAAGGTCAAACACAACAATCATGGTAATTTGTCTTCCTGGCCAGCTCATGACGCCACTGTGGTACACAAACTCAGTATCATGATCATCACATAGTTCATCATTTCTGGCTGAACTAAAGCACATCCTTAAAAGAGATCTAGTATTTTTTAGCACAAGACACAAAAATGGTGGCACAGAGTCAAATCATAAGCACACCTGACTCATTTACCCTCTCCCTGACAGTGGCCAACTGTCTGCCTAGAAAAAATCATAAAAACAGGGTAGACAAAGAGTGCTCCCTCTCTGGCAGCTCTCCTCGGTCTTACAGATTTCTAATTCAGACACCTGCTGTGCCAGAGGTTTTGGCTGGAACAGCCTTTGATAGATTTCTCTTTTTGCAAATTTCATCCACCATATAGTGACAGTCACGAAATTTAAGGCCATGAGGGACTTCCTCTACTCCCTTACATTTGACAAGGACTTACTCTGCCCACTTATATTTGACAAGTAACTTCACACTTGCCTCCAATGATCTCTGTTACATAAACCAATTCAATTGTAACACACCAGAAAAGTTACCGCTGTAATTTCACTAGCTATTCACTTTCAGCACTGAAAGCATGTGCCTGTTTTCCTTTGGAATTAATCTGTTGCAGTTTAAAGATGTTCGTTTTGGTGTAGCTG
The DNA here is from genome assembly GCA_013399225.1 of Rhipidura dahli. Classification (NCBI taxonomy): domain Eukaryota; kingdom Metazoa; phylum Chordata; class Aves; order Passeriformes; family Rhipiduridae; genus Rhipidura; species Rhipidura dahli. Next base: position 258,635 of record VXAC01004459.1, on the reverse strand, counting down.
TTGTGGCTTATCCCTGGACAACTAAGAACTGCTTCAGTATCCAATGTTTTCACTTAGTACATGTACTCACACACCCTAATCAGATCACTCACAACCCTCTAAGAGTTCGTAGAGTCATAGAAAAGTTTGGGTTGGGAAGGACTTTTATAGGCCATCTAGTCCCACCCTACCACAGACAGGGACATCTCCGACCCATAATGTCAATAAGGTCATTCCAAGTCCCATTCAACCTGGCCTTGGAGACTTCCATGGATGAGGTTCTTTGGGCAACCTGTGCCAGTGCTTTACCAGCCTCATTTTAAAAATAGTCTCTCTTGCATCTAGTCTGCATCTACCCTCTTTTAGCTTAAAAACCGTTAAACCCAGTTTAAAGCCCTTACCCCTTGTCTTACAAGAGTTCTGCATCTCACATTGTAAAATACTTCTTACAATCTTCAGGTAAGTTCTGTGAACCTCAAACATTCTTTTTATTTTCTGTTCCCTAGAAGCCTTAAAAAATAGGCTGTGTGCTATGCCACCAGGGCCCTTCTTGCTGTCTCACATCAACAGCATCTGTTTCCCTGTACAGATCTGTTATATCATTTCTTAAACCTATATTTTACAGGGCTGGGACAGCACCCGGATTTTAATGTCTAAAATAGTGGGTCCAAGAAAAATGAAGCTGCTTACACTTTAATACAGTCAATTTCATTACAGACTTACCTTTTTTTAACATGCAGTCCACTGTGGAGGAGTGATACACCATCTTCCCCAAGCCCATAAGTTTGCATTTGACTGTTCTAAGACAAAAATGTATGTGAAGAGGCTTGCTCTGCTACACACTCTTCTCTACCATTATCTTCTCTTTGTGACTTTTTTTGCATCTTTTAACACAATCTGCCAGTTTTATTTGCAGAGATCATTTATTTGCTTCCAAATAATCAATTAAGTGTTGAACAACACCGGCTGGAGAACTGTTCCTCAGGTAAAAACCTGAATCCCCAGTTTATGGATTGGGCAGTTTGCCAGCAGTATTTCCTTCCTTTCCCTTCCCACAGAACTGGATTTTAAAAAATAGAAGAATCAGCTTCCCTCAGCTTTCTCCCAAGATACAAGATGCTCTTAAGAATTTTAAGTTTTGTGTAGTGTTGCATTATCATCTGACATGCACTGACACAGGCAGGGACTTGCGAACAAGTTGGCAACAACACTCCTGGCTTTTCGGTTACATCCATCAAATCTCACCATCCTGTATCCCATGAATCTCTTCCCTCTCTAATGAGGACTCACTAATGATTCTTGCTTGCCCTATGTCATTTCAAACCCTTTCCTTTAGCAGTTTGTTTTACATCCCAGACATCCCCACGTGCCACATCCCCTACAGCTCTCAGTCACAGCAATTCCTGACAGCCAACTCCTGTATCTCTCCCAGGTTAATGCTCAGTTTGGTGGCATGACACCCACTGTGTCCCTGTGCAGTAGATCTGCTGCTTGCTTGTTTCTTACAGGACCCAGTGTCCACTGCCAGTGCTTCCAGATGTGTTATGTAGAACAGTGATCCAAGGAATTCTCCTTGGATATTACACCATACTGAAACCTGCAATTACAAACTCATCCTGACTCCGGGATGTTATCTTTCATGCACCAGAATCTCTTTTGCATTCAAGATGAGCACACCATCCCCAAGGCAAGCATTGGGGTTTTCGTTCTGTCCACCCCTGCCATGGCACGTGATCCCACCTGGCAGTCGCTACATCCCAAGGAGATGTTAACCCGAGCACACACAGGCCCATGCTGCTCACAGGGTAACGGTCAGGCCTGGGTTTGCTGCACAAATCCCTTGCCCACCAGACACTCTCAGCCAGCTCATCATACAGAAATGCCTGTGGGCAGCTTTAGGGCATGTCCAGCCATTCTGCCACTCATGTGGCCTGGCCTTTGTCTTAACAGTGAGGCAAGAAATTCTCATGCAAACATCCTTTGTGTCTGACAGCTGGAATGATGAACAGAGTTGTTTTCTTGCACTCTTATAATGGCTCTAATGGCAAAAAAGGGAGAACCAGCACTGGAGGTGGGGTCTGCAGGGCGTGCTGGGTGGGGATCAGAGGCCCACTTGGAGTTCCTCACATCTAAAGGATATGAGATGATGTACACTTTTCTATCGTGTTAGTGCTAACACATATTAAATAGCACCCTACACAGTCTGAGTCTCTTTCCTACCTGGATCATAATGGATCAGGATCTCCCCATGCAGAACAACCATCATAAAAAGGTTTCCCAGGTAGCTGTCCTTGTCCTCATTTTGCAAACGTGCTTAGCAACAAACACTCATCTCCGTAAGGCACTGCAGAGATCTGTCTTCTTCCCATGTAAATGAGGCATGCCTTACTTGTTAAATAAGCAAATCTGAGATTTCTATCCAATTTGAACCAATGTTCCTGACTCTGAATACTTCTTTTAAGCTTTTCTAATTTTTCAGCATCTCTTTTGATGCCAACACCAGACCTTCACCTCACTCAGCTCATGAGATGGGTGTAGCAAATACAAGCTCTCTCCTTCAGCGGTGACCCTGCAGCAATGAACAGGATCAGTCACACTTGCCAGCTTATCACATAAACTCACAAGTTCACTTTAGGGTTTTGGGCTTTGATTTCTGGGATGCTGGCTAGAAAGATGATGCTGGAAAGCTGAAAAAGTAAAAGGATTAGTGGGGTCCTGATGGATACCAAGCTAAACATAAGCCAGCAGCATTCCCTCAGAGCAAAGATGGCCAACAGCACCCTGGGCTGCAGCAGCAGGACTGTGGCCAGCAGGTCAAGGACAATGATCTGTCACCTCAGCACACATGAGATATCCCAGGAGTGCTCTGTGCAGTCTGGGCCTCCCAGTACAAGACAGACATGGACATACTGGAGTTAGCCCAGTAAAGGGTTGTGGAAATGCTAAGTAACGGGAGTGTTTGTCCTAACAGTGAGGCTGCAAGAGCTGGGACTGTTTCATCTGGAGAACAGGCTCAGGGCAGTCTCATCTCTGTGTGTATGTCAGTAACAGGAGAGTGTAAGGAAGACACAAAGAGCTGCTGCTCAGTGGTGTCCAGCGATGCTGAGAGAAGCAATGGGAACAAATTGAAATGCAAGAAATTTCATTTAAACAGGAGAAAGACGTTTTCAACTGTAAAAGTTACTATCCACCAGAACATACTGCTGGGAGGGACTATGGAGTCTCCATTCCCAAGACACTTAAGCTGGAACCACTCTGCAGCCCTGGAAGAGCCAAAATCAGCAAAGTGAAAGTGGTTGAATAGCTTTGTCCAGCTAAACCAGACAAGCTATGTTTATGCCTCTTGAAAAAGTGAAATGCATGAACACACAGCAGGGTACAGCAACAGCTCTGAAAGTAGCACAGTCAAGGTAACTTTGTCCAAGTACACAGCTCATACTCACTCTCTCCCTGCACTGCTCAGCAGAATTACATAGCTTTAAGTAAGGTCAACTCTACAGCTTGTTTACCTCCCTCATCCAGAGGCTGCAAAGCTTACAAGTGACCACATTACTCTGCCTGGAAAGAAAATTAAATTTATTAAAAAAAACCCACCCAAAACCAAACCAAACCCCCTCCACTGAAACAGCCGCACTCCATAGCCCAAGTGCCTCAGAGTGGGTCTGGGAAAGTCTTCCTCCTCCCTTCACCTCACATACCCTTCTCCCATGGCAAGGCTGGGAAGGGAATGGAAAGTGCCAAGTGTTAAGGTGCTGAGAAGCTCTTGATGTTTCTCATCTCTCAAGTGCTGTTGGCCTGTTCCTGCTCAAAGAGGGCCATAGCTAAATGTGAGCGGGATGCGAGTCCTTCCAAGTTACTGAGCACACAGCGGTGGTACAGCTCCTCACTGAGCCGGGGATTGCAGCTTCTCAGTGTATATTTCTGCACTAGCCCTGGCTCCACAGCCCTGAATAAGTGCAGGCCAGAATAGTGGAGGAAGACATCGAATACCTCCATGCTCTCCAGCACCTCATCTCGGTCCAGGATATCAGCTGCAAGCTTGGTACGTGCTGTCATATAGTCAGAATTATAAAAGCAGGCCTCAGCAAAGGAATGTCTGTCAAAATGCCCATCTCTCAGGAAGTCAGTGTTGGAGGATGCTGTCTGCTCACCACGGTACACCAGTGTGGGGTTGAACTCCTGGAAATGCACAGGGAAAAAGACCTGCCAATTGCTGATGGTATTCATGCGGCAGCGGTTCAGAAACTCCATGTTGATTTCTGTCCAGACGCTGGCCAAGAAGAACAGTGTATCCACAGGGTGCTTCTTTGAGACTATATCCATGAGCTTCACTTGTGATGGCACCTCTGTTTTAACACTAATCCATGGGATTTTAACTTCTGCATAGCGTTTCTCTAACTCTCCTACCATGGCTTTGACTCCAGCAAAAACATCCACCTGACCAACTCTCTGGGCATCGTAGGGATGGTAGATAAAAAGCAAAGTCAGCAGGGCATTATCATGTGTGTCCAGTGTGTTCATAGCAAACATATCCAGGAAGTTTGCTACAAAATCTAGGTCCTGCACTGTCAAGGGAAGGACCAGTTGCACCCGTGTGGCCTCTGTCACATATGGCATGGGAATAATTTCCACCTTACTTAATGGTCGCACTAGGCTCACTCTCTTGGCCAGAACATGACTGTGACCCTTCTGGGTGGCGGCCTCCAGGAGCAGGTCCAGCGTGTATTCCATGCCCCGCGTGGGGTCGAAGCGCCGGTAGCCGTTCAGCAGCTGCCGCTTGCTGAAGCGGAGCAGGGGCTGATAGCGACGGTTCAGCTGCTCGACTGCAGACTCGATGATTTCGCTGACATCTGCCTTACTGGCTCCAGAGAGCTCACACTTTGGGGAGCCATCGGGACAGGAGAAGAGGTGCTGTTCCGTGAAGTAGTCCCAGCTGATCACCTCAAAACGGGACTTAGGAAGAAATGGGGCATTAATGCCCACAGGCCAGGTCACACCTGCCTCACCTGCAGGGGTCAGTGCCGTCAGGTTCCTGATCTGCATCTGTGCAAAGAGAGAGCACAAACTGATCCCCACATGTTCTCAAAGAGGTCCAGGCCAGCTCCACCCCAGGCCCACCTCACCACCTACAACTGTACATGGGTAGTGCACACCAGCCGTTCTGGTTAACGCGGTGTCAAAAGTGCTGTTTCTGAGAAAAGGGACTGTAGCCCGTGTCTGACTAACAGTGACCCACAAACAGAAGCAATGATCTTCCTCCAGTGTGCTGAAAATGAAGGCAATCTGTTTGGTCAAGGAGTTTTTGCAGATATCCCTTACCACATACCTGGAGGTCCTGGATCTCCTGATAGACTCTGTCCAGCTGGATCCTGCTGAACTGCTTGTGCAGCCGGTACATCAGGGTCATGTCAGAAACAGGGTGCACCGCAAGAGCTGCTTGAAACTCCTCTTCTTCCTCCTTCTCTGGTTCAGTATTCTTGGCCAGTTCATATGTGTGATAATGCTGGCCCTGAAGCAGATGAAAGCCAGAAAGACTGGCATGGAACTCGAGTTCACAGAGCAGCTTTTCCTCACCCCAGACACACATCTGCCCCTCTTTCCACACTGACTGTAATACCCAGAAAAAAAAAAGGGGTAAGTTGTCCCTCCCACCCTGCACTGCATTCCCACTTGCTTCTCGGTACCAACATACCCTTTATCCTGCATTCAAAAACCTGTGAATCTGCCCTGCTAGTAGGCTGAAAATTAAGTCCTGTGTGTGCTCTCTCCCTCAGCATCCCAGCTGTGATTCTGGGCCCCCCACAACACACAGCCCGTCCTTCCTCTGCAACTCACAGCAGCAGCTCACAAAAAAGCCACTTGGCTATACAGCAGAGAACGAGTAAGATTTTGGGCTCTGTCAGGCTCAGCTAACACAAAACCTGAGCAGGGAGGTAATACCTGGAGCTGGGAAACACAAGCGATGCCAAGGAAATCAATGATGCAACGACCCAGCCACTCATCTGGGCGCACACTGAGGATCTCATTGCGACAGCTGTCCAGGTGTGGATGGAGCTTAAGCAACAGGCTACGGGACAGCAGGTAGCCAAAGCCCCCATGGCAGTAACGGGCCTGCTCATCTCCCCCGATGAACTCCTCTGCTCGCCCCAGGTACACATCTTGGTTAATACTCAGGTGTGTCACCAGAGCCTTGACCTGTTCAGCTTGGGCATAGGTGTCATCCTGCATGATGTAGAACCAGTCATAGTCAGAACCAAAATGTTGACGGATATAGTTCATGGTCTCATACATGAGCCAAATGGGCCTCTCATCTCCATGGGCCACCAGCACCATGCCATGGGGCACCTTGGCACTGCGCAGCCCAGTGAAGTACAGCAGGCGTGGGAAGTGGTGGGCCACTGTCTTGTTCACTGCCACTGCCAATGTGTTCAATGTGGCCTTGGAGGTCAGCACAGCCACAAACAGTCTCTCATGGAATCCCAATTCTGTCTGGATGTAGCGAGTTCTGTAAAGGAAGTACATACCTACATGACAAACAGCTGGAGGAGAAAAAAATCGAAGAATTATGGTAACTTGGAATAAGTCTTTAACTGCTGGAATCTACCCAGGGCAAAAAAGTCAAGCCTAGTCAGAGAGCTTTAAGAGAAGACTCACTAGTGAAAAACCCATTTTGTAAAAACACTAGCTTCCTTCAAGGCAGCTACAATCTCACATTATCTGAGCTAGAAAACTGTACCAGTGCAATTAAAATTAAAATACCACAGAGCTAACCACTTGGAGCTTAGAACATGGTGCAGCTTAGCAGGTATGCACAATAAAAACACAGGAATGATTGTTGAGGAGTCTCTAGTGCTGGTGCGCACCAGCTGCAAGTGGCACCCAGGGTGCTGAGAGATCACTGAATCCCCAGGCCACGAGCCAGCAATGGGTGGTGGTCTTTGGCCTCACAAACAGCACAAAGCCCTGCAGGACCCAGTGAACAATGAGAAGACTCCAGACCAGAAACCACCACTGGACCAAGAGGCATATGAGGAAGAATATGAAGAGAGTACACAGAGACTGTGAAGGTACAAATGTCCAGGGGTCCCTTTGTTCGGGGTCCCTCTGCAGAGGGACCATCCTGAGCTGTTATGATGATGCTGCACCACAAGTGAAGTACTTAAAAGAAACTGAAAGGAATCTGCTGCAGGAAACCTGCGGCCAGGGAAACTTGTCTGACAGTATGAGTGTGGCGTGTGGAAGGAGCTGAGCAAGGCACCCTTTGGGTCACCAGAGCTGTAGCTGCAAAGGAGCCTCAGTCTGAGCAGTGACACCCTAGGGCAGGGCCAGTGCAATGCCCAGAGTGGCTCCTGGATGGTCAGGCAGGAAAATTTCCTTAACACATATACTACTATTAATTGATCAAAATTTTCCTACTGAGCAACCAGTTAAAACAAGTTTTGAAGAATAATTTAACATGTTCTATTAAACATGAGTAACAAAAGAATTACAGAATCCCCAAATGTTTTGAGGCAGAAGGAACCTTTAGTGACATCTAGTTCCAACATCCTGCCACAGGCAGAGACATCTTCCACTATCCCAGGTTGCTCCAAGCCCCATCCAACCTGGCCTCGGACACTGCCAGGGATGGGGCAGCCACAGCTCCTGTGGGTAACCTGTGCCTTGCCATCCTCACAGGAAAGACTTTTTTCCTAATATCTAATTTAAACTGATTCCCTTACAGTTTGAAGTCATTCCTCCTTATCCTGTCGCTCCACATCCTTGTTAAATAGTCTCTCTCCATCTTTACTGGCTGCGTCCTTTCTGGTACTGTAAGGCTGCAACTAGATCACTGTGAGGCTTCTTTTCTCCAGACTGAACAAGTCAAGTTCTCTCAGCCTTTCCTCCATCCCTCTAATCATCTTGCTAGCCTCCTCTGGATTTGCTCCAACAAGCTAATGTCCTTCCTGGATGCAGCATTACAGGTGAGGTCTCACCTGAGTAGAGCAGAATCACCCTCCCTGTATTGAGAAGAAATATTCTCACTCTTCTTGGGCAATTTTGCTGCCTTTTCCCCCCTCAGGTTAATTTCCTGAACACATCTCTTGCACCCCTTAAGGTAACAATCTTGGCCGTTGCCTGGGTGCACCACGCTCTTACTACACAAGTTATTTCAAACAGCAAATTCCACCTTGAACCTGTTCACTCACACAAAAATTTAGAACGTCACATGAGAATATTTTGTTTGAAGAAAATCCAGGCCAGAAAAAAATGTAACTTACCTGAGCACTTTTTTGTAAGGCTTGTTGGGATCTCTGTAATAGGGCACAATCCGCGGCCTGAAGTCCTCGTGGCCCGGGCCTGGCCTCCCCTCCGCTGCCTCGGGAGGAGCTCCACGGGCGGGCGGCGCGGGCGGGCCCGGTGCCAGGCAGCGTTCCTCAGCCGCGCTATGGCTCCAGGAGGCGCGCAGGAGGCTCAGGCTGCATCCCAGGGACAGCCCGAGCAGGAGAGGCAGCGCGGGGCGCAGCGCGCTCAGGAACGCGCCCAGGCGCATCGCGGCAGCTACGGCCAGGCCGAGCTCACGGGGCGGCCGCAGGACATGGCGGGCGCGGGGCGCTCGGGCGGCAGCGGTCCTACAGGACAGCGGCCCCAGGACTCTGTTACCCGCAGGCCGGTGACAGGACAGAGGGCGGGCCGGGATTCCGGGCCGGGGGCGTGGGGAGTGGCGGCGGCTTGCAGCCCGATCGCTCTCCGCCGCTGCCACCTCACCTGCCGCATCGCCCCGCGCGCTTCCGCTCCGCTCTCGATGGTGCCTGGCGGCCGCTCTGGCCAGCAGCGCCGACGCCTCTATGGTACCTGCAGGGGTGGGGCCAGGCGGGCGCGCGGCATGCCGGGAGGCGCGGCGGGCTGTGCGGAATGCGCTCCTCAGGGCCGCGCGCCGCCCGGCGCAGTGACGGTCAGCGCTGCGATTGGCCGGTGCGCCGAGGG
>VXAC01004459.1:199704-248234 GCA_013399225.1 Rhipidura dahli | reverse complement strand
CGGACCCCGGGGCGCGTCTGGACAGGGTGCGATTGTTCCGGTGTTCTGTGCAGGGCTGGACTTGGACTCGATGATCCTTGTGGGTCCCTTCGGCTCAGGAGATCATGTGGTTCTATGTGGGTCGGTACCGGCATATTTCTTACTGAGCTAATTACACATCAGGGATAAAACTCCCTTGCCCGTTTTTGTTCACCTGTTTCGTTCTTTGTTGTCACTGCTCTGTGGCACTGCCCGAAGGGGTCCTGTATCAGTGCCAGTGACGTTTTTTGCTCCTCGGCTAAGGCACATTTGGCATGGTGTTTATAGTGATTTTGCTGAGTGAGTGATTTTGCCAGTAGTGCTGGATGCTGACAACCAGGGTGTCATTCTGCGCTGGCACAATCTGAAATCAGATCTGCCTGCCAAGACCACCAGTGCCGTTGGCTGCTTCAAAGGGCAGCATCTCTCACCGAGGAGTGAAGTCAGCCTGTGACAGAAAGTCAGCATGACAGGAAGGACAGTGCTGAGGCTCTGGCACAGGCGGCCCCGAGAAGCTGTGATTGCCCCGTTCCTATAAGTGTCCAAGGCCAGGTTGGACAGGGCTTGGAGCAACCTGGTCTAGTGGAAGGTATTCCTGACCATGGCAGTGGGTTTGCAATTAGATGCTCTAAAAGATCATCTAGAAGGTGTAACCCAAACCATTCCAGGATTCTGTGATGCTATTGCTTGCACTGTAGGAGGAAGAGAAGAGAGGAACATGCAGATGGATATAGTAGCTTCTCAGAAAATTAGTAGGGACTGTTCCAATGCTGCTGCTGCTGCTTTTCTATTCTCAGCATTCCCTTCGTTTATTTTCCAGTAAATTAATTTTCTAGCCAAGCCTTTCTTAAACTTGCAGGCAGTACTTTGTACATTCTATTCCTGGTCTAGTCCTTCCTGTAGGGGTGGTTAGTCCCATCACATTTGGAAAACCGGCTTGCTGTTCTGGCTGCTCACTTAGGTCTGATGGTCCTGTTTTATTTAGATAACATTTAGGTATTTAGCTGGTAGAAGTTCCTACTAGACCGTATATATCCGCCTGCTAAGCTGCAAAGTTGAGCGTCATTGCGTCTGGGTCTCCTCTTGCATTCTGGCTTCTCTGGAAATGGGAGTTGTTTTTGTGGTCCTGGGCCTTTTGGTACAGAGGTTTACGGCTTCCCTCGTGTTTGTAAATCAGTAACACTTCTGGTCTTCTCTACATACAGAGGTGGATGCTCTTACAAAGGAGCTGGAGGACTTTGAGTTAAAGAAAGCTGCTGCCCGAGCTGTGACAGGAGTGCTGGCCTCCCACCCCAACAGCACTGACGTGCATATCATCAACCTCTCACTGACCTTTCATGGCCAGGAGCTGCTGAGTGACACCAAACTGGAGCTGAACTCTGGAAGACGCTATGGCCTGATTGGACTCAATGGGATTGGTAAGCTGGGGGGGAAGTGGCATGGGTCCCTGGAGCTCGGTAAAGGTGTCATGCTGCTGAGAAGCTGGGCAGGTGGGAAGTGCTGGAAACCAGAAAGAGGGCTGTTAGATAGACATGGTTTGGGCACAAAAGTTTCTGTTTTCCCATATTGCCACCCAGGAAGGGGAATTACTAGGATCGCTGATAGAAGCCTGAGATTGCATTCTAGATTTGGACTGTACTTTTGATCTTCTTTCTGTGGAGAGTTGGGTGAGATGTCTGGGATCTGTTAATCTGCCTGTTTGCCTGATTTGCTTAGTAATGCCAGTAAACTCAGTGCTGATGGTGTTGGCCAAAGAACTTGTACTGTATGGAGGAGTAGAAAGTGTATGGTTTGGCCTGACTGGGAAGACAACTGTACAGTCCTTGGTGAAAGTGATGCTGCATTGAGAGATGCAGAATATGGGTGTGATTGGAGGGGTGCTAGTTAAGAGTGACCATCTAGTTTAACTTCTGGGAAAAGCCAAGTTATTTAAGGAGGAATGCATTATTTTCCTCTATGTTAGAAGTCTTTGGAATCTGGGATCCTGTTACCAGCTGTCAGACCTGGTTAGACAGCAGAAAGTACAACAGAGATAAAGTTCCCCAGATGTGGGCAAGGGCTGAAGTGCAGCGGTTTCCAAAAAGCTTCTTCATATCTCAGTCCTGTCCTTGGGGTGTTGAGCCTTAGCTAGGAGGGCAGCCTGTCATAGTGAGGCAGTGGGCTCTCCAGTTCTTTTGGCCTCTTGGGAAAAAAATTCCTCAGGATTTTCTGAGGTTGGAAAGGGAAGGAATCACAGTGGAATCTGAGTGTATCTCATCGGTTTCACTGTGACGTCGTATCTCACTGAATCTAGCAATTAATTGTGATTATCTGCACACAGGGAAATCCATGCTTTTGTCAGCCATTGGGAAGCGAGAAGTGCCCATCCCAGAGCACATTGACATCTATCACCTGACCCGAGAGATGCCTCCCAGTGACAAGACCCCTCTGCAGTGTGTGATGGAGGTGGATACAGAGAGGGCCATGCTGGAGCGAGAGGCAGAACGTTTAGCTCATGAAGACGGTAAAGCTTCTCAAAGTCCCAAAAGTCATTTCTTCCATTTCCTTCCCTACCAAAGAAAATTTGGGTTCCTTGGTGAAGTTTTCACACGTTGTGGTACCTGTTTCCCCCACCTGTCTTGTACTAATGGGCATGGATGACACTTCTTTGGATGAATTATTCCATGCAGCATTGTAAAGAAGTGTCTCGGGCTTGGATATGGAGGGGGCTAAATAGGGGTAAAGCAGAGGGACTGTGAGGTTTCCCAGCTGTGCAGCAGTGCAGCTGAGAGCCCTTTATAGGCAGAGGTGCTGACCAGCAGGCTTTCTTTCAGCGGAATGTGAGAAACTCTTGGAGTTATATGAACGTCTGGAGGAGCTGGATGCTGATAAGGCAGAAGCACGGGCCTCACGTATCCTTCACGGCTTGGGGTTCACACCAGCCATGCAGAGGAAGAAGCTGAAGGACTTTAGTGGTGGCTGGCGAATGAGAGTGGCTCTTGCCAGGTGAGTGGAATAGTGCCTCCTGTCTCCTGTGAGAATGCCTGCCTGCTCCTGGCCCTGCAGGGCCACAGACACTCAGAGCAGAGTTGAGAGGCTTTGGGTTACCTGCACTTACCCTATGCTGTCATCTCTCCTGTCCTTGCAGAGCGCTCTTCATTCGGCCTTTTATGCTGCTGCTCGATGAGCCCACAAACCACCTTGACCTGGATGCCTGTGTGTGGTTGGAAGAAGAGCTGAAAACGTAAGCATGGAGGAGTTTGCTGCTTCTGTGGGTTGTGCTTTTCTGCTTGTCAGCATGTGCGCATGAACATCTTGTCAGCATGTAAGCAAGTTCTGCAGGAGTAACTGTATAGTTCTTGTGGGTCCATAACTGTGTTGCAGTACCAGTGACACCTGCTTTCTGCTATGTGATGTTCTTGATGCAAGAGTAAAGAATTCAAGACAATCTTCTGTCTCCCTGGCACTGAAGAAATGAGAAATGTTGGTTTGTACTCCCAGGTTAAAGGTGCTTCCTTGAAAGCCAGGAGCAGGCCTTGGCAGCCTGCGTACCAGCATTGTGTCCCGTACCAGTAGTGTGAGCTTTCCAGATCTGGCTCTCAGCTCATCTTCCTGCCCACCATTTCTCTGTTTTCACAGAACTGTAGTATCTGAGTGTGTTGGTTTCATCTTTTGCTAGGGTGTGAGGTGACTGCTTTTCATCACAAAGGTAGAATGTTAAGGTGTAAGGCAAAAAGCTTAGGAGTAGTTAGGAAACTGAGGTTATCTGGGATGTACTTTAAAAGAACTGCATTGTGAGAAGGGCTTTGCCTTTGCAGAGGTTTTTCTATCAGCTCTGTCCGTTGTGTACTTGCTTTAGAAGTCAGGTGTTTTAGAAAAGAACTTTGAATCTCTTTTGGGGGAAGCTTTAACCCCTCATTGTATGGATTTGGAGCAGAGCAGATGCAGTGTGCCTAATGGATGGGAGTCTGTACTGAGGGGAAAGTAAGCAGCGAAGGTTGAAACTTCATAAAAATGTGATGCCAGTGGAGTCAGCTGCATCAGTGGCACAAGTCACCTGCCACATAGGCAGCCAGTTCTGGGCTTTTTGTGAGAATGGGCAAAGACTATCTAATGTTGCCGGGTGTTTTACTACAGTGAAAACTGTTGGCAGGATTTACTCTCTGCAGTTGGTTGTAGCTGCTCTACTGATGGTTTCCCAGAGCATCTTCCAGGCTGTTGTGACCTTTTTGTTCTTAATCTGATTGTAGGCAAGAGAAATCTGGTGTATATAAAGCCTTTGTCACCATCAGGGCCAACAAACAGGATTTCTTTTCCTAGTTTAGTCTCTAATAACTTGCGTGGTGCCACAGGTTCAAGCGGATCCTTGTGCTGATATCCCACTCCCAGGACTTCCTGAATGGCGTCTGCACCAACATCATCCACATGCACAACCGCAAACTTAAGTACTACACGGTGAGTAAACAGTGCCCCATGTAACAAGCAGAAACAGGAGCTGTTCTCTGGGCACATCTCATGTTCCATGCTCTCTTTCCAGGGAAATTATGATCAGTATGTAAAGACTCGCTTGGAGCTAGAAGAAAATCAAATGAAGCGATTCCATTGGGAGCAAGATCAGATTGCCCATATGAAGGTACTTGCCTAGCTGCATGCCTACCCTTGTGGTGGGCATCCCTGCCCCTCCTCAACCTTATCACTGTGGCTTTTGTTGCAGAATTACATTGCACGATTTGGTCATGGTAGTGCAAAGCTGGCCAGGCAAGCTCAGAGCAAGGAGAAGACCCTTCAAAAAATGATGGCTTCTGGCTTGACAGAGAGAGTTGTGAACGATAAGGTAGGATCAGACATGGCATTGCATCTAGAGATCTGTATTTGAAACACAGACTACAGGAGTAGAAGGGTCTTTAGCAGACAGCAAGAATGGCTAACAGAGCTGGTAGCAAGAATGAGATACCCTTCCTGATGCCAAGGATCCCTGTAGTCAGCATGGAGTAATGCTGAACAATGAGAAGAGGAGGAGGAATTTTCCAGGGAAGGGGAGTTATATCAGTAAGGCTGTTTTGCAGATACAGAAATCAGAAAGGAATGCCTAGGGCTCATAGGAGATGGGAGAGGATGCTCAGTGCAGCTTTTACTTTTGTAAAGAGAACAAACCCACATTTGTTTCAAAGGGAAAGAAATAGGGATTCGTTAGCCAGCAGAGGAGCTTGCAAGCAGCTCATCAGAATAAATCTGAGTGAGTTGCAAAAGGGGCTTATAAAAAGTCACAATCTGGTGCCTTGGTCTACAGCTGATGTTGGTAGTGAGGCATGGTTATACTGGAATGATTGGGCTGTCTCGTGTTCCTGGGTGTCTCACAAGTGGATATTCTGTGTTAACAGACTTTGTCATTCTACTTTCCACCCTGTGGGAAAATTCCCCCTCCTGTCATCATGGTGCAGAATGTCAGCTTCAGATACACCAAGGATGGGGTGCGTATGGGAATATGCATACAGAGATCACTTGTATTCCTGCCTTGTTGGGAAATGGGAGACTTTTGTCTGAGCTTCTTGATGGGGCTGCAGTATATGACTAATGGAGCAAAGTTCTTGGCAGTGCTAATGCTGGGCCTGCTGGGGACAGAGCATTACAGGTGCAGCAGGGAGGTTCTGGAGACTGCTGAAAAGGCATAATATTTCATGGTTTTTGTGGTTTGCAGCCATGGATCTATAATAACCTGGAGTTTGGGATTGACCTGGATACTCGTGTAGCTCTTGTTGGACCCAACGGAGCTGGAAAGTCAACACTGCTGAAACTGCTCACGGGAGAGGTTTGCTCCGTACATTGTCTACCCTGCTCTGGACCTTTACTTTTGGGATGGTCTTCGGTAAAGCTGCTCTTACTTGCCAGAGCATCCCAGTCAGGCCTTAGAAATCCTATAGTCTTGTTGCAATATAGGGCTTTTTCTGTAATTTTATGTGTTCAGACTGCCTCCTCTATGCCAGAGTGGAGATGGCTGGATTCTGTATTTCTGGCATACTACAAGAGGAAAGATTTCCTGGTGAAATGATTTTATCTTCCCCTTCTAGCTGCTGCCCACAGATGGGATGATTCGCAAGCACTCACATGTGAAGATCGGTAGATACCACCAGGTACTCCTACAGCAGCCCCCAGAGACGGGGAATACTGAGAAAAAAGCTGTCAGGAATGAGCAATCTTGCCCCTCTAGTTCTGCTTCTGAGGCCTCTCCCACTGCTACCTTTTTGTGTCTGGAGATGGGGGAAAGAACTGTTCCATGGAATGGTCTCCAGCTCATGTTCTTATCCTGTAAAGAGGCTGGTTGTGGTCCTTCCTGTTCAGTCTCCCACCTGCTGTGGCAGAGCTGGTTGCCTTGTGTCTGGTGGGCAAGCCTCCTATTCTGAAGCAGCACTCCTGCTCCTGAAATGGAAATTATTCCCTAATAGTTCAGCACAGAGGCTGTCCTGTGGGTGGGATTATTGGTTCTTGTGTTCTGCTGCTCACCTGGTGCCAGAGGGTATGTATAACGGGGGTAATGCTTAGGACCATGAAGTAGTTGGCCTGCATAGCTTGAAGCTGACTTAATTCTTCTCTGTCAGCACTTGCAAGAGCAGTTGGACTTGGACCTCTCACCCCTGGAGTACATGCTGAAATGCTACCCAGAGATCAAGGAGAAGGAGGAGATGAGGAAAATCATTGGCAGATATGGTCTGACAGGGAAGCAGCAGGTGAGTATGAGCTGTTGAGGTTTGCTTTTTGTTCATTAGGGGAGTAGAGGTTCTGTGTTTTCTGTTGCTCTACTGATACCTGACAGTGTGATACAGTATGCAGCACGCTACATCACAACATCAAAATGCTTTTTCCATCTTTGCCTTTGAAATTGGAGAAAAAAATAACTCACGGCTCATGGGAACTTTCTTTGGATCACAGCAGTGTGGGGATTGAAAGGGTAACCCCCTCAGGCTCCAGGTAAAAGACTACAAGTTCTGGTATGGTGCTAGACCTGAGCATGTTTTAATTGTAACTTGAACTAGTTTGCGTCTCTCTTCTTTCCAAGGTGAATACCAGCAGAAGTGCTAGAAGGTTCTCAGCTGTTTGTGGGGTCCACTTGGTTGAGACAAGAGAGTGGGCTCACCTATGGTGCTCTAAGTTCAGGCATGACATGCTCCTGTATGTGACACATCCTGTGTGTGACAATTGTCCACATCACTGCAGTTCAGCATTGATTTTTACATTGTTTTTGCCCATTTGTCACTGCAGAAGTTGAGAGTAGTTTGTTGTGTCAGTGAATACCAGTCAGACAAATTATCTGTCCTTACACATCTTTAGCACAAGCTGGGCCTTGCTGTGTAGAGTCCTTCAGAAGCCCCTGGAATTCCCTTCTTCCCTGGGTGGGAGAAGCTTAGTGTAGGTATAAAGCTGACTGAACATTTGTCCTCTTGTGTTATGGAGCTGCTCAGAGCCCAAGGTGAGACCCAAGTGGTTTGGGTCAGGGTGGCATGCTGTCAGGTCACTGCAGAGCTGCAAGCCATGTATGTGTTGGGCAGGTGAGCCCCATCAGGAACCTCTCTGACGGGCAGAAGTGCCGCGTGTGCTTTGCCTGGCTGGCCTGGCAGAACCCTCACATGCTCTTCCTGGATGAGCCCACCAACCACCTGGACATAGAAACCATAGATGCACTGGCAGATGCTATCAATGAGTTTGAAGGAGGAATGATGCTTGTCAGCCATGACTTCAGACTCATCCAACAGGTAAGGACAGTTGTGAGTTTTGTCAGAGCACCTTTCTAACATTTTAGTAATTAAAACAAGATCTTTTCAACTGACTGGCTCTTACTCATCCCAAAAAGATGGTGAGTGAAAAAAAAATGACTGGACACAATTCCTTTACTGTGTTCATGTTAAACAATTACTGAGCTAGCCCAGGAAAACATTAGGTACTTAAAATAAAATCCACCACAAATGTTAAGTGCTGATCTATCAGCTCGAGCTTTGGCTGCGAGTTCAGGTATGATTTTATTTTTCACTGTGATAGGTCGAAGTAGTTCAGGTCAAGAACTACTTTTGTTTCAATTCTCAATTTAGCAAGAAAGGCTTTTCATCTTAGTCCATGAACAAAATTAGAAATACAGAGTGGCCTAGGATTTTCAGTTCTAAAATCTTGTATAAATTATGCAGAAAACAGCAGGGAAGATGTTTCTCTATACTTTTCTTTGGTAGTCAAAATGTGGAAGTTATCAAACGTTTCCTGACAGACTTTAGAGAGTAGTTTTTAGTTAACTTTTTTATTTTGGTAAGATTATAAAATTCTGTACTGCAAACCTCTCTCCTCCTCCCCCTCTGCCTCTTCTTCCTGGTGTGTTTGCTCTCAGGTCGCACAGGAGATCTGGGTCTGTGAGAAGCAGACAATCACCAAGTGGCAAGGGGACATCCTTGCCTACAAGGAGCATCTCAAGTCGAAGCTGGTGGATGAGGATCCACAGCTCACCAAACGGACCCACAACGTGTGAGCTGAGGAGCCCCCAGCCCGTGTTCTCCGTGGGGCTGGCGGTGGCCACACAACTCACCCGCCCGCCGGCAGGAGCGGAACTGCTGCTCCCTCTGGCTGTGTTCTAGGATTGCTGCAATACTGCTTCCCCTCGACTTGCCTTGCACCTCTGTGTCTGGACAGAGCTGTTCTCTCCTGACTGGCTACATTTGGGCAACTGTTTCCTTATTTAGAGGATGTCCCATCTGAGCCAGGCCTTGGAATCTACTGGCTTGGAGTCACAACAGTGGTCGTCGGGGTGTCCAAGCTGCAGTGATACACCAGTGGAGACCCCAGCCCAGCTTCTCCTGCCTCTTCCCTCCCAATTTCTGCTTCAGTTTAGATACTTCACTTCAAACTCCTCTGGCCTTGGTTTGTTTTTAACTATTATTTAACAGTGTAATTAACAGATCTGCCCGAGAATCCATCAGTCAATAAAGAGAGAAGAACAATCTTGTCTTGTTTTGTGAGCCATGATATTTGGGGTATGCTGGGGTGAGTCAGCAAGTGCTGAGCTTTGAGTGAGGATCAGCCCTTCCTGCTGAATGCTGAGTTCCTCAGTACAACCAAAGCTGTGGCCAGAACTTGAGACATGTGAAGTGGTGAGTACTGAGCTGTGGAGGCTCTGAGCAGTGAGCAGGGTGCTCAGACTGAACACTGAGTCTGGAGAGTCACAGAACAAGCCACAGATGCTTCTGTTGTGGATGGTGACAGCCAAAACTTGAAAGTGTTCTGAAGATCACTTTTAGAGACAGGATATAGATCTGTGGAACACCAGTGTGTGTTCTCACCAGCACAGTGGCTCAGGTGTGTCTTTTTGCTTCACCTTGTATTGTCTACTAATGAGACTCAATAATGTAGGAATTTTGGACTACAAATTCGTTCCTTGCAGGTTTAAATAAAGACTAATCAACTGAAGCTGAACTTTTATTTTTGTTCTCAGTAACAGATTTTTGGAAAAGGTTGGTGTTCAAACCTCACCCTGAGCCACAGAACCTTGAATAAAATACATTTTTAATTTATTATTAAAACAAAGGGCACTAAAGAGAAAGGTAGCAAATCAAACCTAGTAACTTTTTTTGATCATGGGTCATTGTTTTAATTACTACTGAGACATGAGAGTGGCAACACTGGTCACAGGAAAGGTTCATGTAGCCCAGCAGCCCGTCCAGCAGCACATGTTGCTGGGTGAATGGAAGGACAGGACAAACGAAGGAGTTGTGCTCCCATGCAGCACATTCTTTGGTGCCAGCTGATGGGCTTTCACTTTTTGAGTAGAGTATTTCCTTATTTTTCTTCCCAAAGTGCACATCCAAGTTGTGACTGCTGCTGTGGAACCACAGTGTGTCATCCACAGGACGAATGTCACAATGCGAGCTGCTTCCAGTAGATCAAGCAGGACCTTCAGGTTTTTCACTGGTTCCAGCAATGATCTGAGAGGAGAAAAAAAAAATGTTTTCTGGGAAAATAATGCCAATTAGTATAAATGCTTTCAAGTTAGTTTTGCAGAAAGGTCTAGATGGCAGTAAACATCACTTGGATGAATATCTTGCAGTGGGGGACTTGGAAGTTCGTGGGGAGAGCGAGGGAGTGAAAACTCACAGGGAAGCGATTACTCAAAAGACTGATGGGTCACAAAAATTAAACAATAATAGATTAATGCATGTCTGTTTGTTCTACTCTAGGTTGTAGGAAGTGTTGGTGAGTTGGAAAAGGTTGTGAAGTAGCTCTGAGAATGGTGGGGTCAAAGAGTCCTGACTGAGGCTAGTAGCTGTTTGTCCTGTGTTTCTTTACCTAACCAAAGATTTGGCAACAATTTGTTTCACTACATTTCAGATCTGGTGGTAATAAACACTCTTACACTGAGTTCTTTGGAATGGTAAATCCTGAGAATGGCCTGGAGACATTGGGATGGTGGCCAGCACGATGGGCAGTAGTGGGAGCACTGTAGCTCATGGAGCCGAGATGAGCGCTGTTACTGCCTGCTCCTGCAAGAAGAGAGGAACTTCTCGGGTGCAGACACATCTCTGATGTATAAACAAGGACCAAAGATACATGTTTAAAGCAAAAACAGCTGTAGGTGCACTAGAGGTCACAGTAGGCCAGGACTTGTAAAATGGAATTTGTAAATGTGCTTTATCAGCCTTGATTTAACCTCAATTTGTTCTGTGATGACAGTTTGTTGGGCTGCGCTGGAGCAGCTGTGGCAGACATGTCCTGGAACACTGATTTCAGAAACAGCCACAAGCTGGGGCAGGGCACTTCAAGCTGTTTCAGCTAGGAATTTTCTGGTTTTGCAGAAAAGCAAAACTATAGATAAATTACAAGAATTGCTCCTTAGTTGCTAGGATGGTCATTTCTGTAAAAGAAGTGACCCGGTGCCTGCACAGTCACTCTTGCCTGTTATCCAAAAGTCAGGTGGGCTTTAACACAGCCACAGTCAGAAGTGGCAGGTGCAGCAGGCTTGTGGGATTCCCTTATGGGTGTGCTGCAAGTAGATCCATGCACCACAAAACCAGCACTAGGATGGGTCAAGCCCAGCACACAGCAGTGTGTACAGCCTCTAGCACATCCAGTCTAGGGAAGCAGATGGTAATTCTCCAAACCTGAGAGTTCTAATCTGATGCCACTGCTCAGTGGATGAGCCTCCAGCCTTGGTGTGTAAAGGCTGCCTGTGCCTAATGCTGAGTGACCAGTTGCTGCTCCTCCCACCAACGGGCTCCCTTCCAACTAAACGGGTTTTTTTCAGGAAAAAAACAGCTGTGTGTTTATCACTGTGTAACACTGTGTATCACAAACACAGTGGCAGCTGGGGAGGGATACAACAGCCCACAGCTCCTTCAGCACAAGAGTCCCTGTGTACTGTGACCTGGACCAAGGTAACACAGCTCCTGTTACAAGGAGGGTGGTGGAATGTCCCTCAGAGGGACACTCAGAATACATTCCCCCTGTACTCTTCTTTGGCAACACATAGCCCCTTACAAAGCACAAGTGCTGGTGTCCCCTGGTCCTCGCTCCCAGTATTAGTGACTCCTGTTTTGAGAGGATCCCATTAACACATTTCTTCACAAACCCTTCTCCTTCACAAATGCACTGACATGACCATTCCAGCCCTGTCCTCCCTGATCACTAATCTTTCAGTTTCTGGGAGCAAGAACCTGGCTGTGGCACTGACCCCCCCTGTCACTGTGACAGGTATTTGCACTAGGGGAATCAGGTGCCTCCCCATGAGGACAGGCTGAAAATAAAACAATTCAGTGAAACACCGTGGGCTGTGCAAGCAGTAGCAGAATCACTGACTGAGGAGTAGGTCTCCCAAGCTCACTCTTCGGAAGATGTGATTTGCTCAGCATGTGCCAGTATGATGTGTACACCTGAGCAACAGACTCTACTTGGCAGCACAGAGACCCCGGTGTGTTTCCCCACCAAACAAGCGCACTAGCACCACCCTTCTATGAAATGGCCATAGCAGTGTCTGCTGAAAGGCTTCCTTTTCTCTCCAAACTGCAGAGAACTGTTTTGTTCATGTCTCTGCTGTGTTGCTGCACATTTTTCCTGGCTAACTCCTGTGTCACATTTACCCTCATTAGTGTAACCTTGGTTTCCAAGACAGATGAAATCCATATTTAGGGTGCCAGCTCTCCACTGCCCCCCTCCTGGCATTCCAGGCCCTGTTGTGTGCAGCAGGTGGGATCCCAAGAGCAGGCTAGGTAGCAGGGGAAATCTGGCTGGTAGGGTGTTTACGATGGCATCGTTTCATCTCACGCCCAATGCTTCCTGCAGTTACTGAGTTTCCCCTGATAGCATCACCTGTTCCATAGCATAGACGTGATTCCACTTGATTCTGGAGTACCTTGAGTGCTCCAATTCACACTCTTGCACCAGAGCAAGACCCCTCCTTTCACCAAACCCCTCTTGGACCTGGGAATGGTTCTTCTCTGGTAATTCTGTCCCTTGTAAACCAGATGTTTCTGCTCTTACCCCTCTTTGCCCAGGTTGGACTCAAACTTCTCAGGTCTGAAAGTTTAGTTGAATCTGTCACTTCCAAGCTCCTCTCAGGCCAGCTGCTCTTCATTTAGTGGGAAGTGGAATCATCAGCCACAGGTGTGTACTTGTCGGCTCCTTGGGGGCTGCACCTGAAGCATGTTAAATTCTGCTGCCTGTACTATATAACCAGCCCCACGGCATTTACTGGTTGCTCTGTTGGAGGTTAAGATGAGCTCAGAACCTTTGAAGAAAGATGGTCGTGCTACTGCCCCTGGGGGCAAAAGATCTAAGAGGAAGCCTAAGAGAAAGGAAGCTTTTTCAGTCTATATTTATAAAGTACTGAAGCAGGTGAGTAAATGTTTATTTTCTGCTAGAAACTGCTTTGTGCATAAAGTAACTTCTGCCCTTTGCATGTTAACATGATAAAGAGTAAGGAAGAAAAAATCTGGGTTTCTAGAGAGATAGGGAAAGAAAAAAAAGTGTAAGTGGGTGTAGGAGAGCCCCAGCTGAAGCTTAGAAGTTGAGGGGGTGGATTCTACAGCTAGTAGAGGTAGATCCAGAGCAGAAAGTGTTTCCTAGAGAGAATGAGCTGTAGTGCATATCTCTGCCTGAAGAAGTAATTGCATGGAAATCAGTATGGTAGAAATGGCTGCTTCTGGCCCTGTGAGTAGGTGTCTCTGGTGCTTTTTGATGGGGAGATGAGAGCATTTTTGAAAGTGGCCATGAGTTTTCCAGGCCACAGTTATCAGCATGAGTTTGTAGAAAGGACTTGGAGGCTGGAGCATTTCCACCCCTCACAGCCATGTTTTCTCTGGGGATTGTGAGGAGGCTTCTGCCAGTGTAATCCCAAAGCTTCTGTAGCATTATAGGAGCCCGTACTGAGTTTAAAGTGGCCCGTGACTTGAAACCCTTAGGGTGGCAGCTGCGGGTGCTTTTGGGGTTAGAGTGCCCGGTCTGGAGCGGGGCTCCCACTCCTTCCAGGGTGATGGGTGTGTGAGGTAGTGTTTGGTTACCATCTTGTAGGTGCACCCAGACCTCGCCATCTCTTCCAAGGCCATGAGCATCATGAACTCCTTTGTCAACGACATGCTCGAGCAATTGGCCTCGGAGGCCTCACGCCTGGCGCAGTACAGCCACCGTGCCACCATCACCAGCCGCGAGGTGCAGGCGGCCGTCAGGCTCCTGGTGCCTGGCGAGCTGGCCAAGCACGCAGTGTCTGAGGGCACCAAGGCTGTCACCAAGTACACCACCAGCAAGTGACCGACTGGGGCCTGGGGAAACCAGCCTGAGCCCAGGCAGCCTGAGCCTGCTGCTTCTCTTATGGGAGCTGGTACTTGGTCTTATTCAACTGAAAAAGCAAAACATCTTGTTGCCTGCCTGTAAATAAAAAAATGTACAGAAGCCCGGATCATGTCTTTAATCTTTGCTTCACAAACTGTGAGGCAGTTTAAACTGTGGCTGTGGGGATTGTTTGGTAGGGCTGGAAGAAGAGCTGCTGTTTGAAAGCTGCCACATAAAACTAGGAGCAGGGACCACAGGGTGTGCCTGGGGAAAGCTGGGGTCATTATGGGAAGCAGAGTGGTTCTCTGAAGCTCTCCAAACTCCTTACTACAGCTTTCAGATTCCTGACTGCTAAAAACTTCTGTTGCCTTTGGTTTTCCTGCTGTTCTTCAACTGCTTCCTGATCTTGGTGGGTCTCTCTGCCCAAGTTATCAGTTTATTCTGGTCAGAGTAAGTGCTAAATCTCCTCAGGTGAGAAGGATGAAGTTAGCAGTGGGTAAAGGGGTTTTCTAAGGTTTATAAGCTATTTTCAAATCTGTTTTCTTTGTTTGGTGGATTTTTTTTTTCTGGTGGGCTGTGGGAATGAGTGTGCGTTTTTCCTTGTTAGCTGTTTTTGTGGTTTGTTCTTGCTCTTGCTGTTGTTTGGTTTGGGTTTTGTTGTTTTTGTTTAGTTTTTTTTTCTTCTGGTGAAAACTTTCTCCTTTTACTGGTCGACAGCCAACTCAACATGAGCCAGCAGTGTGCCCAGGTGGCCAAAAAATGGCCAATGGCATCCTGGCCTGTATCAGAAATAGTGTGGCCAGCAGGAGCAGGGAGATCATTCTTCCCCTGTACTCAGCACTGGTGAGGCCCCACCTCGAGTGCTGTGTCCAGTTCTGGACCATTCAGTTCAGGAAGGACGTGGAGACACTTGAGCGTGTCCAGAGGAGGGCAACAAGGCTGGTGAAGGGCTTGGAACACAAGCCCTGTGAGGAACGGCTGAGGGAGCTGGGGTTGTTTAGCCTGGAGAAAAGGAGACTCAGAGGTGACCTTATCACTCTCTACAACTCCCTGAAAGGTGATTGTAGTGAGGTGGGGGTTGGTCTCTTTCTCCAGGCAACAACTGGCAGAACAAGAGGACACAGACTTGAGCTGCGCCAAGGAAAATACAGGTTGGATATTAGGAAAAAGTTTTTTACAGGAAGAGTGATAAAATATTAGAATGGTCTACCTGGGGAGGTGGTGGAACCTGGAGGTGTTCAAAAGAGATTGGATGTGGCACTCAGTGCCATGGTTTATTTTAGTTGAGGTGTTGGGACATAGGTTGGACTTGATCTTGAAAGTCTCTTCCAACCTGGTGATTCTGTGAAAGCAAAATGAGCTTCACTGACAAGAAAAACAAACTGTTTTCTTTCTAGACATGTGGCTATCATCTCTACTTGCTTTCACTGGCTTTAAAGAGAATTTTATCTTGCAGGGCTCTCAACTGGTCTAGGACTGAGTGTCCTGCGTTCTGCCTTGGACCATCATGTTAATGACTGGCCCTCACTGCCTTTCCTTGTGTCCCCAGGTGCTCACTACAGGAGTGATCCAGGGCCCTGAAGGGAGCATGAGCAGGTTCTGTCTTGTCCACATGGACCCTGGGCAACCCACAGGGCTGAGTGTTGTGTCCAGAGACATGACCTGTAAACACAGCACCTTCTTGGGATGTGTGGGGCTGTCCTGGGTTCCCGCACAGAGCTGCTGCCTCAGGATCTATGGTGGAGTGAAGAAGAGATGTGGTCCATGTTCTGGGTGGAGATCACAGAATAGTTTCAGTTGGAAGGGACCTTAAAGCCCATCCAGTTCCACTTCCCTGCCACGGACAGGGATACCTTCCACTAGACCGGGTTGCTCCAAGCCTTGTCCAACCTGACCTTGAATGCTCAGGATATCCATAAATTCTCTGGACAACCTGCTCCAGTGCCTTTTGCCAGCTTCACATTGGGATGCCTGGTTCTAATGTCTTGCTTTCACAGCCATTATCAGGATAGGAGTACCAGGAGGAACCAGAGCTAAGTTCCAAGGTGACAGTAAATGGGGCAGTCCTGGATTTCACAAGTTTGTGTGGTGCTGCTGAGTCTCATGAGCTACAGAGCTGTGACAGATGCTGATCTCTGATGGGGGTCAGCCTGGCTCAGTAGAGCGTGGGCCAGACAAGATGTACATGATGCTTCTAGGGAGAATAGAGGAGGCAGCAGCACTGAACATCTTGCCTTCAGCTCCATCCCTGCTGCTGTAGAGTGGGGCTGGCTGAGGGAGGGAAGGGTGTCCTGTTTCCTTTTGGCTGTAGGACAGCTTTGAAGAGCAATCTCTTAATTATGTCTGGCTTGCAAGCCAGAACTGGACTTGAGCAGAGGTGTGGGCTGCAATTCCTTTCCTTCCTCTAACACGTGTGGTGGCTGTGCTGGGAAGAGGCTGTGTGGCTGGTGTTAGAGGCAGAGCAGCTGCAGAGATGCTCAGCTGTGTGTATGGATTGAAGGCAGGCCTGGGAGAGTCCAGCCCAGGATGGGATGCTGAGCAGGCTCCATTTGCATTGAGCAGATGAGCAGCTCGTCTCCTTGCTGAATCTGTTCTGTTGCCTGCTGGGCCATGTGTCTGTGCTTGTGTTCTGATCTGCTTAAGGTGAAGAGAGGCAAGTTTTGCCTTGATCCATAATTGTGGAAAGGAATTAGTAGAAAGTGAGATCAAAACATAAATGAGATTAGATGTTGGGATACAAAGTGATAATTCAACTTCTTTTTCATAAAGGAAATGGAAAAGAAGGAAAATGCCAAGAATAATTATGAAATGCATGGGAAAGGGGTTGCAACCACCGTGGGTCCAGAGTTGGGTTATAGAGAGCAGTGTGGGAGATCTGTGTTGGGTGTGACGGGTCTTTCCCTGATGGAGTCCTTCTGAGAGCTGGCAAGGAAGCCAGAGAGGCAGCAGAGCCATGGCAGCCAGGCCAGCAGGGTGGGGCATGAAAAGCCTCCTAGGAGCACCTGGACAGTGAAGGACAGCAAAGACAAAGACTTTGACATTCTGTATATTTTGCAGCCCCTGTGGCAGGTGAGGCACTTGCTTACAGAGGGTGTTGGAAGCGGCAGTATCACACGCAGCTCTTAGCAGCAGCAGGTCCGGAGAACTTCCTCTTTGTTCGCTTAATTTTCATTGGCTGCTTGTTGGTATCTGGCAAAGTTTGCCGGATGTATCAAAAGTTTATTACTTGGTTGCCTGATGTATCGAGTACAAGCTCTTTTAATGACCCACAAAGAGCGTGCCTCATTTTCTGAAATAAAGCAGTTTCTGGTTTTTGTTAGATGCAGTTCAAAACTTTAACTTTCAAACCTTTATTTTTGAGGAGGCAATGAAGAAACATTCCTTGCTTTTTACTCGTTCACTAAAGCCTGGTGCCCTTTCCAGCAGCTCTCCAGCTGCGGGATGTGCAGCCTTGCTCTCTGAGGGATGGGGAATGCTGAGGAGCAGCCTGGAGCTGCAGTTCTCCTCCTGCCCTGGAGATGGGTCTCTCTGACTACCTGATCTCAGATCCATTTCTGCGGCACGGGCAGGAGCCCCGCGCTACCCAGCTCTGAGCAGGCTGCCTGGGGACCTGCAACTTTCTTCTCGGGAACCCTGGCCCTCTTGGCCGATACCTGGCTGGCTGTGTGGGGAAGGTGCTGATTCATGGTGAAGTGAGTGGCTGTCTCCTGGAGATGTGTGATAGAGCATCGAGCACCGGGTGAGCCCCAGAGGAGTAAGGATTTAAAGGGGAAGGTGCTTGATTCTCCAGTACTCAACTTCTGCATCCTGCTTCATGTCACACCCCCTTTCTCTCCCTCATCCCCAACAAAGACTTGAAGAATGGAGTTGGAGATTGGCCTCACATTCCTCTTACTAGATCCCTGCGTTTCCTGAGAGGTGCGATGGGTAGTGCAGCACTAAGGCTGAAGGCAGAACGAGGAGGTTGCTCTTGGAATGAGGGAGTTCTGCACTGAACCTGCCCACATTTCCCATGTGGGGCTGGGTTCATCTCCTGCTGTGCAGGGATCCTGCTGCTTGTTTCCCCAAAGAAACTTCCCACGGAGCTGCCCCGGGATGCCTGCCCGGGATGCCGTGGGTTGTTGTGTTTTCCTGAGGGTTCACCCTGTGTTCAGCTGATTCGCTTTGGTGAGCACCGTGCCGCAGCTCAGCTGCTTTCACACTGGGCTTGTGGCTCCAGGTCCTCGTCGTAGTGGATCCAGTGAGATCAGGGGGAAGTTGCTTTTAGGCTCTGCCACCCAGTGGGCATTCACAGGCCACTGGTGAGAACAGCTCAGACGTACTCAGGTTACACTAAAAGCAAAACTTTACTTGGAGCCTGTGCAGGCTCTCTTCCAGCGTGTCTTGGGGCTGCCTTGCTCCTTGTGAGTCTGTCCAGGCCTGCCTGTGTCTCTGCAAGACTCACAGCCAGTTTTGAGCGCTGCAACACTGCAGCACTGTCACATTGCCTGTCCCCGGCCCCACGTCTGTGTTCTCACTAAGCTATGTGTGTCTGTGGGCTAGAAGCAACTAATTTTTTTGTCCATTTTTCAACCTTTCAAAAAGAGCACTGTAGTGCTGAATGAGCATTCATGAAAATATCACCAGTGCTTGTGTTCTGTTTTCCTTTCTGTAAGAGAGCAATGGCTTATATGTGCTCCTTCTCTCTCAAGGTGGAGGACCATGAGGCAGAGCATCCATGTGGTCTGAGTGGAGCAGGTTTGAAGGGAGGGAGGGTTTTGGGCAGTGGAGGCTGGCAGCAGGGCACAGACCTGTGTGTATTCTTCTTCCCGTGTTGTGTCCCTTGGTAGCCGTGTTGCCAGGTGGCTGCTCTGGTGCATCATTAGACATTGATCCAAACAGCAGAGGCAGGAACAGTTCAGCACTCAGAGGAAAAAGAGTTGGTGATGGATAGCCCTGGTGATGCCAAAGCTGTTAAAATACGAACCTCTGGTGTGCAGCCGGAGTTCCAGCAATGGACTCTCCTTCTCTCTGTGCTCAGCTGCTGGTGTGTGGGGATGGTGCTGGTCTGTGTCACCTCCCTTCTCTTCTTAGTCCGAGGTAGGCTGTTGTCTCTGAGCATTGGTACCTTGTGGTGGCCTTGGAATCCCTGCCTGGAGGAAAGGAGAGGGGTGATGACCAAAAGGTCAGGCAGGCACTCCCCCATCAGCAGATACACTTGTCTGGAGCTCTGCCATCCCTGACGCTGCCACTGCTGCAATGGGACCAAGTGTCCACCATGTCCTTGGAGATGTCTCCATCTCTGCTCTCCCCAGCAAGGGTTGCTACAAATAGTTTGTTTCCTTGGGTTTTTTCTCTTTTCATGCTCTGTGTGCTCTGGATTCTTGGATGCAGGCAACAATAATGCTGCTTTCTTCATCTCCCTGCTTGGGTTTGTGCTTGGAGCTGTGGGAGGTACTCAGACTAATTGAAAAAGTAAATCTTACGTTGTAACCGTAACTTCCAGGGCCATATAAAGGGGGTCAGGAGGCATCCTTGTTCTCATGTCCTCTCCCTGTGTAACTCTGTATTACCTGCTGCCAAACTGGGGACAGACAGAAAGATGTGCTGCCTGGTGAGGTGCTCCCTGGCATGGAGCCTGGGGGCTGACTCGCAGTGCCCCCAGTGCCTGGAAGCTGCTCTGGGCTGGGGACAAAAGGTGTGCTCTCATATAAGCAATGTGCATTGGCCTGGGCTTAAGACAGGTACCAGAGGTGTCCTGTTTGGCCTCCAAGGAAGAGGAGGAGGATGCTTCCATGTGGTCCCGTGCAGGGTGTGGGGCTGGAGAAGAGGATGTCATGGGCAGAGTGGCCCCATGAGGAATGGCTGCTGCAGGCCACACGCCGTTTTCCCATTAGTGAGTGTTTAGTTCAGCGTTTTAAATAATTGTGTCCTCGGAATGATATTTAAAATCCATTTGGGAGGCAATGAGGCGGGAAAGTGCCTGTGCCATTGTGATGACGCTGCTGCGCAGGCCGTGCCACACATGCATATTACAAACTCGTTACAGGCTCGTTTCCACGCATGCTGCTCCCTCCCCACACAACCTCCTTCTGAGGCTCTGAATGCATCTCCCTCACCACGGCTGCTGTGCTTGGCCCTATGGAGACATTTATTTGACAAAACAGACATGGTGTCCTCTGGGGCAACAGATAAGACACAGCCAGGCCATGGCAGCTGGGTGCTGTCTGTGGGAACAGAGGTGAGTGGGGCATGCCTGGTGGTGGGACTGTTGTTCAGGTGTCCTGGCCTTCACCTCTGCTCACTTTCTCACCAGCCTCTGGACTTGTGTCACTTCAGGTTCCAGACCCTGCACCCCCAGGCTTTTCGCCTGCTGTGCTCTGGGTGCTGTTGGAGGAGTTGTGTCAGCTGTTCTAGGCTGGCTCTGGAGCTGAGGACAAGCCTGGGCTCTTGAATGTCCATGGGAGAATGTCCAGGTGTGAGGGAGCTGATGGAGCAGCAGCAGTGTCAGCAGAGGGTCTGTGAGAGCTGGTTAGTGGCTGGCTGGGGAGAGTGGCCTTGCTGCTGTTTCTGTTCCTCTCTGGCTGCTGTGTGGGCACCCTCTGCTGTCCTCTCAAGCCATGCAGGACAGAAATCCTGTGTGGAAGGACAAGGCTCCCGGTACCACTTTATCCTTGTCCTGTTGGCCTTGGTGGTGTGAGCAGTATTTAGTCTTTATCCTGTTCTTCCTGATCATGTTCAGGCCCTTCTAGCCAGGGTCCCAGCTGTGGTTTTTCTCAGTGCTACCTTGTGACCAAACATTAGTGGGGTAAGGATGAAAGCTCCAGGTGTACTTAAGGACATGTTGGATTCTGTTGCTTCTGTCTCTTTGCTCAGTGACCTGGCTGGCTGATTTTCTGGGTAGGAAATGGTTGGCTCTGACATCTTTTTCTCTGTCTGCAGCTACGGGCCCTCAGTGTCCCTGTGGACTTTCCTACTTGGCAACTGTGGGTGCTGGGCTTGCAGATGCTGAAGGTGGCTGGTTGTGTTTTGTGGGTTTGGGGCCTTTTTTTTTTTTTTTTTTTTTGTTGGGGTTTTTTTTTTTTTTTTTTTTGATGGGTTTTTGTTTGTAATTTTGGGTTGGTTGGTTTGCTTGAAGTAATTTGAGGGACTTTTTTGCTGCTAGCCATGGGAGAAAATATCCAGGGTAGCTGGTGAAATCAGGAATGTGTAGCCCTGAGTCTGTGAAATGCTGAGTGTGAAGACATGGCCTGCCCTTGTCCAGCATGCAGGGGGTGATGTGGTGAGGGACACCTGCAGTCAGGGCATTCCTCCCAGGGGCCTTTCCTGGATAATCTTGGCTGCGTGAGTAGTGCTGGGCATGAGGGCTTGGTTTGGGATTCTATGATTTCATGATGGCATTGGTTTCAGTGGTAGGAACAGCAGAAGTTGTAAGGACAGGTTGAAGAGGAATGAGGAGCTCTTAGTTTCTCCTTTTTTCTCATCTCTTAGGGAATTCAGACTTCCTGTATTGGAAGTTCCCCGAGTCAGGGCTGTTGCACTGAGCCCCTCACCAGGCTGAAGGAGACTCTGTGGCGCTTGAATGTGGATTCCCTAGAGGAGCTGGAGATACAGGCACTGCATCCTTCAGGAAAACAGTGTCCTCCCAGTCCAGCACCTGTGGGATGCTGCAGGTGCTCACTGGCACAGAACAGCTGTGCTGTGGCAATGGGAATGTTTGGCATGATCCCAGTCTGGTTTGTGGGACCCTCTTCAGCTTCAAGGTTATTATATAATTGTTTTCTCTGCTCTGGAACAGCTGTTGAAATGAACACAGGCAGAGTCTGGCTCCCTGTTTGACAAGCACAAAGAACTTGATCAAAGCTTGGGACCAATGTGTCAGGATGATCTGTGTTGTACAAGCTGCTTTTCTCAGGGCTCACCTCTCTGCCCTTCTGTGTCCTGCCCAGCCCTGTGGGCAGCCAGCCTTGCTGCCCCAGGGAAGGGGCTGATTGCCAGAGCTGTGTGTGGTACTTGTGAGGGTCTTTTGGTCCCTGGGGAGTTGCCTGTGGGGAAGGGCCCTGTCCTTAGTCCCTCATGACTTCTGACACTGAGTTTGATCCAGGCCTTTCCCAAGCTCCCCCTTGCCCACCTCCCTCCCTGCCATGGTTGTCCCCACCTTGTTCTGCCTCTTTCACTGTGTGCAGCAGGAGCTCTTTGCAGAGCAGGCAAGCACAAGGAGAATGTTTCCAGGCTGCCTGCCACCCCTCTCCTGTGCCTAGTCTGTGCTGGTGATTGCACCTAGCAGCTGAAAATAAGCTCTTGGAAGAAGGGGAGGTGGTGATGGGGAGCTGCCAAGCCAGGCTATTTTTACTGGGTGATTCAGGCCTGTGCCCAAGTCCAGCCAGATGCAGGGGAGCTGGAATCCAGGAGCAACCTGCAAAGGGCAAACCCTTGAACAAGAGGATCTTTGCTGCAATAGCTCGTTCACTGTGTGGCTCAGACTTCTCAGGTTAGTTACCTGTGATGGACTGCACCTTCCCTCTCCGCTCTGCTACGCATCCACTGCAGCCGGATCAGCACAAGCATTCTCACAGTGTGAGGTCCCAATGCCACCACAGTGAGCACAGCCTGAGCCCAGAGAGCTGGGGGCACCAGCACAGCCGCCTGGAGCCCCTGGAGTGCCGGGATCTGCTGGTCCAGAATGCGCTCTTCACTGGAGACCTGGACACGGTGCAGAAGTACTTCACCAAGAGCGCGGCCATCAACCTCATCATCGAGACCAGGGGCGATGTGCTGCGCTGGACGAGCAGCAAACGTGGTGGGTGTGCAGGACTGGGACATGGGGGGGCTGGTGTGTGCCCAGGATGGGGTCCAAAGATAGGGCTCAGGCACCCAAGAAAAATGTTGAAAGGAATCTCCAGTGGTGGAAGAAGGACTTGAGAGGAACAACTTGTGTGTGAGGAAGGAGATTTCCAAGGCTGTAGAACAAATAATAGCAGGCTTGTTGAAGGTGGCATGAGGCAGGTCTACTGGAAAATAGTGAGAATGGGGCCCTTGAAACAGTTGTTGGAGAAGCACATCCTCAGGACTGTCCTGTTAGAGATTGCTGGGATGGATGTGGAATATGTGTGAGGTGGGGAGAGTGCATGGATGAAAAGACATCAGAATGCTGTTCTGTTCTGTTCCATGAGATGGGTTTGACAAGGGGAGTGGAAATCCAGTCTACCAGAAAGATGGTGGAAGCAAACTTTCCTGAGTGACAGGAGGTAGGAGCTGATCATCCTTGGTGTTTCCTTCCATCTGTACCTCTCACTGTACCTTGTCCAGGCACAGCTCGGGGTTACCACACATTGCTTCCACACTCTCTAGTTCCTCTTACCTTGTCATCAACCTATGAGATTCTCAGTAAGTGCTGCAGCTGGTGGGTTCAGGGGAGAGGTGTGCTGAGCAGCCTGGATGTGCCCTTGTTCTCGCTGCTGTCAGTGATGTGGTGCAGGCAGACTCCCAGAATTTAAGAGAATCAAGTGTGGAAGGGCCTTAACTGCACCACTCTCCTCTACAGAAGGCTGGTGGCAAAAGACACCCACACCAAGATGGAAGAGCTGTTGATGAAGCTGCTCTCCCAGAGGAGCAGGCTGATTGTCCTGGTGCTTGTTCAGATGACAGCATTTTGTGGGGATCCACTCCAGCAAGAGACAAACAGGGTGTGTGGGCTTGCAGATGCATGTGCTGCTGCTTGTGAGTGGTGAAGATTATTTACTGAATTGCAAGATTTGTACAACACAGGTTTTGAATTGTTACAGTCTACTTAGGAATTAAATCACTAAAGGTATTACCCTTTGTGTAACTGAGACCATTTGTCAGTAAAATACAAATTGGGTGTTGTAACTCCTGTCTTGTGCTGGGCTGGCAGACACTGGAACAGCCAGTCTCTGCTTGTAAAGGTTTGTGCCCCAGAGAAAATAGAACAACTTCACACAGAAATTTCTCCTATCAACAAAGTTTCAAGACATGAAAAACCCAACCAAACAAGATCATTCATCAAGCACAAAGCAAAAATGTGCTGTCAAATTTATCAGATAAGGATACAGAACAAAAACAAACCTTCATGCTACCCGAGGCTTGCCTCTGTATCTCACTGACTGTGTAGGGACAAGTTCTTAGAACTGACTCGGTGACCTTAACAGTAGGTTCTAGTGACCTTGTCTTTCCCAAATCACCCCTGTTGGTATTTTGAGGTGCCCAGAGGAAGTGTGTCTGGTGTCACTGACACTTACACAGCTTTCTGCCTCCCTGGTGTGTGATCAGGAACCTTAAGCTCTCATGGGAAACCTGCTTATATCCTTGGGCAAATAGAGGGTCCCATTAGGTGAGAACATCTGGCAGGGGCTTCCCTTTCTTTACCCTTTTGCAGGCTTTTGCTTTGTCATTTTAGTTAGACAAGGTGAAGTCTGCACAGACAGAGCAAACTGGATACTGTCAGCATAGAGCTTGCTCATTTATTTTCATTACTGAGAAGGGTAAAGTTCCCTGTCTTACACTCTGCTCTGGTCCCCTGGTAATTGTTGCTTGGTGGTCTATTGGGGTCACTTAACTGGTGTTTAGCTGCAGGATCTGAGTATCTCCATGACACAAAATTACACTCAACACTAGAAGCCTTCCAAAGGCAGTTGGACACGTTCTCTGGATCACATGGTGTTGCTCATGTGGCATTGGCACTGCACACATATTGTTCACAAGGCTCCTCCGTGACCAAGGTGGGCGGGCTGGCTGTATGCAGCCAAGTGGGGGTCAGAGGAAAACACCATCTCAGGTGACAGGACTGCAGTGAGCAACCCTGAGTCGGGGGACTGAAAGAGAGCACTACAGTTACGCAGGGGCTCTGTGCAAGGCTGGATATCAAGAAAAAGGAGGAAGCAGGGAGGGTGTAAAGCATAATTACCTCCAGTTTTTCCCACCCTTGTGCCTATTTCTACCACTCCTTAGGCTTTGGTTAAAAAGAGATGTCCTGTAGCTTGTTTAAAAACCTCCCTGGTGCTAATGGCTCAGGTACAGCTGGTGAAGAGGGTATGCAGTGCTGGAGACATGTGGAGCCAAGGGGTGAGCAAAGGCATGGAGGTGTGTGTGGAGCTGCTGGGGTCATGCTGTTGTGGTCTGGGCAGCACTGGGCAACAAAATGCTGGGTAGGCATGAAACAACTTCCCTTTCTGTTGTCTTGGTGATGTCCCATCCCTGTTTCCACCCTTCAAGCTCCCCCGCCCTGCCTGAGGATTTTCCCTTCACAGCGGGGCTCTGCAGAGGTACTGCTGCCTGAGCAGAGCGCCTCTATCAGCCTCTTGGCCCCAGCATTTGATCACAAGGTTTCCCAGAATAGAACAGCTGAGACTCGAGCCATGCCTAGCCTGGGCCAAAGAGAGGGGTGTGATGTGTTCCCCCTCCCTGTGGAACACCCTGGGCTGGTCGGCAGACTGCTGGCCCAAACACCGGCTGCTGGTGGGGCTGTGCCTCAGCCTGGCTGGGCTGCAGCAGCAGGTCCTGTCCTGGTCTCTGGTTGTTTGTTATGGGCAGCATCGCAGGCGGAAGAGAGGAGAGCCAGGAGCCCATCCGCACGCGGCAGGCGGAGGGCCCTGCCCAGGTGTTCTGGCAGGCCCTGCTGGCTGGGGACAGGGAGGCTGTAGCCGAGATCCTCAGAGATCCTCAGAACAACCTGAGCCCCAGTGCTGTGTTTGACACCAGTGACCTGGAAGAGTGGAAGAACTACCGCTTCAACCCCCGTCGGCTGAGTATGTGGGAACAGTGGGGCTCAGCCTGTGGTGTGTGCTGTGGGGCGTTGCTGTTGCTGGAGTTGTGTGTTATGGGTGCTACTTGGGTTACAGAAGAGTGGGAATGGGAGCAAGAGCATGGGGATGTGGTCAGGTTTTCCTGTGTTCCTTGTGGAAGAGGGTTCATGTTTCTGAGAGCACAGGGTGCATCCAGGAAACCTGGCCCCTCTCACAGGGATTATCTTAAGTGCTTGAGAACTGCTCTGTGTGCAGCCTGCACTGGGCTGCCAGGTCCCACTGCAGGTTGTGCCAGATTGTCACAACATGAGTTAGGTCTTTGGGATGGTTTAGTTTGACCCTGGCCCTGGAAAACACAGATGACCACATACTGCTTCTGCAAGAAGGAGCTGAGAGGATGTAGTGTGGAACACACCATGCAGTCTGGGATGTCCTCCAGCTCAGTCGGGGTAGGCAGCACATGCAATTTAAGGAGCTTTTTTCCTGTAGCATCTGCAGGCTGTTAGCCAGCAGACTGCACCAGCTCAGCGATGGTTTGTGCTGGGTCAGCATCTTTGAGAGCTGGTACATTTCAGCCCCTTGCTCTCTCCTAGGCCCTAGATGTCCATCTCTGCTGTAGCTTGTTGTCTGCACCCTGCTCAGGGCTTGTTTGCCACCCACCTGTGTGGGTGGCAGCTGACTCTG
The DNA here is from genome assembly GCA_013399225.1 of Rhipidura dahli. Classification (NCBI taxonomy): domain Eukaryota; kingdom Metazoa; phylum Chordata; class Aves; order Passeriformes; family Rhipiduridae; genus Rhipidura; species Rhipidura dahli. Next base: position 222,021 of record VXAC01004459.1, on the reverse strand, counting down.
ACACTTCTTACTGCCCTGCTTCTTGGGGTTGTGGTGCTTCACACACGGTGTTTAGCCCAGCCACCTCGCTGCCATCAGCCCTGCTGGTGCCCCAGACCCTTCATTTGCTGCTCTCCTGACAACAGAAACCCCAGGTACGCACCTCAGCCACAGGTGGAGGGCACGTTGAGCAGACCAGCCTCTGCCATGGGCTTCTGCTCCTGGAGCTCCCTGCCTGAATGGCTCCGTGGCCTGAGAGCCTTCCACGGATCTCTGCCTTTGGTAAGCCAGTCCAAACACAGGGACCTTGCAGGGAAGGGACTTGAAGTCCCTTTAGGGGAAACACAAGTGTCTCGGGGGGATGTACCTCAGGTGCTTCAAGGAAAAGGGCAGTTCTTTGTGCACTGTGGCTGGATGCGGCTCCCTGATCTCTCTCCCCCTGCAGGACTGTGGTCGCTGACCTACGAGCAGGAGCTCACCACGCCGCTGCACATCACGGCCGGCCGGGGCTACAGCGACTGCCTGCGGCTGCTGCTGCTCCGCGGCGCTGCCGTCGACTTTGCCCCGGGGGGCAAGACAGCCCTGCACGAGGGGTGCGCAGCCGCCAGCACCGACTGCGTGCGCCTGCTGCTCAGCTCCGGAGCTGATCCCGAGGCTGTCTCTGACGATGGCTACAGGCCCCTGCACCTCTGCAGGAGCTCAGACTCCATCGAGTGAGTTTTGCTCGGGGGAGCACAGCCAACCTCCCTCTCCCTCGGGCCTAATCCGATGTAGGAGGGGTCCCTGAAGGTGGGTTGATGGGTGCAGAATGGGGGCGGCCTTGGTGCCTCTTCCTGTGCCGGGATCACCTCTGAGGTCAAACAGATGACTGCAAGCTCGTGTCCTTAGCAGATGCAGCTGAGCCAAGTGCTGCTGTCTGGTCTGCTCACCAGCAACGTGGAGCCAGTGGTCACACTGCAACATTCAGGGCACTCCTGAGCAGATCCACTGCATACGTGAGCAGGCAACAGGTGTGACAATGCTTCAACAGATCTGTGCAGAGTTAGTTGAAATTAGGGTGACAATATCTCTACTCACCAGTCATCCTGGCTTAAAACCACTGCTCCAGGAGGAGGAGGGATTTTTGGACTCTAGGGAGAAGCTATGTGATGGTATAGATGTGGGGGCTGGGAGGTAGGATGGGAGGTGGAGATGAGAGATGGTCACCAAGTCACCTTGTCCCACTCAGGTGTGTCCGGCAGCTGCTGCAGCATGGTGCCAGTGCAAACAGTCGGACGGAGGAGGAGAATGACACAGCACTGCATGTGGCAGCACGGCACGGCCTGGCAGAGCACGTTCAGCTGCTTCTGCGCCACGGGGCTGAGCTGGAAGTAAAGAACAAGGAGGGACAAACGCCCCTGAATGCTGCCTGTGCTCAGCCCCATCAGCCCCAGGACATGGAGCGCTACTACCGGGTCTGCCAGCTGCTGGTGGAGAGCGGTGCCAGCATCAACGCTGCCGATCGGGACCGGCAGCACCCGCTTCACCTTGCCTGCAAGAATGCCAATGCTCAAATTGCAGAGTTACTGCTGGCCCGGGGCGCCAATGTCAATGTAATGAACTATGGTGGCAACACGGCCCTGCACAACATCCTGCAAGTGGCTGCCTACAAGCTGGAGCATCGCCCGGAGCTCGTGGTGCGAGCGCTGCTCAACCACGGAGCTGTCCGCATCTGGCCAGGCTCCCTCCTCAAGGTGCGGGACTCCAGCTGGGAGTGTGGTGGGAGGGGAAGGTTGTGAACAACATCAGGACCCCAGTGGCCCCTCCTGTCACAGCAGGACTTGTTCCATGGCAGCCTGTTTGCTGTCCTGCCCTGCTCTGCCCAGGGCCTGGGAAGGGAGAACTGGCATTATGGGAGAACTGGCATGGGATGGTATCCTTGATATTTTCTCCTGGGGTGTGTTTTCCTGTAGGACTCTCCTTCTTCTGTCTGCTAAGCTGTGTGGACAGTACTCACCCAGTTTCCAAAATCACTCACTTTGGAAAGTGTTGGTCCTTTTTCTTTGGAGGTGTTTCTTCTCAAGGGCACACCCTCCAGCTCCTGCTCTCTGCAAGACACCAGCAGACAAAGGGTTAATTTCCTGTCTTAATTCCTGAGCAGTGCAATAATTACCCAGCCCGGAGATCAGCAGATTGCTCTCCCCTTTGGGAAAATACAGGAAAATCAACAATTAACACTAATTAATCTCCTATTAACGCCAGATAATGAGGATCACTGGTACAGCCAGAATAGACTCTGACAGCTACTGCTGGCCTGGGCCATGGGGAGTGGCAGCCTGAAGCCAGGGAAATCTGCCTCAGTGCGGCTTTGCCTGGGTGGAGTGTGCTCCAAAGGCTGCACTGGTGCTGGGTACACAGCATTGGTGTGTCACCTGCACCTCTGTGAATGTGGGACACACCAGAGATGTTGTACAAATATATGTGAACTCTTCTGGGGCTCTGTGCAGCTCTTGACATGGGCACAGCACTGCTTAAGACACAGGTACAGATGTGTCTGCAGCCCTGCACCAAACAAGCACCATCCTGCATCCCTGAGACCCTGGTGCAGCCCTCAGCAGAGGCAGAGTGTGCTGTGCTCTGGCTGATCACTGAATGAGTGCCAGTCCCTGCCCCGAATGGCTCATGCTCTAACTACTGGAATGTGAGGTAAGGAACCTGGTGTAAAGCAGAGCTTTGGTGTTTATGAGCTACTTGCAGCAGTGAAACCGATGGAGATCATCATCCCAGCTGTGTACGGTGGTCCCTGTGTCTGAGGAGAAGCTGTGGGGACTCAGTTATGCTGAAGGCAGCCATGCTGTGCATGTTGGGTGATGGTTCACTCATCCTCTTGGCAAGGAGGGATGCTCTGGTGCTTCATACCTGCAGTGGATTTTCTCTCCTGGGTCAGCATGTGGGAAGGACAGTAGTTGACCAGATTTACCATATCTGGGTTTGAACAGTATTTTAGAAGGTGACAGTGGGGCTTGCAGGACCTTGTCCAATGATGGTGATCACCTGCTCTCTCCCTGGCCAGGTGCTGCGGTACTGCCACACCTGCCCTCGTGTCATCGAGGCCCTGGTGAACAGCTACACCCACGTGCGCATCTCTGAGGACTGGGTGGAAGCAGTTCCAGGAGAGGTTGTACAGGTGAGGGAGAAAATGCCTTCTGCTGGCTGAAGAACACAAGTCCAGGTTCTGATGGGTTGCCAGGGGCATCTGGGCCTGGAGGGGTTGGGCAGTGTGGGGTTGCCAGATACAGGGATGGTGCTGTTGGGGACAGGGAGGATGCTCCCTAGTGAGGCAAATGGATGTCTGGTTCTACCTCTGGTCCCAGGATGATATCTTCAGCTTTGTATGCCTCTGGTCCTTTCTCCTCTCTGTAGAAATACCCATGTTTCTACCAGTCCCTTTTCTCCCTGGGGCACAGACCTCGCTCCTTGCAGCACCTGGCTCGCTGCACTCTCAGGACCGTCCTGGAGGGCCGGCTGCTTCTGGTCCTGTCCCAGCTCCACCTGCCAAGTGCCCTGCACCAGTTCCTGCTGCTCAGCTTCGAGGACGTTCTCTACTAGGGGCTGCAGTTCCAGTCCTGCTGTGCCTTTCAGTGTAGATGTCCCATCCCTGCCAGTGCAGTCTGTGCTTTCCCCTCTCCCCACTCCTACCTGGCCACACTGGCCCCCTGTGCCAAGCCTGTTGCTGTGTCCCAGCCTTGTGCTCTGCCTCATGCACCAGTTTTGGAGCATTCTGTTTGTCCATGCTCATCAGCACAGACTCCAGACTAAGAAAAGGAGGCATGGGGATTAGGGCATTTTGTGGTACAAAGAGCAAAGACACTGCATGGATCACAGGCTTAGTAGTAGGATATCAGTTTCTCTATCCCAAATCCAAATGTTCTAGCCTGTACTAGTCAACTCTGGTGCCCTGAATGTTTGCTGTGATCCTGTCTTTGGTCAAATTGTTTATGGTCTGTATCCAAAGGTATTTGGAATAAATCCTGGTCTTTATACCTACCTGAACATTCTACGTTTCCTTGAAGACTGTGCTGACAGAGCTCACCTGATGTGTCATGGGTGGTGGCACATGCACTCAGACCTGTGCACCCAGAGGGAAGTGTGTGATAGGTGTTCCAGTCAAACCACTTCCATGAAGGGTCCCTGGCTCAGGAGCTTGGGGCAGGATGGCAGTGCCTGTGCAGCACTGGGGACTTTGCTGCCCTGAAAATGCCGCTCCCCTGGGCGGAGAGCAGCCGGCACCTGCAGAGCGCCGTGCGGGCTCATGCTGCGGCCTGGGCTGCACCACGCTCTCAGGAGAAAAGGAGATCCTGTGACTTCAGGACACAGTTGTAAAGAAGGGAAGCACTATCCAACCTTTAAAGATCTGCTGTAAGCAAACTCCATTGCTACTTCTGGCTCAAGGAGTACCTTGAGCCCCACAGCTGTGGCTGGCACAGGTACCCAGGGCAGTGGGTCCCTCCTCTTGCTGCACTCGTTCTGCCTGGCCTCTCTTCACAGCCAGCAGTAGGATTCTGCAGCATGCAGCTCTAAGACAAAGCTGTTTGACAGACCCAATGGTGCTGTCTGTTCCTGCCTCTCTGGGCACACGGGCTGTGGCTCTGTGCCCTCAGTTACTATCACCTTATACTGCCAGGCCCTGCTGCTCTGGGTGGGGAGAGCCCAAAATTATACTGTGAGGTTGATGGTGCTGTTCCTAATGTGCCTGCACTGCTGATGTGCCACAGCAGGAATGCTAACAGGGTACAAGAGGGATGTCTTTATGTGGTACAGGTGCACACAAGGTGCCTGGAAAGCACTTGTGGCTGCCTTTGTGTAGGTACTATTGCACTTTAGAGATGGAATATCTCAGGAATGTGTAACTATGTGTTTTATGACATCCGGGGCAGAGAGGTGAGGTGTTGGCTTGAGGTGACCCCAATGATCTGCAAAATAGAGATGAAGTGTACAGGGGAGCCAAAGTTTCTATACTGGCCTGCCCTCTCACCATGGACCAGCAGTGCATTTCCCTTGAACCAGGATAGGAACTGAGTCTGAAGTTACCTCCTTCCTGCTAGCTGAACTGGCTTGTCTGCTCAGGTGATCTGTTTATGGGATCGGGGCCAGTGGTCTTGTTCCCAAAATCTAATCACCACTTTAGAGAGTTCATTTTTAGCCAGGTGATGTCTGTGAGTGAAGGAGGAACAGAAACACCTGTTTTTGGTGGCAGCACAATCTGGGATTGCCTTAGCCTGAGCTGGTGTCCTGGTCTGAAGGCAGCCTGCAGAGCAGCAGACCTGGGCAGGTGCACCATCCTTCTCTCCCACATTGTCCCTATGCCCACAGGAACTGGTGCTCAGTAATGCATGCTCAGCCGCTAAAATAATATCTCCTTAAGAACAGGGAAGGGTTGAATTTAATGGTTTGCTTTATTTTGTAGTTGTTACTTGCAGCTGTTAGGCTTATAGCTGGTTGCTTTTGCCAGTTCTAAGGCTGCTCTGCGCTGGGTGATGAGGGCAGCTCCAGCTCTTCTGGCAGGAAGAGGTGAACCCACAGGGTCTGGTTTCTGCAAATGCAGGAGTAGATGGAGCTCTGGCACATCCTAGTCCATCCTGGACAAAGGTGTTGTGGCCCAGATGGGCACCTGCTGCAATGAAGGATCCGTGGTGGGGCTGCAGGTACATTTCCAGGGCTCCTCTCAGAGCTGCCAGATTTGCAGACAGAGCATCCTAGCGTGCACCGGCCCATCAGGGAGGGCTGAGCTCAGGTGGGTGCCTGAGAGGGACAGGCTATCCCTGGACACACATCTTCAGAAACTGAATTTTGTCTGTGCTACCACCAAAGCTGAAAGGGCAGGAATTCATTACGCATAAGGATACTGCTGGGTATCAGTCTTCAAGGAATGTGAGGCCTGGTAGAAAAAGGGAAGAACCTTTTACAGAGAGACCAAGGCAACTGGTGGGGAAAAAACTAAACCAAATCAAACCAACCCACCAGAAAAGCTTCTGGGAACTCCAGCCCTTTGGCAAATGGGAACAATCAGAAAGGTTCAAGCTAAGATGCAGGCTGAGTGCAAATGCTCTGAGTTCAACTCAGTTATGCTAATTGATTAGCAATTGATTTTCAAAAACATTTACAAGAACAGATTTTAAAAGGTTTAATGTTCCAGAGCATGTTCTGGCAATTTAATAAGCTTTGCTATTTTCTCAGGTTTCTGAAGGGGAAATTCCTAATGCAGCATTGGATGCACTTGCTGGGACAATTTTTCCAGGGAAATTTAACTACCCCAAGTGGGAGGGCTCTGGTCTCCATGGAGAACACCAAGCATCAGGTGATGTTAGCACAGGGGTATGGGGTTCTGGTGTGTTTTTACCAGCTGCTGCAGGCACAGGCAGCTGCTGGTCACTTTTGTGTCCTGTGTTTGCTGGGAATGTCTTTTGGGCATAGGCTGCTGCTCCTGCTTCAGCACCCACCTGGGTTTGTCAGCAGAGCAGTCACAGCAAGGTGCACCCTTAGGAGTGGCTGGAGAGATGTGAGTCCACCACTGCATTCTCAGTGCAGCCATTCAAGTGACATGCTCTGGGAAAAAGTCATCCCAGTTCTAGACACAAATTTCCATCCCAGCTGCAGCCACTGGATCCTACTCTGACCTTCCCCGTGCAGCCAAAGCCCTGCCCATCCCTCGTATACCCTTTTGACAGACAACCAGCAGTCTCTGCAGGCTTCCCAGCCTCAAGCACCTGCTCGACTCTCACTTGATTTTTCCTGTTCCTCAGTAAAGAGCACGAGGCCATAGTGGGGGTTAATGCTAATGGTACTTACAGCTGCAAAGCAAGTAGAGAAAAGCTCTTCCCCAGCATGTCTGTCCCCACCCTGAGCTGTACCCTGCTTCTCAGGTAGTTTTGAGTCAAAGAGGCATCTTTGTATTTTTTGGTTGCGGAGAGACTTTTTTTTTTTTCTGCCATAAATTTGACCAGCCACTTTTTGGACCTGTGTATATCTGAGCATTCTGATGCCCTTGTGGCAAGGAGAGAAGAATTGCACAGTGTATTGATCACCTCCCTCTGTTCATCTTTCTGCTGTCACTGTCATGTGTCGTTTGATGCCATGTAATTATATATGGGCAATGATTGTCTTTCTCTTCATTGTATTATTTAAAACTATACAGATCTCTGCTATTTCTCTCCTTATTTGGGCTGGAATTCTGTTCAGCTGTGCTGCTCCTGTGTGGAAGCTGTCACCCACCCTTACACCACACACAGGGTTTCCCTGTTGTGTGGTTCCAGTGCATCCCTTGGAGATGGAGGGAGGATGTCTGTGCACAGCATGCGAAACGGGGCTGTGCTGTGAGTGTGTAAGGGTTGTTCTGCTGTGGACTTGAGAGCCACACAAATGCTCAGGAACCTTGGATTCATGTTAGACATGATTTGATCAGATGCACAGCCCAGGAGGAGGCCTGAGCAGTGATACCCTCCAGTCAGTGTGGTCTGTGCTCAATGGATGTTGCAACCTCTGATATTTTTCAGGCTTGTTACTATCCATGATGCTATCCCTGATTTAAAGTGAAGCCCCATTCTTTTTACTTATATATGTTTCACCTTATACTTCACTGTAACAAACCAGGCTGTTCAGGAACCTGGTGTTTCCAGAAACCCAGATCAGGTTATCTTGAGTAAGTGCCACCTGTTGCTTTTACCATCCCAACAATTTATTTTTATCCATTCTAATAATTTTATTGGCAATTGTTTTTTATTTCTCTCTGATTGCTAATAGCATATAGCATTGATATGTGAAGAGAATAGAGCAAGAAATATGCCTGTCAAATGGCTGTGTAAGATAAGTCTCCTCAGTCACCAAGTTCTTTTGGATCTGTTAATACTGAACACACTAACTGCAGCATACAGCTAAATTTTCTTATTAGAATGCCATGCAGAATTTAGTCAAATGACTTACAGGATTCTAAGCTTGGCCTATCTCTCTCATTAGCTCTATCAAACTTGTAGGCTTATAAAAAAAGGTACATAAAATCATTTGAAAGTACTTCTTTCAAATTGCATTAAGTTGGGGTCTAGTTTTTACTAACTGGCCCAGGACATATTTTGACTGCTTGTCTGTGATTGCTTGGCAGGTATGTTGAACTAACTGCTCTGTAGTTTCTTGGATATCCATGTGAACACATTTAAATACTGACAAGACATTGGTATTTTTCCCCCTAGTAATCTTAAGTTCCCCAGTGTGCCATGATTTGTTATAAAGAAAAAAATAAATGGTTCAGTGAACTCATTAGCCAATTAAATACTCTTGGCTGTAAGCTCTTCTCCTGCACATTATAAAAATTGTTACTTACACAGTTTAGCATCTTCCTTAATTACTGATGAAATAGAAAGTATTTCATTACCACTGTAAAATATGAATATTGCACATAGTTGTTCCAAATGCAGAGCAGAAATATTTAGTGAGTTATTGGTTTTCATTATGCAGAATGTGTGTTGCACACAGACATCTGGGGCAGGTGCCCAGTGCCTGCAGGTCTCTGGGTTCTCTGCTGCAAGAGCATCCTGCTCTAAGGTCGATGTTTCAGAAAGTTTGAGAAATTAGAGGGGTCTGGAGTAGCACCGTGGGTGGGTGACGGGCTGCAGTGGCTCATGGCAGTGGGAGCTGTGGACAGGGGGGGTTGGACACACCAAGGTTGCTCCTCAGAGTCCCATGTGCAGGTGAGGGTGCCTGTTCTCCAGCTCAGGGTTCACAGGGCAGGAGGGCCTGAGAGGCCCCTCCCAAAGAGCACCAAGGGCCCTTCATTGTCCCCTGACACTCCTGTTGGACCCTGCTGTGCCTTCTTGCTGAACCTCCTTGCGGGGTTCATTCAGCGCTGTCAGGCCTTCCGAGTGGCACTTGGAGGTAAAACCAGATCCAGTGGCTGGAAATTGAAGCTGGGCAAACATATATGAGAAATGAGACACTTTTAATAGCAAGGACAAATAATCTTCTAGTTAATTGCATCTTAGAACAGGTTATAATGGTGGATGTAGATTTCTTATCTCAGGGGTTATTTTAAAATCACATGGGGATCTGCCCTATCCCAGACCAGGGATCATCTGCATGGTGCTCAGCCCAGTCCCAAAGAGATCAGGCTCGTTAATTACAGATCTATGAACCACTCCCCTGCACTGGGCTGCCACAAGCTGCTGTCTGTGTCACACCACTGAGACTGTGTTTGGCCCCATGATAATAAGTTCCAGTTTCCCTTCCAGCACTGCTAACTCCATTGACACGTCCTTGACAGCTCTGACTTGGCCCAAGTTTCCTTCATTTTGACCCCAAGGGTTTGTAATGGTTCTATCACCTTCCTTGCTCTGAATGTGCTGCCTGCAGTGGTTTCTGAGAAAGACATTCTGAAATAATCAGTGATGCTGCTTTTATTAAGTTATTTAAACATTTGCTCTTATACCATTCCTCTCACAAGCTTTAGCTTTGACATCTCAGCTGTTTTTCAGCACCAGGCAAGTTTCACTTGAGTGGGAGGGACAGCGGTCAGGAGTTCCAAATGACCCCAGGGCTAGATGTGACCCACAGAGGCAAACCCCATCCTTTCCCCAGCACATGAGCACCTCAGGGGCTGCCTAACAACCCTGGCTGTGATTTGCCCCTGAAGAGGGACTGCAAGGGGCCTTGACTCAAGGTAGTAGGAACCTCAGTGTCCACCCCAAGCTGTGCCCCCCCACAGCAACACAGCCCTCCTGAGCAGAGCTCTGCTGGCCTCGTGCTGGGGGCTTGCTTGGCCTGACAGCAGCTCTCCCACTGCCGAGGGCTTCTGATCTTTCTGTGTGAGGAGCATGGCTGCTTTGTTTCCATCCAGACGTGCTGCAGCCAATGCTGATGCTCCGGAGGTGCTGTGCTCCACAGGTGAGTCCCAGGGGAGCAGACCCCTTTTGCACACTGGTGCTCTTTGGGCTGTCAGCCCTGCTCTGGCTTACTGCCACATGGCAGCAGTGTAACCTGCAGCTGCTTACCAGGGATGGGTGGTTCAGGTCACTAAAAGAATCACCAGCAAAGGTATCAACAAAAGCAGGTTTGGTATAACCTTGTAGTGGTAGCAGAAGACATCAAGAATGGAAGACATCAAGGAAATGGCCAAAAAAAAAAAAAAGCTGCCTCAAGGACCTGGAGCTGGAGAAACCTGAGCTGTGACAAAATAATATCTTAACATGGAAAGGTTACCTGAGCACATTTCCTGTGAGGAAAGGCTGAGGGAGCTGGAACTGTTCAGCCTGGAGAAGAGAAGGCTCCAGGGGATCTCATCAGAGTGAATAAATACTTGAAGGGAGGATGCTAAGGCAATGGAGTCAGGCTGTTTTCAGTGGTGCCTTTGACTGGACTGTGCTCCCAGCTAAACAAACAATGTGCCAGGTTGTATTCCAGACAGTGTTGCATAATCCATTTTGCTCTGAATCCTGCATCCAGCACTCTGAGAATGCCAGCTTTGCTTATAGGCTCTTGGGTTTTGTCAGAGAGCCATGAGATGTGTGTCTATATGGTGACCTGCAGATGATGGATGGCTTCAGGATGAAAAGTTCTAGAGTGCCATGCTCACATAACTGCTGGGGCAGAGCAGTGCACTTGGAGAGACCTGCTTCCAGGCTAAACGTGCAAGAGGTACCAGCCCTGTATCTCAGAAGCCACATAAATTATCTAAAGAATTTTATTAGTACTGCTCTCCCTGAGCAGGATCCAAACACAGGAGTGAGGGAGGGCTTGGATCTCCTAAGAAGAGCAATCCGCAAAGAAATATGTGAAAGAAATATGCGAACCTTGTCCAAGACTACAGAAATGAAAATTTCTGGTCTGAGATATTGTGAACAGCAAACCCATGCACCTGGGAATGCTCCTGCTACTGTTAATGAGGATCCTGGATTCTTGCTGCTCTAGCTATGGCTCTGCCAGGTCTCTAGATCTGAAATACATTCCCTGGGCATGAACAGGCATTTCCTCAGCTGCTGCAGACAGGTTTTTCTATCAGAAGCTGAAGACATAAGTACATGGGGCAGCTCTGCAGTCAGGGAAAGCCTGTGGGACCGTGTCTGCAGAGGCCAGCTGGGACCTCCTGGGTGCCCCTTCACATGAGCTCTTGCAGTGTGTGGCTGCAGAGCCTGATGGATCATGTCATGGGCACATCCAGTAGCAGAACCTGTGCCTGGCGGGAGCCCAGCTTTGGTCAAATCACATCATGGCCACAGCCAGCCTGTTATCTAGACTTCTTAAACTTTGAGTAAATAATTTTACAACATTACTCTTGCTTTTAATATGTTTAGCAGCTATATTGCAGGAATGCCTAGAGGCTGTGACTAGATTTAGTGCTGTTGTGCTAGATTCCGTGCAGAGATAGTAAGTGGAGCAGGTAGAGGCATAAAGTTAAGACTGCATAGCAGTTTCCATTAGGAAGACCTGCTTTCATTTCCCAGTCAGTCATTACACTTTAACTGTTGCAGTTGTGGTTGCTGTGCTGTGTGCCTGTCTCGGAACTTTACCCATTACAGATACAGCAAAAATTAATTGGCCTGTATTTGGCCAACAGCTGGTGCATCAGGAATATACTCCAGACTCTCCACCTCAGAGAGGAGTGCTCGCCTGGATGGTTCTTCTTCTGCCCAGTAGCATGGGATCAAATTTTCCTTAATTAACAGCCTCTGAGGATTCCACTTTGCATGTTCCAAACAAGGACAATTTTAGAGGCTGATGGTTTTCTCCCAGGATCGTCTGTGCTGACCAGACAGGCCATGTACCATCTTCAGGACAGACACTGTGCCCCAACTGTCAGGTGTTGAGTAGGACACTTTCCAGTCTTTCCTACTGACTCCAGAAAAGCAGGCAAATGGACTTGTCCATGTTCACATGTCTGAAGCAAGGAATGGAGAAGAGGAGGAAGATGCTTGAGCAGTTCTAATGCAGAAAACAGAGAAGAGAGGTGGGAAGCAAAGGCAGACTGAGGATGGAGGGCCAACTTAGGCAGTGGTGTGATGGAGGAGATGGGCCAGGCTGATCTGTGATTGCTGAAGGTGCTGCTTGCAGAGACTGGACTTGAATTCAGCACTCAGGGCCCAGCTTGGTGAGACTCAGGATCACATGCTGAGACTGAAAAACACAAGGCATGACCCAGTAACCCCAAAACAGGAGCAAGCAGGTCTCCTTCTGAGACTCTTTTTTAACTCGGTGTCTGATAATGGAGCTAGCGAGGTCCTGAGAGATCTCTGTCAACAGCTGAGAGTGCAGTGAGACCAGGGGCTTCACGAATTGCACACACAGAAATATTTCTGTGCTACCTGGCATGTTGGGCAGTATCTTCAGGCACGTTAAGGAAACACACTTTGGGTGAGGGTCTTTGAGAGGAGGGGCTGAAGCCCTTTAAGCTGGAATCAAGGGGCTTTCTGCAGAGGAGGTGTATGGAGAGGGAAAGATGCCCAGGGAGCATCTGAGCAGCGGAGATCTGAGCCTCAAGTGGAAGCCATGGAAACTGCATTTCACTAGGCAGCGAGAGGCTATGGAAGATTAGACAGAGGTTACACAACTGAAATTGGGAAAGCTCATGGGAGTCCAGTGGGTGGACGTGCAACCTGGACCCTCACTCTAAGGTAGCTCCCCCTCTGAGGATGGTGGATGTGGGAGCTCTGTCCCATTTGATGTGCACACCAGACTACAGCAGCACAATCTTTGCTTTATTATTCTTACAACCTTTTTTCTTTTCTACAGTTCTTCAACATATCCTTGTCTGAATCTTTGCTTTACTATTTGCACGAGTTTCCACCTCTACTACAAAGTCTCACGAGACAAAGTAAACCAGAGTGGAGTAAGTTGTTGATGCCTTGAGTACATTCCCCCCTCCTGGAGGTTTGGCACCAGGAGGGTCAGGGCCAACTCATAGGATGCAGCCATCTGTCATCAGATCTGCTCTGCTAATCTTCCTCAGGTCCTGTGGGAATGCACCCTGGTCAGTGAAGCCCCTGCCTTGCTACAGCCCTTCCTGCCTGGCTTCCCACCTCTCTGGAAGCAGCCTTTCCTTGCTGCTCCTAGCATGGAACCAGAGACTCAATGTTTGAAAGGAGATGGGGGCTGCAGGTAATGCCAAGCGTATGATCAGGTAAGCAGAACCTTAATCTTGCAGACATTAGTAGGGTCTTACAGGGTGCAAGCTATTGCTGTGCAGAGGTCAGTATTGAGCTTGTGCTATTGTCTTCAGGCAGGACCTGCTGCTATGGGCATGGGCTGCCATCCTCCCTCATGGGAGCCACGGTTCACCCCCAGCTCGCTCAGTTACCCAGAAAGGTCACTAAAGAGAGCAGTTTCCTGTTGCTCTCAAATTTATCTTGCTAACCTCTCTGTAGGTGTGAGGTGTGGCTTGGTTACATAGAGAAGATTCATTGAACAGTTGATCAAATTGCATTTGTTTGGAGCCAGAAAGCTGCTTGCACAGCCTGGATCTGGGCTCTTTTGAAGGCAGTCTTGAGATCCAGTAACACATGGCTGTGCTTGCACTTTCTCAATGGTCAGAGGTGCCTTCATAGCAGGGAATGGACCCAAACTAAGTGCATGAAGGTGACTCCAACCTGAAGGTTTCTTTACCACAGACACCCAGTGGATGAGACAGGAGAGCTGGGGCAAGGACAGACTGAACATGAATGCTGACCAGCAGATCTGGAGCCATGTCCCATATTGTGACAGAACTGGTCTCTGCAGTGGGATTCATCCAAATGCTTGTCACTGCCATGCTCCTTCCCAGAGTGGAATCTGGGCCCTAGTCCTGGACTAGGGGCTGCAACCAGTCAATGACCTGCAAGGATGGGCATCTCTCACTCTCTCAGGGGTGGGAGGTGTCTGCATCAGACTAGTGACAGTGACCCCCTATGCCAGGCCTCAGTTTTATGATTCAGTATTTGAGCCTGGATGATTACCTTATCATTGACTTCTCCACACCCATTTCTCTGGCTTGGAGCAGGACCGTTCTTTCTGTGGAGGGATAATTCTTTGGGATCACAAGGATGTGCCACAGAGAAAGGCACAAAAGACATGAAAGAAAGAGGAGGCTCTGTGATGTCATATCTGGGCCCTGGGGATTCAGATTGTGCCTGTTTAGTGGAGGAAGGCTGAGTACCCCACTTTCAGCACAGTGGGCCCCCTTTGCCTCATTTACATGCACCACACAGGAGCCAAGTGTCCAACTCTGTGGCTGGGCTGTCATGTCTCACAGAAAACACACACTTCAAGGTGGTGTTCCAGACTTCCTCAGGGACAGAGCAGAAGGTGATGGTGGAGAAATCCATGTGTTTACACAGATATCAATGCCACCAGGGAGCCTGGGTAGCTAAGCAGCCAGAGGTCCTGCATCCCTGGTCAAAGGGGGAATGCAGCAGGAACCCACAGGGGACTTGGGAAGAGGAATACCCCTAGGTGAGAGCTAGAGTGCCACTGAAACTACAGTTGGAGTGAGTGTAGACATGACTTCAGCTCTAGCATTTCTTGACTTCCATGCACTTTACACGGAAATCCTGATATTCTGCTGAAGCAGGGCTTCAGTTTGCCTACTGCAGGTCTGGTGAGCAGCTCTCTATAGACAGAGAACAACCCAAATGCCGAGCTGGGGGCAGAAAGTTCTCTGTTTTAGCGTGGGGACTCCCCACAAGGAGCAGGCGATGTTTCCCCGGTCACAGAGGGCACAACGGCGCCGTGCAGTTGTCGCCGCAGCTCGGGAGCTTTCGACTCGCACGGGTGTCGCTTGCTCTGCAGCTGGAGCGATGCCGGCACCGGGGGACGAGTCTGACACACGGAGTGCGGGGGGGCAGCAAGAGGGGGCGTTTCAGGACACCCACCCTTCCCCCGCTCCCACCCTGACCCGGTGCGTCTGCGGGAGGCCCCGCGGTCTTCCCGGCCCCGCGGCGCCCGAGCCCGCCGGTCTCACGGAGACCCCGCTCCGAGCTGACAAGGCTCCAGGGCCGGGAAAGGGGCAGACTCGGCCCTGGCCCGGTGGTTGCCCCCTCCGCGCCCTGTTTGGCGGCGGGCGGTCTGCGGAGACGGCACGGCACGGTACAGGCACGGCACGGTACAGGCACGGCACGGAGCGGCTGATGCCTGGCCAGGGCCGGTCCGTCGGGGCGCTGGAGCCCGCCCTTCGCCGCCGTCCCCGGGCCACTCTCCGCGGGCTCGGCCGTCAGCAGCTGCCGAGAGGGCCGGCTCGGGTCCGGCTATGGGAGCCGGTGGTGCCGGGGCGGAGCAGAGTCGGCTCGCCCCGTCCGTGAGCCCGGGCCCGAGCCCGGAGAGGGCTGTACCGAGCGGCGCGGCTCCGTCCCGTCCCCACAAAAGCACCCTTGTCCTGGCTCCGTAATTGCTAATCATCAATCACCATTAATAACAGCTGATGAGGCGGGAGGGGGAGGTGCCTTCCCAGGGGCCGGCCGCGCCGGGGGAGCGGGGCGCCTTGCCCCGCCGGAGCGGGCGCTGAAGGAGGAACTNAGTTCGTGCCGGCTGAGCCGGAGGCGCCCGCTCGCCATGCAGAGACCCGGCGGCCAGGGGACCGCCTTCTCCATCGACTCGCTCATTGGGACGCCGCCGCCGCGCTCCGGGCACCTGCTCTACACCGGGTACCCCATGTTCATGCCGTACCGGCCGCTGGTGCTACCGCAGGCGCTGTCCCACGCCCCGCTGCAGTCGGGGCTGCCGCCGCTGGCCCCGCTCGCTTCCTTCGCCGGCCGCCTCACCAACACCTTCTGCGCCAGCCTGGGCCAGGCCGTGCCCTCCATGGTGGCGCTCACCACCGCCCTGCCCAGTTTCTCCGAGCCCCCCGACGGCTTCTACCCGCCGCAGGAGCTGCCCCCGCCGCGTGCCACCCCCGACGCCGGCTGCCGGCGCAGCGCCGACGGCCTGGAGGCGGAGGAGCTGCCCCCGGGTCGCGACAAGGGGCCGGCCGAGCCGCCGCTGCACTTCCCGGACCCCTTCCCCAGCCTTGGAGGTAAGAGCGGTGCGGGCCCGTCCTGCCTGGCGGAGAGCAGCCGCCCCGCCTCACCCGCATCCCCGCAGTCCCGGGGAGACCTGTCCGGGTTCTCTCCGCCGTCCCAGCGGCACCTGGGGAAAGGCGGTCTTGGGGGCCGGAGCTCGCCAGGTCAGGAGCCGCGGAGCGGAGGTGCTGGGGGCCGGGGCGCGGGCGGGCAGGACGGCAGGGTCGCCACGGGTCGCGGCGGCGGGACCTGCCCTCAGCTGCACTCGGGCAGAGCCGGGAGGACCGATCCGATTCCCCTCCGTCCCTGGCCTGGTCCGCAGCGCCCGCAGGTCTCGTGGATGGGAGTCAAACTTCGCTTGCCTCAGCCGGGCCGCGGGGCAGGAGGGGCGGGAGAGTGGCCGGTCCTGGGGGACGCCACGGCGGGACTGGAGCGCCGCGGCCCGGAGCCCCAGCCGGACCAGCTGCACGGAGCTCTCCGAGGTCCTGGCACTCGGCCCGGGGAGAGTGAGGCGGAAGGTGGCGGGACATGCCACTGTACGGTCCGCAGCCCTCCCCGCCCGCACCGATCTCGGTCCCAGTCCCCGTACCGGTCCCGTTTGGTGCGGCGCGGGGCTGCGCCTTGTCCCCAGCATGATGCCGCGTCCCGGGCGGGTGCCTCCCGGCGTCGCCGTGCTGCGACTACCGTCTTTCTAAAGTTTCCCCGGAGCCCGCCCCGCAGGGGCGACGGTGGAGCAGGTCCCGGTCCGAGGCGGCCGCCCGCAGCCCCGCTCTCCTCCGTCTTGGCCTCCGCGCCCGCCGCCTCGGCACCGGCGCAGCCCGACGGCGCGGGCAGGCGGCAGCGCCCCTCCCGGGACCCTCGGTGCAGCCGGGAACGGCTCCCGTCGGGGTCCTCGCCTTTGTGCGAGACGGCCGCTCCCCGAGTGAGCCAGCACCAGCCTCAGAGACTTGTTGCTGCGTATTTCTCAGCCAGGTCCAGCACTCGCCTCTTCTCCCTCGGGTCCTGCAGCATGGGGCTTGAGGGTTCCCTGCGGCAAGACCCAGAGGAGCCAGCTGCTGCTTCTCTGGCGTGGCCTCTTTTGAGCTGTCTCCCCTGGCCACTCCTGAAATCCACCTTTGTCTCACAGGCTTCTTGGCATGGATGTGTGCTGAGAATCTCTGTTGCTTCTTGCAGTGCTTGGCTGTTTGTACTCCATCCTCTCTTTAGTCTCTCCTGGGTAAGCCCAGATGTCTTCCTTGCCCTGCCTTGTTGGTTCCTCAGAAGAACATTGCACTCACTCAGGTACCCCTTAGACCTCGCACCCCAAGTAGGACCATGGGGGCATTCTGCCTCCCCCTTGCCTTTGTGGGTTATTGGAGCTTCTCCAGTGCTCACCGGCCGCTATGCTGAATCAAAAGCCTGGTGCAATCTTACTTTTTTTTTTTTGTCAGTCTTCTCAAGAGCAGCTCTGCCCTGGCCAAAACCTGGTCTATACAACCCTTTCTTTCCAGTCTGTGAGCAGGTGAACTGCATTGTGCTTGATCTCCCTCTGTGGCTCCTCCATAACTGAGCCCAATATGTGCCCTCCTCCCAGGGGACTCAGATGAGCTGTCCCAGACTGTGGCCACTTCTGAGTCCTAGAAATTCTACCTCTAAGACTTTTCCTATTGCAGCTGGATCATATGATGGAAGGGAAGATGTCTTGCTACTGCTGGTCATCCCCTGCTGCCTCTGAGCGCTGGGCTTGCTCTCGAGCCATGAAGGATGCTTGTCCTCCTGCACAGGCCCATGTGGACCTGGTTCTGTGGGATTTGTGAGGCCAAATGTGCCCACCTTCTCTTTTACCTATTGTTTGTCCTGACTGTACCAGACAAAACTGGAGATGGACAGTGGGGTTTGTTTTACAACCATCTTAGAGGAAACTCAGGAAGGCTGCTGTGAGCTTTCTTCCAGTATTAAGGAATAGAAAGATGATTCATGTCAAAAGGAGTCATCAAAAAATATGTTTGCACTCACATCCAGTCCATGGCCCCAACCAAAGGCAGTTGTCCAGGGAGAAGCAAGAGAGCACAACCTGTGCAATGCTCAGTTCTAAAATGATACTTCCCTCACATCCAACCATCTGCACATGAGGGACTTCCTGTACCAAGTGTTGTTTCTGCATATTTAGTAAACTTTGACCAGTTTGTTTTCTGTGGCCTTATCTAATCTCCCCTGGAGTCCACCAGAAAGGAGGGATAACCTTGACATCAGCCATATTAAGATGGCAAGATGTTACACAGATTTTTTACCTGTAGAAGAAACTTGTGAAAAATAAATGCCTCCTATTGATTGTTTTGCTGACATTAAGTGACTTACACTGTGGAGTGACTGCCTCTGTCCCTAGGCACTGTTAGTATCTCCATCACGCAGGTGTCTTTGGACACAGGATCACTTGCTTCCTGGATCAGCTAAAGGGATCAATGCACTATTTTAGGGCTTCTCTCTGCATCCACTGGGTTTGAAACTTGCTTCCAGCTGTTGCCACCCTTCTTGAGCAGGGATGTAGGGAAACTGGTGGTGAGAAGCAGCAAAGCTTGAAGTTTGGTTTATTTCTATAGCTGCCACAAAGACGTGACCCCGGGGGTAAGGGTACTTAACATCCCTAGCTCTCCACGCCTCTTGTGAGAGCAGGTTTGTTCCTGAGCTGTACAGATCTCTGAGATTCAGGCAGTAGTATGAGACTCTTTCTTGGTTTGATGTAGTGACTGCACATTCAGTCGGGGACAGGGTGAAGCTTCTGTTGTTCCTGTGTGTGCTTACCAACACAGGGCTCATTGCAACACCCATTCCTGATCCAGGTGTTCTGATCCTGCTTGAATAGCTTTGTCACCTGTGACACCCAAGTCTCTTCACCATGCTTTCCACATCCATAATGATAGAATCACAGAATGGTTTGGCTTGGCAAGGACCTTTAAAGGCCACCTAGTCCAAACCCCCTGCCATGGGCTGGGACATCTTCAAGTAGATCAGGTTGCTCAGAGCCCTGTCTGACCCGGCTTTGAGTGTTGCTGGGGTTGTGGTACCCACTACTTATCTGGGCAACTTGTGCCAGTGTTTCACCACACTCATTGTGAATAATTCTTTCTTATATCTAATCTAAATGGACCCTCTTTTAGTTTAAAACCATCACCCCTTGTCCTATCACAAAAGGCTCTGTTTAAAGTCTCTCTTTGTCTTTCTTATAAGCCCTCCTTAAGTACTGACAGGTTGTGGTAAGGTTTCCCGGGAGCCTTCTTTTCTCCAGACTGAACAACTCCAACTCTCTCAGCCTGTCCTCACAGCAGAGGTGCTCCAGCCCTCAGAGCATTTTTGTGACCCCCTTTAGACCCTCTTCAATGTCTTTGACAAGATCGATGAACAGCTGTGACTTTGTAAAAAGCAAACCAGCGAGTCAGCCATATTCTTCATCTACTACTTCTTGTTGACTTTTCAATCATGATGCTTTGCTTTGTGACAGCTTCACTTCATGTTCAAAGGCCTTGAAAGTCACAGTATAGCCCCACCACACAGGTGGGATCCCTGCCTTCATTCCTTCCTTGCTGGGGACATAGTAGGTGACTAACAGACCAATATACCAATTTTCTTTATGAACACATCTGATTTAGATTCTGTTTTCTGAGTTCCTTACTGCAAACCCAGCCCTTTTATAAGACACAAATGTGAGAGTGCTAGACACCATTTAAAATTTGGAGTCTGATTCAGAAGAGAGTATTCAGAGATAGCACCTGTTCTACAAACCATCATGTTGCTCAGCCTTCTTCCAGTCTCCTGGGGCACAGCCTGGGCTGACAGGAGCGAACTGCCCTACCAGCACTCTTTGCTGGTGTGGCTGCTGGGATGCCATCTGCCATCCCTGGGGAATTGCCATGCCAGGGCAGGACCTAAAGAGTCCTTGGGAAAGACGCTGAAGTCATCATAAGAGCTCTCTTACCATGCTCCACCAGTGAGAGATGGTACACAGAAGTGAAAGCTCTTCTTTTCTTGAGCAAAGTGCTTGTGTGAGGCTGTGCAATGGCAGCCAAAGTGCTCCTTGCCACCTGCTGCTAATCTTCAGCCCCACAAGCACAAATTCTCTGGCTCTTTACCCTCTGTGCACAAGGGAAATCTCTTCCCCTGCCCCCTACCCTCAGGAAGAAAGAAGTCACTCTGCAGCAGGATAGAGATGAAGATGTTTCCCACTGTAGGAAGCAGGAGGAGCAGGGAGAAGATTCCAGATCTCCAAAGCCACCCACCTGCTCTCAGGAAGCCACAGGCTTGCTGCAGGACTAACAAGGGATGTGGGATCTCCACAGTCACCAGACTACCAGGAATGTCTTCTGGGTTCAAGTAGTCTCTTGCAGTTCTGTTTGTGTATTTAAACCCTGCACTGTCAGGCTTCTGAGGGCTGTTCTGCCTTTCCCTCAGAGATGAGGTGAGGTGGCCAGAGATCCAGTGGCCCAGGTGGCACGTGCCAGTACCTGGACACTGCTTAGAAGTTTGGAGAGCTGCTGCTTCTCCTTTTGCGTGTTGGATTACAGAGTGGCAGTGCTTCAGGACAACTCCTTCCAGCAGTGATTACTGCTCTTGGGTCAGACAAGAATTTTCTGGTCTCTTCTAGTCTCAGCATGACAGAAAAGCTTCTTCACCTGCTTGTGCATAGCTGTGGGCCCTCCCTTCATGACTCCTGTCTATGGCCGAGAGCCTCTCACTTTGAGCCCTTCTGGTATGAAAGTGACTGTCTTGCAGACCTCTTTCCCCCACTCTATCTTCCTAATGTCTTCCCTTGCTCCATGGCTGTTTAATCATTCAGGCAGTAGTTTAGTACACAAGAAGCTTGCAAGGAAGAGATTCATACCCTGGTACCCTATCAGTATCCTCACAGGCAGCTGAGCAGAGGTGTCTGTGGTGATCCAAGCACTGTGTTCCGTCTGGTGGCCTGGGATGAGGTGCTGTCTGTTGTGTGATGTTGACAGGCTCTGTCCTGCCCCTCTGCCCACTGCTGGGCATAGCTGAGCCCTGAGCATTGGCTGCCTCAGTACTTTGTTCCCTGGCCACACAGTCTGCTGTGGTGTGTCCTTGGATTAGGGAGGGAGAGCCAGAAGTGGTCCACCCCATGTCCTGTAGAGCCCTGCAGAGAGGTTTGCTGGGCTGGAGCTGGCTCTGGGTGCTGTCTCCAGGACAGTTCTGCAGCTCTTGGCTGGCTATTTTCTGAATGGTAACGATGGTCTGGTGCACTGGGAAGGGACAGGGAAGGCTGAGCTGAGAGACAAGGTACGGGCGTTCTTTCCAGTGCCAAGGTCCAGACAAGCCCTGGAAGTGTTGTGATGTTCTCTGCTAGACTGAGACCACGATGCTGCTACAGCTGGGCCGTGGGATGGGGCTGCTGCTGAGGGGATCAGACCCCGGGGTGGCCGTCGGGTCTGTCGGTGCTGATCCCTGCAGCCGGGCAGGCTGCGGGGAGCAGGGCGCTGGGGTCCGCGAGTGGAGCGACTGGCGCAGGACCCGGTGCAGGGCTGCAGCTGCTGGGGCCGGGCCGCTGCTTCGCCCGCTCCGGAGCTGCGAGACGNGGTGGGGCGGCGGGCCGCGGCGGCGGACACTGACGCTGTGTGCCCCGCAGAAGGGAAGGCGTACAGCTCAGACGAGGAGAAGCTGGAGGTGAAGTCGGCGGCGACGCCGTGCAGCGAGCGGGAGGAGGAGAGCTCGGCAGGCGAGAGCGAGGAAGAGCCCTTCCTGGACGGGGCAGCTGCCGGCACCGCGCTGGGAGCCAAGGGCAAGGGCAAGGGAGGCCCCGCCGCCGAGCAGCCCCCGCCGGGCTCCGGGGCCGGGAAGAGCCGCCGGCGCCGCACGGCTTTCACCAGCGAGCAGCTGCTGGAGCTGGAGAAGGAGTTCCACTGCAAGAAGTACCTGAGCCTGACGGAGCGCTCGCAGATCGCACATGCCCTGAAGCTGAGCGAGGTGCAGGTGAAGATCTGGTTCCAGAACCGCCGCGCCAAGTGGAAACGCATCAAGGCTGGCAATGTCAGCAACCGCTCGGGAGAGCCCGTCCGCAACCCCAAGATCGTGGTGCCCATCCCGGTGCACGTCAATCGTTTCGCCGTGCGCAGCCAGCACCAGCAGATCGAGCAGGGCGCCCGGCCCTGAGCCCGGCGGAGCTCCCGGACCCTGGGGCGGGTGGCGGCGGCGGGGAGGGGGCCCGGGAGCCCGCTCCCACTCCTGTGTACATGTCCCTTATTTATTCCGTGTAAACTCTGTACATACGGCAGCGTGTCCTTCTGTCCGTGCCATGGGGAGTGCGGCCGCCTGGCTCTCGGGCCCTGGCCGCCCGCCGGGCCGGGATGAGCCGGGCCGGGCC
>VXAC01004459.1:114839-199694 GCA_013399225.1 Rhipidura dahli | reverse complement strand
GCGCTGCCGCTGGCGCCCGCCCATGTATAGCTGTGGTTTCAATAAATTATTTTCTATGGAGCAAGACCACGTTCTTCCTCGCTGCAGGGACGGGGGTCCCGCGGTCCCGGCCCGGCGCGGGCAGAGAAGGGGAACAAGGGAGGGAGAGGGATGGGAACACGGACGGCGAGAGGGGCAGGGGCACGGGCAGCGGGCGGCGGCGCAGACCCCGAGGGGCGGCCGCGGAGGTCGGGGAGGGCAAAGAGAAGGACCGGGAGAAGGGGAGGCTCCGGGTTTCACTCGGCCCTAGGCCGGTGCCGGGGCCCGCGGAGCCAGAGGCTGTACGAGCAGCAGCGCTAGCCTTGCGGGCTCCATTGCACCCGCTGCTGTGCCGGTGCCGAGACGCGGGAGGGAGAAGAGGAGGGGCCGAGAAGCGCCCGGGAGCATCCCCAGGTCGGCTTTCCCGCCGGAGGAGTCGGGGCCAGGACTGGTTCGGGACCGCCTCCGCAGCTCATCCCGGGTGTGTGCTGCTGCTGCAGACTCCCAGCACGGCTGCGGGCCCTGCTCTGGCCCGGGACAGGCGGTTCCCTGGTGAGAGGCCCTGGGACAGGAACAACAACAAAAAGGGCTTGCACATCCAGGCCAGCCATTCTCTGCTCTCGACAGCTATCACATGAGATGCTGCCTCCACAGCCAGCCATCTCAAGATACTGAGCCCAACCCCAGAACCCCATGAAGATCCAGTTTTGCACAGGGCACAGCTGCAATCCCAGTCAACAGCACAAGGGCTGTGTGTCTCCCTGGGTGCCCAGCCTTGGGAACCTCTGCTCCAGTTTGACAAACATCAGCGAGTCCATGGGGCAAGGGAGCTCCTATGCCTGTGCTGTGCTAACAACACCCATGGCAATGCCACCAGAGGTTCCTGGAGAGGGGGAAGGCTCTCCCCAAGGTTTTGCTGGGGCATCAATTGTTCAGAGGTTTGATAGGGAGTTTGGGTCACAAAGGGTCCAGCCAGCCGTTGTCACCTTCCCTGCGAGACACATCTTGGGAGAGCAGGAAATATCCCTTGACAGCCAGAGCTGACTCCACCTTCCTGGGCGCCCTCCCTGGTGCCATAGCAAGGGCTGAGCCATCTCTGTGCTCCCTCCCCATGTCTCTTCCCTCTTTGGCAGGTACATCCTGTTCACCCGGAGTGTGGGGTCCGTGCTCAGCCTGTACAGCTGAGTCCTCCTGCAGTGCCCTGGAGCTTCTGAGCACGGGGGAGTGGCTGTCACTGCCCCTTGGCTGTTGGCTCCAGTTGGCTCATGTGGCCAACAGACACAGACACAGCTCAGATCAGAGCAACCATTTGGACAAAGCTGTGCTTCTAGATATCCTTGGTGGGTGCCTCTTCCCACAGAAATATTTGCTGCAGGTCCCAAGACAGTTCTGTGGGTTCCTTTCAGGATTTGGTTTCTCAGCACAGCTGGCTTCCCCTGCAGGACACCTGCCTCTGTCCCTGCACCACTGACCTGGAAACAAGAGAGTATCCTCAGGAACTGCCTGGCCTGGTGTTGCTCACAGCATCCCCAGCATGGATTTGTCCTGTTCAGGTAGCAACACCTGCTGGCATTCCCTCTGCATCAGGGGAGTAAATGTCCTTTGGCAGCAACCCCCAGTGCCCTGCTCTAAGGAAAACTGTCAGCTCCCTTTTCAACAGGCTGGGGTAGAGCTGCCTGCATCTGCACTTCTCCCTCAGGTGAGTGTTGGTCTGAGACAGGGACTGAGCTGTGCTATGTGGCTGCAGAGGGAACGCAGCTGTTTGCAGCAACTGCAGTGGGTTTTGCACATGAACTGTACTGGAGTCTCTGCGTGGGAGGGCAGGGGGCAGGGTAAAGCCATTCTGCAGCTACAAGCAGGGCTCTGCCACTACCAGTGTGTCCACATGAGGGGTCTGTGCCACTGCAGCTGATCACAGCACAGCAGTGCATCTTAACCACAACACGCCAGAAAGTGTCCACAGATCTATGGTTGGGGCAGTGATATCAAAAGGAGTCAAGTTTTATTTTAAGGTCCAAGAACCTCCTTATTCCCACTGGGCATTTCTAACTGACACTGGCTTGATATGTTCTGCCCCAGTGACAGCACTGGTTTATTGTGTCTTTAACCCAGCTTGCCCACTGTACAGGCCACTGCCCACCCAAAATCTGTGTGCAGAGCACTCCTGCTCCACTGTGTGCTCATCCATTGACTGCCCCTGAGGTGGATGCAACACCTACAGTTTTCAGCTGCATGGAAGATTTTGTTGTTGTTGTTATATTAGACCAGTCCCAGAGCCCATAGGCACTGCAGCTCCACACACGGCCATTTTAAAATCCCCACAAATGCTGCAGAGGTGCAGCTCTGTGTACTGCTGCTGGAGGTGACAGACTCATGCTGTCACCAGCGCTGCTGGAGAGAGCTGCAGAGCAGCAGAGTGTTCCTGGCACCGAGCAGAGCAGAGCAGAGCTCCCTGTGAACCCTGAGCATTGTGACTTTTCTGGTGCCTCCTGCACAGTGGAGAGCAAAGCACTGCACAATAGCACAGTGCATGGCACTGCCCACATTGTACAGTGAGGGCACTGCCCACGCTGCACAGTGGGCATGGTGCAGGGCACTGCCCACATTGTACAGTGAGGGCACTGCCCACGCTGCACAGTGGGCATGGTGCAGGGCACTGCCCACGCTGCACAGTGAGGGCACTGCCCACACTGCACAGTGGGCATGGTGCAGGGCACTGCCCACACTGCACGACACAGCTGTGGTCCATCTGCAGACGGGAGAGCTGTGGGGGCCCCCATGAGCTGGAGCTCTGGGTGCTGTGTCAGACTGGCCTTGGTGGGAGGAGAGCCGCAATGAAACACTGGGCAGTAGAGGCAATTGAGCCACGAACCTGGATGGGGCCTTGGGAGGTCTCTGCTCCAACGCCTGCTCAAAGCCTGTCCCATTCAAAATGCTGAAGAACTTGCCCATCTGGCTTCTAGCATCTCAAAGGGCGGGCAACCCCTCCTCTTCGGGCCCCTGTACCACTGTCCAACCACCTTCTTAGTATGGTTTTTTCCCCTTGCATCTGTTTGAAATTGCCCATCTACCATCTTCTGGCTGTTATCCTGTGTCCTGGAGTAGGAACTGGTGGGGAAGGAATGCAAGCACACACGCTGTGCACATGTACACACACACACGGGCACACACCTGTGCACACACACAGTAAAAGGCAGATACAGGTGCAGACACACAGAGATAAATACATACAGTGTGCATGTACATGGACATGTGTTTGTTTATAGAAACATGTTTATACACACATATATATACACACATTCATATGAACAAGACTTATTTGCCCTAAGGACGGCAATTTCAGCATTTACAAGGGAATTCTCCCTACCCAAACCTGTCCACTTGTTTACCTGTATGGTGGTTCTTAAAGAACTGGGAAAGGAGCAGGGATTGCATCCCACAGAGTGTTTATTCACTCAGCACAACAAAGCTGGTTCTCAGCATTCTCTGACAAGGGGCAGATGTGATGGCCCACAATATGGTGCTGGTGTTACTCATTAGCCAGTGGCTCCAGGGGTAGCTCAGGTGCAGGAGAGAAACAATGGGCAGAGGAGAAACAATTTCCCAATGGCTGGCACCTGGGAAGGGTCATGAGCTCCCTCTGACCACTCCCCAACTCCTTTGCAGCCTGTTCCCACCAGCCAGGCCGGGACTCCCCACGGGGCTTTGTGAGTCCCTGTGCTGTTGGCATCTGCACCCACCTGCAGACCCGACAGCCAGGAACAGGCACAGGTGCTGCAGTGGAGTGTGCTGGTGCTGTACTCCAGTGAGCACAGGCCAAGGGAGCTCAGAGCTGTCACACCTGTGCCTTTTCTCCCAGAGGCGAGGCTGACACATGAAGGGACAGCCCTGTGGAAGGATCTCTGCTCTGGCTGTCTCTCTGAAGGCACCTCTGCATGTGCTTAGCATGTGATCCCAGCAGCCTTGGGGCTGGGTGGTGCTGCCCCATGCCCTGCTGCTGCCCACCCAGAGATCCCCAGGAGGCTGTGCCTGCTCAGCTGGAGCTCCAAGAAGGCCTGTGGGGCTTCAGCTGTAAGTTGTGACCTGTGGGGTTTTTCTGGCTGTGCCCAGGCTCTCTGGGAAGTGCTGCAACCCTGTGGTATGGCTGGTTTCCAGCCTGAGGCTGCATACCGTGGATTTACTCATGGCATAGGTCTGCTTCCCTGGCTCCTGTCCTGTGGCACCCACCTCCCTCCCCGCTGCTCCAGCCTCAGCTCAATGGTGTGAGTGCTGCTGGCTGCCTGGGGCAGGGTCCTCGTGGTGCTGCCACGGAGCTGCAGGGGTCACTGCTGCTGCTCGACAGCCCCACTGTGCTGCTGCTCTGGCACGGTCCTCTGGTGCACAGCAGAGGGCTGGCCTGTGCCCTCCCTGGCATCAGCCTGAACCCAGACACCTGACTCCTGCCCCCAAAAAACAGGCACAGTGCCCCTAAACACAGACACACAGCTCCTGCCCCTAAACACGGACACAGCTCCTGCCTCTGAGCACAGACACACCTCTTCCCCTGAACACGGACATGGAGCTTCTGCTTCAGCCCGTCCTGGCCTAGGGCCATGTGAAGCTGCATTGGTCACCTTGGCACCCAGATGTGCTCCAGCACTGGGGAAATGCTGGGCTGGGGCACGAGTGGTGCTGCTGGTGGGGTCTGGCCCACTGCGGGTGGAGGCTCCTTGGGATGGTGCCAGAGCCTGCGGGGATCTGGTGGGGTTCTGTGCCCCAGGGTGCCAGCAGAGGGGCACCCCTGGGATCCCCAGCACCTGTTTGCAGTTTGTGGGCAGCAGCAGGGCTCAGGGCCCGTCTCCACAGACCCGGGATGTCGATGATCTTTGTGGGTTCCCTCCAGTTCAGGGCACTGCATGGTTTTGATTCCAGAGCTGTCCCCGCGTGGCTCCCGGTGGGCAGTGGTGGCACGGTCATCGCTCGGCCCCGACTGCAGCCCCGGTGCCACAGGCAGAGCGTGGGGCCGGCGAGGGGTCTGGTGGGGTCAGAGGTGGGGTCAGAGGTGGGTCCAGGCAGGGCAGCCGGGGCTTGGGGCAGGGCTGGGATGGGAAGGGAGGCGCCAGGGCTGGGTAGGGCGGGATCCCGCGCGGGAGATGATGTATGGGCAGATGTATCAGATCGCACAAGATAAACAAGCAGTGAATTTCATCAGGGCCCATCATGGCTTTAATTTGGCTGCCTAATGAGTCAGATCCAGCCGCGCAGATAAAAGTTGTCAGAGCCGCAGCCCTAATGAATTTCTTGCCACTTGTAATCAAGGCAGCTTGTCTGAGGGGGATGATTAATGGGCCCCAGAGGAGCTGCCGTCCCTCGGCTTCCATTCCCGCTAATGCAGTCGCCAGGAAATTAACCAAACCCAGCACTGGGCTGGGGCCAGGGCCGGCGTGGGGACACCCATGGGCACCACGAGGGGACGAGAATGAGGGGTGACATGGGTGCAGGGGCTGGACTGAAGGTGGGACCAGGACCAGGGCCAGGGCCAGGATGAGGATGAGGATGAGATGGGTACACACGCTGAGGAGTGGAGGGGCTGCTGGAGGGCCTGGGGCCGCTGTCTGCACACCCCAGCGAGGCAGCCCTCTGCCACAGGAGAGGCACAAGGAGGAGGCAGCAGGGGTTTGACAGAGATGGCTGAGGTACCTGTGGCAGCTGGGGGTGTCCTGGCACCTCCCTTCCTTGCAGCACTTCACACAGGCTTGGGGCCCACCTGTGCCCAGTCCCAGTGCAGCAGAGCCTGGACCCCAGCACAGCACAAGGAGACACTGGAGCCCCAAACTGCAGTTTGTGGTGTGGCCTGGGGTGCAGCCAACCTGGAACTGCCAGCACTGGGGCTCTGCTCTGCCCACAGCTATGAGAAGCATGTGAAGTCAGGGCTGGCAGAGCAGTCACACGGCTCCTTTCACTGCTCAGGGGTCTGCCTGTGCCTTGGGACTCGATGACACCCAGTCTTCTGTAGCCATAGCAGACTCCTCGCTCACCCTGGCAGCCCATCGCTCCCTGCCCATCTCTGCCTTGCCCCATCCCAGCTTCACACTCGCTGTCCTGTGCACGGGGACCAGCTGGCCCAGCACTCCTGCCCTGCACGTCCCCTCTCCAGCACAGCCCTCTGCTGTGCCCATCTCCCATCCCACCAGAGCTGTGCATTCCTTTGGGGCCATGTTCTGGCATTGTCCCTCAGTGCCCAGGGTTGGCAGATCTCCCGTCCAGCCCTCAGCACTCTGCCATGTCCCAGGGGCCCAGTTTGGCAAAGAACTGCTGTTATCAGAGCCTGTGCCAGAGGAGAAGAGGCTGAATGTTTGTCAGTGTGGGCTGGAGAGTCACCAGACCCAGCTGCAAACCAGGGCTGTATCAGAGGCCCCAAAGGCAGCACACTGAGACACTGGCCTGGCAGGAGCGGGGTTGCTTTATTGGCCTTTTATCTCCTTGGCTGCAGATAACACACACAGGGCAACTCATGGAAAAGAAACCGTATATACAGAGTGTCCATATAAATATTTCCAATGTACATTTTATACACAAGTGACAGAGACATTCCATAGCAGTGTCCAAAGCCTTAGGGTTCCAGCATTGCGCCAGAGGCTTGACCCCAATCCAAAGAGAGATGCTCCTCTCCTCTCCTCTTGCTCAGCCGGAGACCAGCCCCACCTGGGCAGCAGCGGGAGGCTCTGATGGAGACACTGTGTATGGCTTGGAGCTTTAACCTGTAAGGACAGTGACTCTACAGACAGACACACAGACAGAGCTGGGGATCCCGAGGTGACCGTCCTCTTCACCCTCCAGGTCACCAGGGAGGCTGGGGAGGCCTTTGTCCAGGAGCTGTGCTGGGGAGATGCCGCCCTGCATCAGCGCGTGGGGAGCGGCATCGGTGTGCGCATCCCTCCTGCACCGGCCAGAAGCAGAGGAGCATGAGGGTGCAATGGAGAAATATGCACCTCCTGCTGCCCCCCACCCCACCACTGCACTGGGGGGTGTGGCGAGGCCAACACGGATGGAGAGAGGGAGGGAAGTGCCCAAACAGACCTGCCTGGGGGAGCGGGTGCAGCCATCAGCCTCCCTGGTACTGCTGTGAGGGGGGCAGGGGGGCTGCACATCTGAACTGTCCCTAGACCCTGCTTTATCTACAGATGTGTGTGATAGGGGGCCAGGAGAAACTGCCCCCCCATCCATGTACCGGTCACAAGAATGGGGTGCACTGGAGCCACCCCAGGGATAATGCGGGGGCCGCTCCACAAGCTGACAGCACTGGCTCTGCACAGCTGCGCAGCGAGAGGTGGCTGGAGGCAGCGCAGAGGAGCAGGATGCTGGCTCCCAGCTGGCTCCCAGCTCCTCTTGGCTGGAACGGGGGTTCTGGTGGGGGCAAGCACCGTGGGGGCCCGTCTGTGCTGCTCTCAGACCCACTCCTGCAGCCCTGGTCCCCGGCAGGGCTGGAGGGCAGCTGTGCGGCACCCGGAGGGCCCGTGCAGGGCTAGACCGTGCTGGGGCTGGCGCTGAGCTCGATGGGCGCCGCGGCGCAGGCGTTGTTGTTGGCGTTGGCGTTGCGGCGGGGCAGGCTGGGGGTCAGCGTGGCAGCGCTGTCGCTGGGGCAGCCGTGCTGCAGCAGGATGTCGATGCACTCCTGGCTGCCGGCTCGCCGGGCATAGGCCAGCGGGGTCAGGCCCCGAGCGTCCCGGCTCTTCACATCCACTCCGTACTGCATAGGAGAGAAGCAGCTGGTCAGTGGTACCTGGGTACCGTGTGCCCATGGCATGGGAGTGGCAAGGAGCAGAGGAGCTCTGGGGCAGGCAGGAAGAGAGAGCTGGGAGGGTGGGCAGGGACGGGGCACCAAGAGAGGGGGCAGGTCAGCGCCAGTGGGGATGTGAGAGAACCCACTGCATGGATAAAGGGTGCCTTGTGCCCGGGTAGCAGGGAGGTGCGGAAGCACCAGGATAGCACCAGAAGCCCTGCAGTGGAGGTGGCAGGGTCTGTCTTACCCAGATGAGCAGCTGCGTGAAGACGACGTTGGCCATTGCGCAGGAGAGATGCAGCGCTGTGCGCCCGTCTCCATCTCCGTAGGTCTCATTCACTTCCTCCTTGGTGCCATGGGCCAGGAGTGTCACCACGAGGCGCAGGTCATCCTCCACCACAGCCCGCAGCAGCTGCTGCCCCAGCGGGATGTCAGACTGGGGCAGTGGGGCCAGAAAGAGCTTCTGCTCATACTTAGCCCGGATCCAGCGCTCCTTCTCCTCCCTGCCAGACAGGACACTGTCACTGTCACAGTTGAGACAACGTGTCTGGGCCCCATGCACAAAAGGACATGAGTATCAGCACTGCCACGTGAACATACTTGAGTGAGCAGTGAACGTCACACCCAGGTATGTTCTGCACAGCCCCTGCCATGTGTGCCCACAGCTGCCACTGGGGCTCTGTCACCCCACTCTGGACACCTGCCTGACCTCCTTACAACTCCCTAAGGACGTTCTACACTTACATCCATGCCTGCACAGCAGCAGTGCCTTGCACCCAAACCCCACACCTGTCCCTGTGCACCTCCGTGCTGGAGCCCCTCGCACCCCAGTAGTGTGTGCTGTGCCAGGGCAACACAGCGACCGTCCCTACCCCGTGCCTGTGTGGGGCCGTGGCCAGTGGCAGAAGGTTAGTGCTGCACACGCCAGCCCAGTGCCACGGGAGGCGCCTTATCGCTGCCGCCGTCTCGCCTGGTGCAAACAAAGGCGGTGTCCGCGTCCGTCCCGCCGGGGCCGCGGGGCCGGCGGATCGATGTGCGCCGTCCCGCCGCTATCTGCTGCCTTTCTATCCATCTGCATCTGGCGGGCGGCCATCAATGCCCCGCGCCGAGCGTGCTCACTGCCGCCGCCCCCTGACCCGCGCTCAGCCGCTGATAAGCCACAGAATGGGCTCTCGTCGGGATGAGTGACAGGAGAGTGGCTCCGATAGGGACAGACAAGGGCCTGAAAAGGACAGACCCTGGAGACCTGCAAGACGCTGCCAAGCCATCTCTGTTAACCCCTTCGGCTTTGCAGCCGGCCTCAGCTCTCACAGTCACTGCTTGGCTGTGGCCGCCATGGAGCCCCGCAGGCGGGCAGGACCCCCAACACTGCAGCACCCTGAGGAATCCTGCCTGCCTCAATGGCTGCTCCCAATCCCCTGTAGTGTTCCCCAGCCCTCCTGGTGTGGTTCCCAAGAAGCATCTCTGGGGTTCACCACGTCCCTTACCGGCTGCTCTCAGGCGTGGGCTTGGGGTATCCCTCCACCATCCCCTCCCAGACGGTGTTGGCCAGTGCGTTGCCGATGGCCGTCATGACCATTAGAAGCTCGCTAGGCCAGTCATCCAGGTCCAGGGAGCGCACACGGGACAGGTGGGTGCCCAGGTTGCGATGGATCCCGGAGCACTCGATGCACATGAGAGCGCCCAGGTTCAGACTGGCCCAGTCCGGATCTGAGGGCAGCAGCATCAGTGGAGGAGAGTTAATAACTGCCAAGACTCACCAGCCCATCTCCTGTGGTTCAGACTCATATCTGCAGGCACTTGCCCACCAAACCCTTCCCAGTTCAGGGTCCCTGGGAGGGGTGGGCACAGAGAGGCCAGGACCTGGCCAGTGAGGGGTCATGGGCCAGTGTGGCAGGTGGGTCTGTACCCCCACCCCGAGGAGAAGGTCCACTGCAGGAGAGGACAGGACAGACACTGGTCTCTCTGGGCTGAGAGAGGGGGTGGCTGGAGCCCCCTCCCCTCCTGGGTGAGGCCCCCGCCCCATGGAGCATCTCTTACTCGGAGCATCGCAGTCCACGCAGAAGCTGTTCCCACGCGCGGTGCGGACGGCCTGCATGGCCTGAGCGTCACCCTGGCTGCCCAGCCGAGCCTGCAAAGAACCCCACGAGACCCCCTTCACTGCAGGCCAGCCACCCCACCACGCGTCCTGCACCCCTCCCACTGTGTCACACCACACTCCATGAGGCTGGTCAGCATGAGGGCTCTGGCAACAGGGTCTGGAGCGGCCAGCTGCACGCCAGAGGAGCCGGGGACAGGGGGCCAGAGTAGGGAGAAAGGGCAGAGGTGTCCAGGGAGGGAATGAACCATGCAGAATCCAGCCACATAGGATGCAGAGTACTCCATGGGGCCAGAGCCAGGCAGGGAAGAGGGGACAAGAAACCTGGGGGGAACTGCATAATCCCAGGGATGGGACTGAACACTCCCTGGGAGCAGAGGAATCAAGACAGGCTTCAGTGTGGACAGACAGGCAAGCATGGGACATGGAGGAATGTCACGAAGCAGATGCCAGAGAAGATAGAACAGAAGTTGGCCAAGGCCTCTTACCTTGTTTTTGCTGCTCTCACAGCCCTGCAGGCTGGCCAGGATCTGGCTCTCAATGGCCTGCACCCAGAGCTCCCGCTCCTCTGATGTTGAGGCTTCAAAGAGCCACGTCTGGCCCGTCAGCGACACGATAATGAACTCAAATGGCTCATCTGGTTCTGGAAGAGAAAGGTGTGCCATGACACAGGGCTGGGAAGGAGGGGTCTGCCATGGGACAGATCCCTGGAGGCCACTGCCATCCCCAAATGGCCGGACTGAGGCAGCAGCAGAGCCCAGGAGGCTCGGACAGACAACTGCCTGCACAGAATCAGAGCTCTGTGCCAGTCCTCCCTCCCTCTGCCCCACACAGCTCCACTGGCTTGTGCCCACTCTCCCTGCCCTGTGTCCCACCCTCAGAGAAAGCTGCCAACCTCTGGAGCAGTGAAATCGGCTCCTCCACCGAGCTGGTGCCTGCAGACAGCCCCAGCACCAGTGCTCAGTGCCCCCCATGAGTGGCTTTGCAGCGTGGGCCCTGCACACGGCGTGAGGTGGTGCAAGAAGGGCTGTGCAAGAAGGGCTGTGCAAGAAGGGCTGTGCAGTGGGCTCAGAGGTAGCTCCTCCCCACGGCTTCAAAAGTGCTGTGCCCTGCTAACACCTGCCAGCCTGGCTCTGCCTCACACAGCCCCCCATGGGCACAGTTCATGGGGTGTCGTGTCTCAGCCTCACACCCAGCACCAGCATTTACCTTTTATTGCCAACTTCAGTAGTTAGTGCAGTAAATGACTTAACTAAGCGGGGCCTGAATGGAATGACTAATAAACGTTATGTCACAGCACACGCTTCAGCTCATAGCAAAATGATTTGTAATTACCTAATTAGCGTTATGCAAATAACACCCTCATCTCCATAATGTGCCTTCCCAGCTCTCTATTAAAAGCAGGGAGTCAACTGCTCAGCTCCAGAGACAGCACGGAGGCCGAGGAGCCTCCGGTCCACATCAAGGCAGAGCTGCACTGGCCTCAAGCCTGGCAGGGTCTGTGCACGCTGGGCATGACGTGGGGAGGTGAGCAGGGGAGTCTGGAGGGATTTGAGGGAGGTCCCCTCCTCTCCCTGACTTCTCTGCAGCACAGAAGTCCCTCACTGCGGAGGGAAGCAGCAGAAAGGCAGGGACTCAGGACTGCTGCAGCCCCGGTGAATGGCTGCAGAGGCCCCTGGCTGGGTCCCACAAAGGGCATGGCCACCCTCGGCTACTGCAGGGCCACCTGGGCCCATCTGAGCCAGGCTGTGTCCATGAACATCCCCAGAACATGGTGCAGCCTTGGCAAGTGTCCTTGGGAAAGCCAGGTCCGTAGGGCATGGTGGGAGAGCACAGCCCTTCCTGCCAGGCCCATGGCCAGCACCTGCACTGACAAGTCCCAGGCTTGGAGAACACCAGTGCTCGTGAGCTGCCCTGGGAACACGGGACTGGGTCTCCACGCCATCAGAGCCCAGGGAGGATGGGATGACTCCAGCATGAGGGCTCATCCTGGCTTGCCCTTGCCAGATAGGAAGGCAAGGCTCTTTTACTCATTTCACCCTAAATCAGCCTGGGACTCCTCTGGGGAAAGGTGTCTGCAGCTGCCTCTCTCCTGCTGGAATGAGAGACTCTGAGCCCTCAGGAGGATGACAGACTGCAGGGAGCAGGCAGTTAGCCACCCTGCTGGACCCTCCCCTCTCTGTGATGCACAGGTGTAACTGGGACATCCCACTCGTCCAGCACTGTGCCCTTTCCTCCAGCTCTCAGGCACAGGAGGGACCCCACAGTCACCAAGTCCCAGCTCAAGAACAAGATTCTTGGAAAATACACAGCTGCTAATTTGTGAATACTGGGAGAAGAAATAACCAGCCAATGGCCAGGCTAACAGGCATTGCCTCCTTGGCACCAGCCTCTGTGAGTGCTGCCAGGCCCAGGCATGGGCAGGGAGCCTCCAGACTGCAGGGGAGCCAGGACCATCCCCCCACAGCCACAGGACCGGTGGCTGCCTGGGGCCAAGCACTGCCAGCCAGGAAGGAGTGAGCAGGGTACTGGAGGGAGCATCTGCAGACAGCGCTCCTGGAACACCCTGGCACATCAGAACAGTCCCTGTTCTCCTCACACCTCATCCTTCTGTGGTCTGAGCCTCCTGTGGCTGCTGCCACTGTGCTGCAGAGCCCAAGCCAGCTGCCTGGACTTCGAAGCACTGGATGCACTGCAAGTCCTCCCTGCTGCCAAGCCCCTTGTGCACAGCAGGAAGCAGGACATCATGGTCAGCAGGACACATCAAGGATTCCCGCTGTGGGCTCACGTGGCCCTATCCTCCTTGTTCCTGTCTCCTGTTTGCCCAGTGCCTCCCCACCAAACAGGCAGACAGGAATCCCAGCCCCAGCCTTCCTGCACCTGTAGGCTTCCCAGGGAAGCAAACGCCTGCTCTGCCTGCCCGGGGCTCTGGCGTGGGGCTCGCTGCTGCTCCCTGAGGCACCATGCTGGGACAGGGGGCTCCATGTGGCTCCCAGCACTCTGCTCAGGACATTCATATTAGGGCAGGAGGCTCCCTCCTTCTGGGAGAGAAATTTCTGGGGCTCCAACCTGACTCGGATGGACTTTCCCACTGTCACAGCTGAGGGACATTCCACAGCTCTGGGGCTGCCCAGACTCAGTCGTGGGAGCAGCCCCGGTCCAACCACAGCCCTGGCGCCAGCTCTGCAAGATGCAGGACCTCCGTTCCCTTCCTTCTTTGTGCCTCCTGGATTCCAGCTTCCTGCCAAACAAAGGGTCTGTTGCTCTCGGAGCCCGGGAAGAGCTAACAAAGGACCACAGCTTTTCTGCTGCTCTAAGGCAAACTCCCCACCCCACAGGGCAGGATGGCACTGCTGTGGGGCTGGATCTCTTTGGAGACCTCAGCACAGCAGGACTATGACAGGAAAGCGTGACACTGTGGGATCACACCCCTGGATCCACATGTGAGGACCAGCAGAGCTGGGACAGGAATCAGGAACTTGCAGCAGCGTTGAATACTGTGCAGACCCACCTTCTGGGACGGTCTGGGACCAGTTCCTGAGCTCCCCAGGGCACCCATATGAGTTGGATCAGACTTGAATTGTTTTAGGGAAAGCAGTGGGCATTCTCAGCTTCTTCTGGGGAGAGGTATAGCTTCCCAGTGTGGCAAGGCTGTTTCTGGACAGATGAAAGGGTAGCGCCAAGCAGATGATAAGCAGAAGGGTTTAGACTGCCTCTGCTGAAGCAGAGCTGGCAGATCTCCCTCCCCTGCCCCACACCTGGGCACAGGCTCCTTCTCAGAGGCCAGAGAAGTCCCAGGACTTGTCAGCTCCAACTTGACAGGGCTCACACCTCAGAGAAAGCCACTCCTACACGAGCAGGGAGCCCTTCCCAGCTGCCTCCGAGTGAGTGGGTACCCGGGGGCCAGATGGCAGAGCCCGGCCCCCCAGCCCTGCGGCTACCCCAGCACGCTGGTGGGAGCCCATTACACCAGCTCCATTAGAATTAGTGGGCAGTGGAAATGAGTGCGCTGCCTCTCTCTCTCTTGATGATTTTTTGATGATGTTTTAAAGACTGAGTTCCGTGAAGAGTTGCTGAGCAGAGTTCGGTGTGAGCCTGCTCTGCTAATGGGTGTTAACCCCACGATCCCCCTTCAACACTGCCCAGGAACGAGGGCTCTGAACAGGAGCAGGATTAGGAAGGGCATGGCCAGGACAGCAGCACCACAGGGCACCCAGACCCCACCAGCAGCCAAGACGACTCAGGCAGGGACTGCAGCGAGATGAGCAGCCCCGGAGCAGTGTCCCTCCCTCCCAGCCCTGGGGGGAAGCATCCTCAGGACAGCAGAGCAGCACCATGGGGCTGCCAAGAATGAGGGAATGGACATCCTGTGTGTTTGGGGGCTAAAAATGCCTCAGCTTCAATACAGGGCTGGGGCAGAGCTTGGTCTTGCTCTGCAAAGGGCTCTGGCTACAGCCTGCATTGGTGCCCAGCCCGGAGACCCTCCTGTGGAGCCACAGCAGCAGTACTTCCCACCTCCTTTTCCACGGACAGCCCGCTGCTCCATGGAGTGCAACAGGCAGCATGTTCCCCCGGGCAGCTGCAGTGGGACAGGCTGGCCCCATCCCTTGCCCCTACCTGAGGTGCCCCCACACATGTTGGGGCAGCACTCTCAGAGCACCACCAGCAATATGGGGGGGCTGCTCCCCATCCCGGAAGCACCAGGATACAAAGCAGCTCTGTGAGGACAAGGGATGGAGCAATGTCCCTCTGGTCCCCACCCAGTGGGGCAGGACCGTGCTCCCAGCAATTCCCTCTCTGCCCAGGGCACTAAACAGAGCTCCCCCATGCCAGCCCAAAGTCCCAGGGCAGCACTTTCTGCCCCCAGGGGAAGGGGGAGTTCAGCACAGGGGATGGCAGGAGCATCTCCATGCCAACATACCAGGCTCAGAGAGTCCTCCATGCCAGACAGCTTCCCAGCTTGCTCCTTCCAGAGCAGATGGGTGCAGGATAGTGTAGGACACCTTCCCTGCATCCCAGCAGGTCCAGCAGAGAGGAGCAGGATTCCACTCAACATCAGCAAAACAGGAAGCAGAGCTGGCACTGAGCCCCACTCTTGAAGTCTCCTCTGTCACCTCTGCTCTTCACCATCTCCCAGCCACATCCAGCCTCTCCCTGCATGCTGTCCCCCCACTCCCATCCCTTCTCCTGCTTTTTGCTGGCACACTGGAAGTGTCTCCAGGGGCCCTCGAGAGTGGGTAGTCACACAGGGAGGAGGTGGGGGACACCTCCAGCATGTGGGGGACATGGCAGGAACCAGGTGCAGGTCCTGTCAGACATGCAGGGAGACCCTGGCCCACAGCTCCGCTCCCTGGCTGCCAAGCCTGTGAGGAGGGTCCTGGAGCAGGGCAGCCAGCAGCCCCTGGCCTCGGGATGCTTGTTTGCAAGCTGTGACTGTACCACATCATTATGAGGTGTTTGGGATATCAACAAATTAGCAGGCGTCTGGGAAGAGAAGGATGCAGCACCATTCGTAAATGTCAGCTCGCTACCTCCTCATTTTGCAGATCATTAAACCCAATATTCCCAACCTGTATTAGTGCGACAGGGACAGGCCCCTCTGCGGGGACAGCGCCAGGAGAGCGCAGCAGGAGCAGCGCTGCCGAGACCCCCCAGCGCCGGCTGTCCCAGCGCCCCCAGACCCCAGAGTGCCCCAGGCTGAGCTGGCAGTCCCCACCAGGGACGACACGGGGGCCGGGGGTGGCAGCAGCGGGGGCTCAGGCGTGGGTGGGCACACTGAGCAGCACAACAGAGGGCATACAGTGGGGTCCCAGCGTGTCAGGAGGAGCAGGTGCTCCCAAGGGACACCACAGGCACACAGGGGTGTGCAGGGGGGTCATGTGAGGGTTGAAGTGTGTCATTTCTGGTACGTGGTGGGGAGGATGCAAGGTAGGGGGGAGGATGCAGCGTGTGCACAGCGGGGACAGGCCTGGGAGGTGGCAGAAGGGCCAGCGGGGTGTGTGCCAGCATCGGGACAGGGGCCACAGGAGGGAGGGCACGGACAGTGCAGGGTGAGCAGTGGCTTGTGGCAGGGTCAGGGGTGTGCACATGAGGGTCTCTCAGAGGGGTAACATGGAGCTGTATAAGGTCCCTCAGGAACCACAGACTGAGGGAACCGGGTGAAGCACAGAGATGCCCAGCACTGGCTGCCTCCCTCCCGCCAGGACAGAGCAGGGAGCTCCAGGGTCTGTAATGAGCTGCAGTGACTTGTTAGCACTGAATTAAGAGGCTTGGTGGAAGGAAGCGCGCGGGTGACACAAGCTGTGTGGGGCAGGCGGGAGCTGAGCGATAGCAGCTGGAATCCCCAGCAATCTGGTGAGCACGGCTCAGCCTCACACTCCTGGCTTGCCACGATGGGCCTCGACAGCCCCTGACAGTTGGCATTAATCACGCACATCGCCCCAACACAACTCTTTACTGGCCATCAATTTCCTGCGGGTTTTAAAACTAAAAAACAAAGACAAAACCGTGTCGTTTGGCCGCCACTGAGAAGCACATTAAGGGGCTGTCAGCTTCTCGCCATGCACCCTGCATCACTCTTTAAGCACATGAGAAGTTCATTATCCCTGGAGCTCTGGCAGCCATGGGGAGACTGGAGCAGGGAGTGTCGCAAAGGTGCTGCTGCCCTCAGCCGTGTCTGGTGGCTCTTTGGCCCTGCTGGCAGCCTGGACAGGGGCTGAGGGTCCAGGCAAAGACGAGTGTGGCTGCAGGGGGGCTGTGGGCTGCTCCGTGGCAGGATGGGGCACTCCTGGCCGCAGAGCTTTGCTGGGTTCTGGTGAGAGCAGACTTTCCTGATGGTCCTTGCAGGCTGACACTGCAACTACACCATGGGGATGAGCATCTTCGTCCCCTGACAGCCTGACACACGTTTGCCAGCCTGTGGGTGCTCCCTGACAGCCTGAGATGCACTCCCCAGCTTGGTGACATCTCCGGCAGCCCAATCCCACGCCTGCCATAGTTTGTGGATGCTCCCTGGCAGCCTGACACTGAGCTCTCTTTAACATGAGCCCATGTAAAAAAGCAACAGCTCGTTTGATTTATGATACTTCAGAACAACTAAGATTCAATTGCTCTGCACGTCCCTGGCTCTGATTACCTCCTAAATGAGATAAACTGATGGCAATTTATCCCCAGACCTCACCAACTTTCCCAGGATGCTAACCTGAGCTGCTCGTGCCTAGCTCACGGGCGTGGGGCGGGTGCAGCCAGGTGCAGGCAGCCTGGGCACAGCCCAAACCTGCTCCCTCACATACCCCCAGGGCTGCTCCTGCCCGCAGGGATGCTGTGACAGAGGCTGAGCCTGGCACCCCGCCTGGCCCCATGCAGCTCCTGCTGGGTAGGAAGTTTTGATGGGGGGGGGTCCCTCCACAGTGCTCCCCACACCAGCACAGCCACACTGACATGAGCTAAGGGAAAGCATGGCTCCTTACTGGGCTGTCCCCATGCTCCTGCCAGGACAGCAAACAGGGATGAGGACCACGAGGAGACAGCAGCTCAACCACAAGAGATGGCAGCTCTGCCACAGGGCCCGGCAGCCCCGCTCCTGGCACAGCAATTTCACACCTTCACCATGCAAAAAACTCAAAGTACCCTGCTCTGAAAACAACTGCTGTAACTTCAAAAGCAGCTAAAAAAGATTCAAGGGGGAATCAGTCACACTTATGGACACCAGTCCATGGTGTGGGGCAATGCTCAGCCCAGGATTCACAATTGGACGATTCAGACACTGGGACGAGACCTTAAGCAGAGGCTCAGCACCTCCTGGTACTTGTTGCCAGTCTCCGTTTCTCATGCAGGACAGTGACCCATCATGGGTGGCCACCTGAACACCAGTCCTAGAGTCACTTGCTCCTCTGTCTCTGCCTCTGCCCTGGCCTGCTGGTCCTGGTGATGAGCTGCCACAGCATCCAGAGCTACATCAGTTCCTGGAGCAGTCCCGGAGCCAGCAGCAGGAGAGAGACCAACCCAGTCACTCACAAAGGTACCACAGGCAGGAGCTGTGCAGGCAGGGATCATCTGCACGAAAAGGAGTGTGTGACCCAGCTCCATAACTCACACTGAGCACAGGGATGCACACGGTCCTCTCCTGACCAGGATGTCCCTCTCAAGCCCGAAATGGGGCACACAGCTCATTGCTGCTGGAACTGGCTGCAACAGGACCAAGCTGGGAAGCCCTAAGTGCAGCAACAGTGGCCTCTCCCATGGACTCAGAGCACGGTTCTACTGGCATGGATGCTGCCCACAGCAACAGGTCCTGTTGATGCAGGGCAGGCTTGGAGCATGACAGAACTGACCCAGCCTCTGGAACTCAAATTTTGCAATTGGATGGATTTTCTAATATAAAAATAAATGCAAGGTCAGTTTGTCAATACCTGACCAAAAGCCAGAACCCCACCATGCAGCACCACTGTGCCCCAGCACAGGTCTGGG
This sequence comes from Rhipidura dahli, assembly GCA_013399225.1. Taxonomy (NCBI): domain Eukaryota; kingdom Metazoa; phylum Chordata; class Aves; order Passeriformes; family Rhipiduridae; genus Rhipidura; species Rhipidura dahli. The sequence continues at coordinate 181,347 of VXAC01004459.1, read as the reverse complement.
AGCAGCTGGTTCTGTCACCTCTGCCTGCCCACAGCGCTGAGCTGGCAGGTGTTGCACCCCTTCACCCACTGGAGGAGGACACAGGGGCTTGGAAAGTCTGGATTCACACTGGAGACATGGAGGATGGGCTGCCCGTGTGACTGCGGGTCACGGCTGCCCCACCCTGTGCTGTGCCAGGCTCTCCTCACCCCTCACATGGTGCTCACACTGCTCCTTCCCACTGCAACGCTGCAGCAGCTCAGCCACCTGCTGCCATGCACTTGGGCACCAGCAGCACTGCAGATCACAGAGCAGGGATTCCTTCTGCTCCCGGTGCTGGTGCCAGCGGCTCTGGCAGGAGGATCCACAGTGCACAAAGTCTGTGCAGTGACAGGTGAAGTTTGGTAAGTGACACTTCACTGGCAAATGAAGTTCTGTGTTGATAAATGCCAAGGAATTCACACTGTAGGAAAAATTACATTGCCCTGACACCTGACAGGGCTTTAAATTAACCATATCAACCTGAGACAGGAGCTAGGTACCACTTCAGGTAAGACAGACTTCTGCCCAGCTGACCAGCTTGGCCAAGGACCAGTGCAGGAAACAACAGAAGTACTCTGATGCCCTCAGGCTTGCCACACAGCTCCACCCCCATCACTCCACCTCCCAGGGATGCTGCCAAACCTGGAAGGACAGAAAAAGTGAGCATCTGTCTGAAAAAACATCCCTATGAAATCATGGGAACACTGGGATTGCTCAAAGACTCCTGTCCTGGGCACACAGGAGGAGGGTGATGGTCCTCCAGCCTGTGCGTCTGGGAGCAGAGGGCTGGGAATTCTGCCAGGCAAACATGTGTTATTGAAAAGGAACTAATCAAATTTTAAGACTTCAAGCAGTGGTTAGTCCATATTACTGCTTCATAAAAGTGTTTCCACATTTCAATTACCTTTTCCACTACGAAACTGCACTACATTCTGTGTAACGTGAGGTCCCAGCATCTGCACCTCTCACACTCCCTCAGCTGCACTGAGCAGCTGCAGGACCAGACTTCCTCTGCAAGCACTGACACATCAGGCCTGTGCTTTTTGGTATTCACTGTGGTCAGCTGAGAGCCCTCATGTCCACATCATAAACCCAATCACCACACCGAGGTCAGCTTTGGGACCTCCTTAACAACTCTTTCTTAGCATTTTATTTACAGGATAGGACATAGGACTTCAGCACATCTTTCTCAGTTTTACATGTGGGGGTGGAAAATCACTCCCTCCTTCACTATCCCACTATTCATACAAAGAACGAACCTCTCCTTTTCCCAAGCACTGGGATGAGAGCTGCAAACCAATTTGGGAAGGGCAACAATGGCTCTGAGGAGACAACGTACACGCAGAGCTAAGAATGAAGTGCAACTCCATGTCCAGGAGAAACCAATGGGTATGACAGCCTCAAATGATGCTCAAGGCTCCTCAATCAACCACCACAGAGGGGAAGCCTGTCTTAGACTCAGTGCATTTCAGATACAGACAACTACAACAGCAAAAAAGGAACAACAGAGCTGCCCAGCTCTGCGCATCATCAATGCAATCCTTCCAACAACAAGAACTTGAGAAGAGCTGTTCTGCCATGGGACACCTGGGCGGCTGGACTGCAGGCAGACACGTAAATTGGAGCAAGGTGCCAGGACAGCTGCAGCACCTTCAGGTACAGACTGATATTTTCTGGTTTGTTTTGCAGCAACTGTTAGCTTCAAACACTTGTACTGAACCCTCCTCCGCTCTGAATTACATCTTTGGTTCACTACCGAAGCTTATTGAGTGCTGTGGGACAGGATGACCAAGAATAAAGTCAAATCTTACTTTTTCCAGCAGCTAAGCACAGATGCAGGCTTTGGAGAACGTGGTTGCCAGGCTCATCTGTACCTGGACAAATTTGGTGTCTTCCCAGCAGAATGCTCCCCCATGCCTTGCAGCCTCCCTGTCAAGCTTTGGGTTCCTCTTCAGCAACCACAGACACCAGAATTTCTCAACAGAAAAACCATCAGTACTCTGAGCACCGGGAAAGCAATGCACACGCATTCAGCTGGTCCCCTGAAGAAGATAAGCTTTTCCAAAAGACCCTCAGCTTGAGGCAGGTGCCCAGCACAGGTCCTTTAAATTATGAAAGTTTGGCCAATTTGCAAGTCAACAGAAATAGGTCCTTGTGGTGGAAAGTGCCCGAGAGCACACAATCATATGGTGTGCTTTCAGGTCTGTTACTGCAATTAGGAATTTTTGCAGGCACAGGCACGATGGTGGCTCTGCACGGCACGTGGGACATGGAGGAAAAGGCAGATCAGAGAGGCTGAGTGCTCTTTCCTGCCTCACACAAGCTGCTTGGACAATGAGTGCTCCGAGCCCCAGGTCACCACTGAGCCCTGCACAAGAAGCACTCCAAGCCCCAGGCACCCACCGAGCGCTGCAGGACCCTCGGGTGCCTGCACTCTGGGCCAGCAGAGCTGCCCCCCAGGCACACCCCTCCTACCTTCTGTTGCCGTGCTGGGGCCATCAAGCCGAGTTGTCCCTGTGCTTTTTTTCCTGCGGTGCTTTTTCCTGTTGGCATGTGGTGACGGAGGCGGCTCCAGCTTCGGGCTGGCGGCACTGGAAATGTTTGGGCTGGAGCTGAGTGAGTCGGCAGTACCGTTAGCTGGGGACAAAGATAAGGCAAGTCATGCACAGAGGGACAGGGACAGTCTCCTCTTCCCAGAGACGCCAAAGTGCTCTGGAGCCAGCCCCAGGACTTGCCTGGCTTGACCCACACGACCCCATGAGACAGGGCAGGACCTGCTCAGCTCCAACACCCGCCCCAGCTCAGGGCTGTCAGCTCCTTGGGCAGTCAGGCTGGACCCGCTCTGCACTGGGATCCGTGCAGAATGATCACACAGGGACATCTATGCAGCTGGGACATGCACAGCAGCACCTCTGGAGCAGCCTGATGTCCCACCCCCAAACGCATGCTCCTGGGGAAGCAGTTCCCTCACAGGGCAGTGTCCTCACAGGGCTGCACAAGCATTTTGGGAAGGGACAGGCCCAGAGGGTGATCTTGGCCTCAGTGGGGCAGATCCAGGCCCCAGGATCTGCAGAAGCTCTGCAGAAGCAGTGCCCTCCCAGCTCTGCTCTGCCAGACGAGGTGACTGGGGTTGCCACACTCAGGAACCTGAGCGTGATGGGCTCAATAGGCTTCCGATACGGAGCTGAAGAAGCTGCATCCCCAGCAGCAACGCACCAAATTTATCCTCAATCATACTGTTCCTTACAATTAATAGCAGAATTAGAAACAATCAGGGAGCTGCCTAATTACTGTCAATTAGAGTGCGCTAATCAAGCTCCGATCACACACACACACGCTGCCGCTGCACTCACCATTAAATGTCAAATTTCATTAGAGACCAGCAACAAAATCAAAAGCCTGACATTCAATTTCAGCAGCACACACAGCGCAGGCTTCCAATCAGCATAAAAATGCAGACTCCGGGGAAGGCAACGAGGCGCAGGAGCCCTCGCTGCACTGTTAACCCTCTCCTAAATCCACTCCTGCCTCTTCAGTGTCCACCCACCCCCAGCGCATGGATGGCAGCTCCATGCCCAGGACCTCTGCTCCGGGCAGCTTGCCGTCCTCTCTGCTACAGTCCAGTGTCTCCCATCAAGTCCTGACTTCCCATTTTCATGTTCTGTGGCAACAGGAATTAAGAAAGGAATCCCAGCTTTGCACAAGGGCAGCAGCTCCAGCAGTGGGACAGCAGGGACCTGCCAAGCCTTTCTCCCACTCCAGCCTGTCGTCTGCTCCCCTGGTTTGTCCTGGTTTGGTCAGACTGGCTCCCTGGGGCTTGGTCTGTCTTGACAAACACCAGCAGTGGGGTAGAGAGGGACACAGAGGGGCCCAGGCCAGGAGCTGCCCCAGGCAGGGATCGAGGTGCAGCTGCTGTGCTCCTCACACAGCTCAGAGACGTTGCAGCATTGGAGCTCTCCCAACTCTGGTTTCTCCTGCACTGACACATACGAGTAGGGTGTTTCTGCTGCTATTTATCCATGGGGAAATAGTTCACCCTTGACAATTAAGAGAGATAAACCTAATAAAATCAGACTCCAGTTTTATAAATATAAATTGCTGATCCTGCTACAGGACCGTGCTTAGAGCAGGTGTGAAGCACCTTCAGCTCCCAGCCGTGTGTCACAGGGGACCTGAACTTTCTCGTTGGTGGCTACATGTGGTGCCTCCTTCCTCCCTCTGCTGCCCACCTGCTCACCAGGATTCTCCCTGGGCCAAATCCCACGCCTCTGGCACCCTGCCCCACTGCAGGCTCAGCGAGAGTGGTCACACACTGCTGCTCTGCACTCCTGTGGCCTGCCGTGAGCCCAGCAACTCCCAAGGGGTCATCACCCACGCCCCTGTTCTTACTGTCCAGCAGCCAACACCAGAGCTGGGGACTTCCAGCGCCCCGTGGGATGGGGACAGGATGGCAGCGGGGTGGGGGCAGCACGTGGAACACACCCCCTCTGCTAGACCAGGCACTGCTCACTCTCTCTCCTTCCCCAGCAGGACAACTGAATCCCTCTGACCCACCCAAGGACTTCCAGAGCTCCATCTCACCAAGGGAACCCTTCACAGGCACACCTGGGACCTCCTGGGCCCCCCTCCAAACCAGCCCCAGCCAGCCTTATGGGGGGGACCCTGAGACCCCACAGGTGGGCTGCAGAGCTCCTGCACAAGGGACAGATACAGAATGTGCAGGAGCATGTTTATATGATGGTGCAGCCCCATCCCACTGCTCTTCCATGTACTCTCCAATGCACAGCCAGAGCAGCCTGTCCCCAGGAGCTGGGACGGCAGCCTACAGCCTTGGCACGTGCCCAAAATCAGCTCTGAGCAGAGGAATATTGCTCACCTGCCCTGCCATGCAGAACTGGAAGAAACACAGCAGAGAGCCTGGGCTCTGGCAGAGCTGGGGTCCAGGTGTGGTGCAGGACAGCCTCGCTCAGCCCAGCCCCTTGACGGAGGGCCGGTTGTGCTGCCAGGTACAAAACGCTGCCCACCCACCAAATGCCCCCTCCCTCATGACACTGAGAATCCACTTCTGTCAGCTGTGGCTGTGGGGGGCACAGAGCAAGGATGCAGCCCTGGGAACTGCCTGGGACCCCCAGGCTGGTGGCCCATGGTGTGCCACAGGCCCTCCAGAACAGCTGGCCCTGTGAAGAGTCAGTGGAGCACTAACACAGGGCCTGGGGTCCAGCACAGTGCAGTGGGACCTGAGAGGGGATGAACTGCCAGCAGCACACAGGACACACAGTGAGCACCAAGCTGACATCTCACCCCTCCACAGCACTGGGAGGAGCAGCAGCAGAGAACCCTAGAATGGTTTGGGTTGGAAGGGATCAACGCTCATCCAGCTCCACCCCCTGCCACAGGCAGGGACACGTCCACTATCCCGGGGTGCTCCGAGCCCTGTCCAGCCTGACCTTGGACACTGCCAGGGATGAGGCAACCACAGCTGCTCTGGGCACCCTGTTGCCTCACCACCCTCTCAATAACCACCTCTTCCTTGTATCTAGTCTAAACCCAACCACTTTTAGAGTAAAAGCATTATTCCTTTTCCTGCTACAACAGACCCTGCAGATCAGCTCTCATTTGACAGTGTTCAGTTACTGTGCATACAAGGCAGATTGGTCCAGGTGCTGTGAGCATGGACAGCTCCTCCATGGACAGGGACAAAAGGACACAGAGCAGAGGGATGGAGAGCAGAAGGACAAGGGGCAGAGCAACAGGGGGCAGAGGGATGGGGAGCATGGGCTGGGCTGGCTTGCTCTCCTGACACCCAGGCAAGGACAGGGCAGAGTGAAACACAGCATGGCCTCAGCAGCCCCAGCTCCACTGAGGGGCTGCTGGGAGGAAGGATGAGACCTGCCACGACAGCTCCTGGGGCAGGAGGGCACTGGGGCAAGGAGCTGCTCTCCAGAGGGATCGTGCCACGAAGCCGATCCGTGCCGGGGAACTGCTGGTGCCCCGCGCAGAGCTGCACAGGGCACCCGAGGGGCTCCCTGCCCGAGCTCACGGCTCCCGCGGGCCGGGCAAGGGGCCACCCACGGCGGGGACCCTTTCCCGGCACGGGGACGAGCAGACACGCCCGTGCCCAGTCCCCAGTCGCTTCCTCCGGCGCGGACTGCCCCGCTGCCCCCGCGTCCGAGGCGAGGGGGCCGCCGGCACATCCCCGCTCAGCGCTGCGCCCTTCCGCTCCCCTCGCCCGCGCTGCCCCATCAGCAGTAACAGTCTGATTAATTCGCTTCCAGCAGGGAGCTGATGGGGCCAATGATGGAGCCGCTGCATCAGGCGCGCTGAAATTGATAGTTTTTCACAGTTACAAATGAGGAGCCTCCTCAGCTGCAAATGGCGCCCGCACAGTCGGACTCCGGTAATGATCATAAAGAGGCTCCTTTAAACTGCGAAAGCCCCTGGGAGCGGGCGGGGGGGCGGCTGCCGCGCTAATGAGAACTACAAGGGGCGAGCAGGCATGGAAATGGCTCCTCCACTCTTGATGTGCATTTAACTGCTTTTTTAGTGCGGCGGCAGAGCCAGGAACGAAGGAGTGATGAATGCAGCACAAAAGCATTTATTTTCCAATTCGGCAAAGTGGCTACGTTGGGAAATGTATGAATTATTTTAATTCACTCAACTGTCCTGAAACATCACTGAGAGCGAGTGAGCGTGGGGGGAGGGGGCGGGCCGTGCTCAGTGTGTGCTCCAGAGACAGGAATCACTCCTATTCCTTCAACTGCCCAAAATCTGGGAGATGACGGTGCTCACAAGGTGCAGTCATGGGGGAAAGCAGTGGTACCCCAGCATGGTGAGCTCGGAGCAAGATCAGAGCAGAGGGCTTGGAGCCATCCTGCTGCAGAGCAGTGTCCCTTGGCTGGAGCTTCTCATGCCTTGCAGGACAGCTTCTTCCTTGGCTGGGACACTGCCAGATGACCCTGATTTAAGGGGGACAGCCCTAACCAGGCCCAGAAGCTGTGTCTGACACTCACGAGGAAACTCTGGGCTCACAATCACAGGGCAGAGCTCAGAACTGCCCCACTGCCGAAATGAGCCCCCGCACCTGCCACGGCTGAGGGGAGAAGGGCCAGAATGGCAACTCACAGGGGTTGGGGCAGCTGCCGGGGATCGCCACGGCCTCGTTCCACTGGTCTGCACTGGAGACAGAGTAGGAGCGCTGGTGCATCCCGTCCGGCTTGGAGCTGAAGCCCACGAGGTTGATGCCGCTGATGGAGCGTTCGGAGTGCAGGGAGGTGCTGCTGGTGGAGTGGGGAGCACCTGCAAGAGAGACGAACTCAGCACGGGCTGATTGCTGCCTGGAGCCACGGTGGGAGAGGGCAAAGGTGTCCTGCACCCCATGCCACATTCCTTGGGTGGCTGCACGTGAGGCCAGGCTCTCTCTGGCTCTCCTCTCCCAAGGCATGCTGATGCATCACCCCAAAGGTGCTAACGGAAGAGCCCAGCACGCCCCACTTCCCAGAGGACCCCCAGCTTAGTGGGACCCCCAGCTTTCAGTGTAGCACCCCGGGAGGCACAGCTGGGGATTCTGGCACACAGCTTCCCCACAGCTGGAGTTCACAGTCACGATTTTCACTACAGCCTCTGGCACCTGGGAAAACCCAAACCCACCGCACAACCAGCATACCCACCCTCATCTCTCAATTTCACTTGTGTGTCCCTGGCAGGAAACCCAGCCATGCTGGGGCACTGGGACAGCGTGAGATCACATGGACGGTGCAAAGGAACAAGCAGAGGGGAACAGATGTCTGTAGGGTAGGGATGGCAGGTGAAGCTCCTTTTCCCACTAGCTCAAAACTGCTGCAGCTGAGCCCAGGAACCTGAACCCCCATTAGAGGAGTGGTTTTGGGACTAGAGGCTCTCACAGAGGACAAAATCACTCAGTGATGCAAAATGGGTCAAGTGTTTCTGGACTACAGGAAACCCAAAACGTCCAGAATAGCAAACAAAATGGTTCTGACAGGGAGCACACTCCCTCCCGTTCGGTCTGCAGGCAATCTGCCACGGAGGAGGACACTGGCCCGAGGGATGCCACCGCACCTGCCCAGCAGCAGCCCTCTCTCATGCTCCCCTCAGGCCATTTGGCTCCAGCCACTGCAGAGCAAGTGCTCTGGGAGCTCAGGGGTGAGAGAAGGGGCCCCATCCCTGCTCCAAAGCTATGTCTCCTCCTTCCCTGCCCGGAGGCGCAGACACTGAGCTGGGACTCTCACTGCAGCCCACCTGGCCATGGCCCAGGGCAGGGCACAGGAGAGCTCTGGATGCTGCACACCCACAGCTCCAGCCCCGCTGAACAGACCCCTGTGCAGGCGTGACAGAGCTGGGCTGCGAGGAGCTGAGCCACGGCTCCCACGGGACTGGTACCAGTGGGAGCCTGCCACAGAAGCAAATGGACACCTGTGGATGCAGGTCCCCAGCGGGAGCCAGGACAGCTCACCTGTGTCTCCCTGTGTGAAACCAGATTCACTCAGCTCTCGTGGATCCCAGCATGGCTGAGGTGGAAGGGAGCTCTGGCATCATCCCATACAGCCCTGCTCAAGCAGGGCCCCCCAGAGCCAGTGCCCTGAACTGTTTCTGATGGGTTTGGAGTATCTCTAAGGAGGGTGATGGCACAACCTCCCTGGGCAACCTATCCCTGTGCTGGGCCACACTCTGCAAAGAGCAGAGCCCCACAAAATCCCACGTGAAGCCCCAGAGTTCGTACATAAGTGTATTTTTCTGTCCCCGCTGTTTGCATAAAACCCAAGGGATGCCATTCAGATGTGCCCAAGCACGGCCAGGGGCCAGGGCTGCCGAGTGCCTGGCGAGACAGCTCAGGAACCCCAATACCTCCTCCAAAGACAAGTGCTGAACAGAGGGGTGATGTGGCCAGACCTGCGCCAGGCATGCCTGCCACCCACCATCACCACCACCCCTTCATGGCCAGCATAGCAGCCACCTCCCACCCTCTCCTTCCCTATACTCATCCTGGACCAAAAATCCCCTTTCCCTGCAGTGCTGTGCAGGGATCAGCTGCGAGCCTCGCCTGCAGATCCTGCCTGCCAGCAGTGCCGATGGAGGGCTTGCACCCCAAGCTGCCAGGACCCTGCACCCCAAACTGCCAGGACCCTGGTGCCCTGCACCCCAAGCTGCCAGGACCCTGCACCCCAAACTGCCAGGACCCTGGTGCCCTGCACCCCGTGCTGCCAGCACCCTGACCCCACGTTGCCCAGACCTTGCAGAGCCCCCCACGCTGCCTGCCTCCAGCCTGGCTGCTGCATGTTCCCCCTCCCTCCCCTTGTTCAGCGCCACAGAAACACGTGTAAAACCATGACACTGACTTTGCCTCTAATTAGCCCTTAATTTACAAGACACACTCGGAAGGGTAATTAGCTGGCACTCTGCTCCTGACTGCTGCATCCATCTCCTCTCTGCCTCCTCGTGGGAGGGAGCCTGCTGCTGCTGGAGCAGGGACAACGCTGCTCTCCTGGGACCAGGATGAGCTTGGTCCTGGGAATGGTGCTGCTGGGCTGGGCTGGGCTGGGCTGGGATGCTCAGAGCTCAGTGTCTGCCAGCCCCAAGCCCCAAGCCCCAGCCCTGGCTATGGCCACAGCCATGGAGCAGAGGAAAGTAAGGAAGGGAGAGCAGAAACAGCTCCTCCTGCAGGGCCCTGGGGAGCACAGATGTGTCCCCTGCACCCGCACCCAGCCACACCAGGAGCCCCAGCCCGCCAGGATATGCCTTCCATCACACCTCCGAGGAGCAGCACAGGCTGCCACAAATGCCCAGTGCTTCATTTTGAAAGTAGAAACAGCTTCCATCAGCTTCTGCAGCCCTTCCAAGCTCCCTGCCCCTCACTCCAGCTGCCTGGAGTCACCCAGCTGTGGGAGAACCCCCTCACAGCCCAGCCACTTGCTCGCTCACAGACCTCGCACTGTGCAACTCCGGTTTGTCCGAGGGAGCTGCTGGGTGGTCCCAGCCAGGCCAGAGCTCTCAGGAATGGCATCCCTTTGGAAGTGACACAGTGGCAGCTGCTGGATATGTTCCCTGTAAATTGGGCAAGTGACAGGTGACATATAACTACTACCTGCCTCTGAGCCAACACGAGCAGGAACTGAACCCCCAAACTGCTGACAGCTCCCCAGGTCCCTCTCCCAGTCACTGTTTCCTCAACCCCCCAAAAAGAGACTCACATGGCTCCGTGATGCCTTTTCAGTACAGCCCAACTGATGATGTGTACTGGATGGAAAATTACCTAAAACCAGAATGGCCTTTTCCCAGGCATGACATGTGGCAGCCTGGGTGCTTCGGTGAAACACCCGGATCAGAGCTAACTGGGAATTCTTCATTAAGATGGTGCTGCCCAGGGAATGGGATAAAGGTGAGTTAGCCAGAAGGGCCCCATCAGTCAGGAAGAAGATAATTTGCAGAGTCGCTTGAGGATCTTTTTAGCATCTCTTTAATATTTTCAAGAGCGATTTGGCAAAATAATACACATAGTCTGGTGAAATTTCCTGGTGATGTTCCTGGTGACTGGATGCTGCTACCAGATCCTTACAGTGTGGAGGAAACCAGCTTTGGCACAGGCAACGGGCCATGCTGACTTATAAAGAGGCACCAGCTGGGGAGCAGTTTGGGATCCCCCTGGGTCTATGGCCAAGTACAGGACTGGTCTTTCCTCTGGAGTGCCAGGCCCTGCCCCTCCACAGGCAGAGGGATGCTGCTGCTGCAGAACGGTGCAGAGGGACTGTCAGTGTGGCTCAAGATGGTGACGGAGGTGCTCCAGGATGGGGGAAGACACCCTGGCATGGAGCAAACCCTGTTTTCTCTGGTAGTGCAGAGGCCAACAGCACGGTGCAGGTTAATGCTATTGACTGTCTGCCCCTCAACCACTTGTTGCCAACACATCATCATTTATTCCAAATAAAAACCAGGATTGTTGTGAGTCACCTTAGTGTACTGGCTCCCCAGGGCCTGGCTGAAGCCTGCAGCTGAACACCTCTCAAAGCCTCCCCAAAATCTATGGCTACTGAGGCTACTGGACTGGAACACAGCTCCAGCCAGTGGGAAACTTCTCCACTCCCAGAAACCAACCAGTTCCTGAAGGGAGGTGAGAGCCAAGAAGCTTGGCAGAGCTGCCTGCCTGTGAAAACCCTGCTGGGGAGGACGTAACTCACCTCCCGTCAATGGCCTGGCAGCTGCCCTGGCAGGACGGTGGTCATCCTGGGATGACCCTGTGGCTGCTGTTCCCAGAGCCACCTGTGCCCCAGAGCCGGTCCAGAGGCAGGAGTCTCTCAGGCTGGGTTTCTAAAGGAAGCACTGCATGCTGTTACCTGGACACTGCTGGGTCCTTCGTCCTGAACATTCCCATGAGTCCAAAACATGAGCTGGCTCCCACCACCCAGGAGCCCCAGGATGGAGAGGAGTCATTTGAAACACATCAACCCGTGCGTTCTCCTTGGGAGCTGGCCACCGTGCTGAGCACCCATACCCTTCCCAGGCATAGTGGGGCACGTTCTGGAGTGACAGATGGACAGGTCTTCTTGCTGGACAGGTGTTCTTCCCAGCTCTGCTGACAGTGAACGCCTGTGCAGAATCACTGATCCCAACCGTGGGCAACCGAGGTTTCCCAGCCCTGCTCCATGGCAGGGCCATCAGGATCTGCCAGCTTGCACACAGCAGGAGCCATTGCCTTGCACTGGGCCTCGCAGATGCTCTGACACAGGGAATCTCCCTCCTCTCTCAGCGCTGCCCTTGCAGAGCCTGGTTTTGGACATCTGCACATGCTAAGTAACTCTGTGACGCCCCAGCTCCTACCAAAGCTGACCTGTGTGGGTACGAACCACCAGGACAAAAACTCTGCATGGTGCCAGTGTCTCTGGGACGCCTGAGAGCCTGGGCTGGCTGTGGCAGCAGGACAAGGAGGGCTGGCCATGACACTTCCCATCCCCCAGCCAAAGCTCCAGGACACACAAGATGGGCCAGTGCTTCTCCAGGCAACACACCAGCTCACCCCCAGACTAGGGGCCACCGGCCCCATGTTCAGCATTACAGGACCCAACAGGCTGAAGAAGCATGGGAATGGGTACCTCAGAGATGCTGCTCTCAAAATCCTGCACCGAGAGCACATCACCAGCCCAGGAACTGCGGGCAGCTGCAGCCACTCCGTCTGTCTCCAGCCTGAGCTCTGCCTGCACCAAGTCCCCACACAGGGCGGAGCCCATGGTGCTGGCTGAGGCACCCCATGGCTACCCACCAAGCAGCTCCAGGGCCAAGGAAGGCGAGCTCTGCAAGAAGAGGCAGATTTGTGGAAGAGCAGTGGCAGACCTGGAGCCAGGGAGTGGCCAGAGGAGCCCTTGGACTGCCCAAGCTTTGCTGCTCAGCACAAAGTCACATCACAGGTCTGCCCCTATGTCACTCCTGCCTGAACAATGATGGATCTGTCAGAAAATCTGATCCTGACTTGAATATTGCCGGTGCCAGAGAGATCACAGCGATGCTGGATAAGCGGTTCCAGTGGTTAATTGCCTTCACTGCTGAAATCTGGGCCTTATTTCTGGCCTGAGTGGTCTTCCTTCTGCCACTGTCACTGGATCCTGGTACATTTTATCTGATAAAGAGCTCTCTCACCAAATTTCTGTTCCTATACAGGTATTTACAGATGGTGTTGAAATGACCTCTTAACCTTTTCTCCAATAAGTCAAATACATTGAGTTCATCAAATCTTCCTAAGGTGATTCTGAGAGCACTTCCTGGTTTTTACAGCCTTTCCTGTCCATCATTTTTCCTCTCATCCAGTGAACACACGAATCCATTAATCTGAGCCCTGTGAAAGTCCTCTCCACCCCAAAACTGACTGCTGCCATCCATACATGAAAAAGACCTTGACCACATCTTCTACAATTCCTGAATTAAATAATTCAGCCTTGCTGATTCAAACATGTCCACATCTCCTACCTGCTGTTTAATTCGCTGCCTAATTATAGCTGGAATATGAAGAATTCATCATTCTGTGCTGAGATACATCATCTTGCCTCTTCCCAAGCACCAATACAAGTATTCACCGAACACTTCGCTTTTTTTCCTTATTAACTGTTCTATTATTCCCACACAGTAACGAAGGAATGCCAGGGTTAGGATTCATTAGTTCCTCAAAAACTTGTAAAAAGCCCTTTCGCTGTCTGTAATTCCACTGATTCCTGTCCTGCATCCCCTCGTGCAGCCATGGCAATGCAGGCTCCCGTGCCAGCCAAGGTGGAAGGTGAGCTGGGAAATGAGCTCCCAGTACCAGATCCATCACTTTTTTTGGAACGAGTAAAAGCTGAGGATTAGGGACTTGGTGAGATACATGAGCAGTGACTGATCTCATGACTCACAGGCTGAACAACTGTCACAGTGGGAAGCAGCTGCCCAAGCAGCCGCTCTCAGCACTGGGATGTTGGAGTCACTGAACCCACAACCTTTTTAATTTTTTACTGGGCAAAGGTGAGTCTTTGGTGTGAAATGGTGGTGAAGGAAACCACACTGCACATCCATTCCAGGCTGCAGAGACCAATACAGAGAGAGCAGCAGGGAGGACACAGGAGCTGCCCTGTGCTCAGCACCTGAAGCAGGAACTGAGATACAGGAGTTGAGCTTTTGCCAAGTAAAGCAGCTGTGAGAGCGATAAAAGAGAGGTTTTCCTCTGGAAGAGGGGAACAGAGGTGAAGTGACAGACTTGGGCAGATGTCCCCAGAATGGGAAACTCTCCATGGGGTGGGTGTCCCTGTCAGCTGGGACACCCCTGTCCGCACAGAGAAGGAGATGGGGGGATCTCCCCAGCAGCTATGCTGTGCTGATGCTCTTACTTCATTAGTGACTTTGTTCCTGAATTCCTCATCACCATTGTTTCTCAAATGTTATTTAACTTCCTCCCCACATCTGGCAGGCATGGAGCGTGATCTGGGGCAGCCTAAGGCCGCCAGGCTCCCCCGTGAGCCCGGAGCAAATGGTGACACAACCCTTTGTGTGGCTGCAGCCACAGTGAGTCTGGGAACGCAAAGAGCTGGAATCCTCCCCATAAAGCCAGGAGGGTCACTTCGAAGGCTGCTCACAATTAATCACTCGTGGCGGATGTTGGGCCGGGAGCGCTGGCTCGGCTCCGAGCGGCAGCGGGGGCCCCCAGCGCGGCTCCAGCTGGCTGTGCCGGGCCACACCAGTGCCACCAGCCTCCAACCGGCTGCAGCTTCCAACTCCTGCTCAGCACCTACCCATTACTTTATCATGTTGCCATTAATTTTATCACTTTTTATACACACACAGATACAGCTGCACAAACCACAGCAGCACTGTGCAGCCAGCTCCCTCCACCTGGCCCTGCCCCTTCTCACTACTGGGACAGAGAATGAACAGTTCATGTCTCCTCTCCACCAAGACTGACATATTTTTAAGCAGTACAACCTTCCTTTTAACTTTCTGGTATCCAGTAAAATATTCTTTAAAATCTCCTAATTACGCTTCACATTTTTTTCCTGTTTAAGTTCCTTCTCCCGAAAGATCTGGCACATAATTGCTTCCAGCTTGGTGAAATTGGCTTGGATACGTTTTTGTATGCATGTGTCTGTGCATGTGTGTGTTTAATACTTCATTTCTGATCTGAATTTTGTTCTGCCTGAACACCAGCACAACACACCCAGGTTACTTTTACACAAGGCATTACTGAGTTTATTTTGGTGATTGGCTGAAGTGGGGGTAACAGCGGCATTCTCCTTGGGAGCTGCTCTCCTGTTTGGAACCAGAATTCAGAAAGTCCAAAGGAGCTTTACTGCAACTTGATAAAGTCCTTCAGTGACTTTACTACATTAATGTAATTTACTCTCCAACATGTTACAAAGAATTACGTCAGAAAACCAAGGTGCTGGGAACGAGCGGCAGGAGTGGATGAAGGGAGCATGGTCTGTGCTCCAGATCACTCTCCTGGTCTGTTACTGCGAACAGGGTGCCACTTATGGTCCCTGCAGAAACCTGGAATCACAAGCTGCAGAAAATGTGCACGTAAGGCTGTCTAAAGCACAACCCAGAGCAGATGCTGTGCAGCAGCCCCTGGGATGCCTGCGGGAGTGGTGGGAGATGGACGCTCGCAACCCGCAGCACCCACACGGATCCTGGGTCTGACACAGAACCGCAGGAGGGAAGGAAGCAGAGCCAGAACTTTCTGGGCTCGCTGAGGAGTGTGGACCTGGACCGGCACTGCAGTGACCGATGAAGAACAGCCCCTGCTTCCAGCTCCCAAGTGCAACTGGGAAAGGGCAGTTTGGGGGTGCTGGAATTGTTGCATTTTCCTACATAACTCTGGTTTCTAAAGCCATTCACTCATACAAGGCTTTATCCACCCCTGCCTGCTTTGTCCAACCTCCTGGGGTGCACAAATTCAAGGGGATGGAGCAAGCCCTGCTCTGTTTGGAGCATAGGATGGCCCTGTCCCTTGCCTGCTAGTGATCAGCTTTTCCACGATCCTCTGGGACACCTCCCTGTCCAGCAGCAGAGTGCAGACCCCAGGCAAAGGCCTTGTGTGCTGATGGCAGAGGAAGGTGCAGACAGATTCACCACTGGAGCCGCTGCCTGCAGCCAAGGATGAGCTGGGGCTGTGTGACAGCAAAGAGCTCGTGGCCTGTAACAAGTCACTCCCTGGCCCCTCTCCCTCCTGTGGCACAAGCCTGGGTTATATGGAGGAGAAAGCTTGGTTTGCTCTCAGTCCACCTTGGAGAACACCGGCCACCCCTCCAACCCAGCCCTCCCTGGCAGCACCAGCAAGTTATTTCCACTGAGATTTTCACAGGTGGACACTAATTACACCCTTGTAGCTTATCCAGGTGTCCCATGCAAGGCACCCTGAGCCAGATGTTCCAGGATGCTGAGAGCTAAAGCCACAGCCCCGAGGCCTGGCTATCTGCCCATGCCCACTTGGGTGCACCGTGCCTACCTGGCTGTCCTGTGCCCACCTGACTGCCCTGGACACCTTGGCCAGCCCTGGGCAGGGCTCTGATCACCATGGCATTCTGCTGCCTTGGGCTTCTTCCTCCCTGCTTCTCTCCTCCTCCCTTTCTCCAAGGTCTTTTCCCTGCTCAGTCCTGCACTGCATGGCTCCTTGGTGATCTGGTAAGGAATAAGTGTATCAACTCCCAGTAATTATCTCTAATTAAGGTTAGTGATTACACTGTTGGGTTGGAGAAAATCAGTCTCTGTTTTTCCACTGGAGAGGACAGGGAGAGCTGGGGTGTGGAGGGAGGAAGCACCAGCAGCTCCCTTCGTGCTCCGACCCCTTCCATGAACCTCTCCCTGCCTGCACAGGTCTGGAGCTGCCTGTTCCACGAGCAGGAGCCATGTGGGAGCTGTGTCTGTGAGGTGGCTGTCAGGACGTGGCCTCACTCTGTCACCGCTCTGGACAAGGCGGGGACAGCCCACCCTGGGGGAGAGCAGTCAGGGCTGGTGGCACGGTGGGCACAGCACGGCCGGACACTGCCACACCCTGCTGGGCACTTCCACAGGACAGGGCTGCAGGGGCTCATGGCCTGTGTGGAGGCACAATGCACTGCTGCAGCTGCACAGACTCTCTGAAACAGCAGCACAGAGCAGAGCCCTGAGGACACCCTGCATCTCCTCTGGGCTCAGGGCTCACCCAGCAATGGGGCAGGAACTCCTTCCACTGGCCTAGGCTGCTTCAAGCCCCATCCAACCTGGCCTTGGGACACTTCCAGGACAGGGCAGCCACAGTTCACGAGTGTCAGCAACTGAAAGGGCCTCAGAGCCGAGTTCCTTTGGGGACAGGGGACCCAACCCACACACCAATGTAGAATCCCCAGAACTACCATTCAAGTGACTTACACCAACCCTTGTCCAAACCAGCCTCTAACAGTGTGCTTGTTCTGAGTGCCTGGGGCAAACTGAGCTCTGAATGACAGGAATGGGGAAAAGGGCTAAAAAAAAGCCAAACTATTTTGAGAGAAAAAGCAATTCTTGGGCTCCAGACTGGGAGCACAGAGTAAGCAGGTGCTTTCGACACTTTTGGCTTCACCTTCTCTTTGCCTCAGTACTCCTTCTTTAGAAAGAAATAACAGCTGAGATAATCAGGTTACAATGCCTGGAAATATGAAATTCATCCTCACTCTAGCATATCCTAGCAAATAAAACCTTGAGCTGATCCAGCAGAATCTCAGCCCTCCAGCCTTGTGCCCAGCACTAGAACCAGGCAGCACGGATTGCTGGTCCTGTCCTGCCTTGTGTCATCCCACCCAGCTGCCTCAGCACTCCTCTTCCTCCCACAGAGTCCTGACCATTTCTAGCTTCCACACAATGCAAAACTTTAAACCAACAGCTCAAGCCTCACATTTGGATTCATCCTCCACCTTCAGACATGCAGATAAATATTCCTAAGAGGTTACTGTATGACTGTAATGGTGAATGTATAATATTTATAATATAAATATGAATTTGCAGTATTCTATACATGATTCATAATGCCAAATATTAATTACAGATAAATTTTAGTAAATTTCTCATCTCAGCTTCATCTTCAGACTACAAACAACTCTTTAACATATCATTGGAAAGGGCAGAAGTCCCACATGGAGGGACAGACCCTCACCCTTTTCCTTTCAGCTCAGCATCCCCATATCTGAGTTACAGAATCCCAGACTGGTTTGGGTCAGAAGTGACCTCAAAGACCTCCACTTCCAGCCCCTGCCCTGGCCCTTGGCTGAACAGCAGTGACTAACGTTGGACTTTTACAGTCAGACTCATCAGAAAGCCAGGTGAGCGAGTGGAAATCACAGCTGCAGGGAGGGAGGGAGGGAGGGCATGTCCCCACCCTGGGGCCAAGCAGTCCCTCGGGCTGAGGGGAGGCACTGGGGCCCTGCTCTGGCCTTCATTCTGCTGCCCAGCTGACAGGGACCATGATAAAGAGCACAGTGCACAGGATCCTGCCTCCGAGCAGAACACACCAAAATGACACGTGGCAGCCACGGACTTCAGAGCAGGAGCCACCAGGGAACAGAGCAGACACAGCAAACTCCATCCAGCTCTCCTGCAAAGTGTGGAGCACAGGTGTAACTTGGGATGTTCCTGGACACATGCCAGGGCAGGGTGACCTGAACTGCAGCGGGGGGGGGAAGCAAAAGCAACTTTGTTTGAGAAGTGAGAGTTGTTCTTTCCCTCCTGAGTCCCCAAATTTCTATTCTTTCCTAGGAGATTAATGACCCTGCTCTGACCTGAAGAATCCGTTGTGCAGCCACAACCAGGAGAAAGGCAGGAGATGATCCACCAGCCTCCTGTCTGCCATGACCTGCACCACCCTGCTCTCACTGCTCTTCTTCCCTCAATGTCATTGTCCCCCACGGCGAGCAGCGGTGTGCCAGGGAAACAGGTTTTCCCTTTTCTTTGTTAATTCTTCCCTCATTACATTTGAAATTCCACAATCAGTGTGCACTGTAATTGTCGAATTTGATGCTAATGATTAATGAATTAAACATGGATCCATCAATTAGTCCTCGGAGAATAATTCTGCATAAAGCAGCGGATAATGTAATTACAGTAACAAAGATAATGAGATGTTAACATCGACGGAGCCCGACGTGACATGATCACAGCAGGCTCAGCAACCCCGGCCTGGGGGAGCCAATCCCTCACTCTGCAGAGGCAGAGCATCGGGGGGCACGGGGCTGGCGGGGGGGCCCTGCCACCACGGTGCTCCCCCGGCACCGGCACCGGCACCGCGCTCTCCACCCGCCTGCCTCGTGAAAATGCTCCCAGCCACCCGCTCCAGAGCCTCCACAGAGCTGCCAGGCGTCAGCATGAACCCAGCCAAGACCCCGAGCTGCCTGGAGACCCAGCACCATGCCCTGCCATCCTGGCATTTGCAGCGGCTGCGGCCAGCGCAGGCTCCCTCCCACCACCCCACCACCCCACCCGGCACTGAGGCCCCAGCGCTGCCACACTCTGTGCACCGAGGGCTCCCCGGCCTGGGCTGTGGAGCCAAGAGTCGGTGCCAGCACACAGAACTCGGCCCACGGACAGCTGGACCCTCGTCACCTCAGAGCAAACAGGAGCATCAACCAAGCCCTGCATGCCAAGCAGTGCCTCCCACCACCACACCCTCTGGAAAACACTGTCCCTGGAGGAGATGCAGGGGTGATGCTGCAGGAGCAGGAGGAGGAAGAGGACTTACACTGGCACTGGTCCCGACACACATGTCAGACTTGTTCCTCGGGCTGAAGGGAACTGAGCAGCAGCAGTCCCCACCTAAAACCCTCCAAAGCTCGAGCTCACACCTCCGTGCTGAGTCCAACTGGCCCGTCCTGCTCAGCCTTGCCTGTGCTGAGGACACGGCTGCCATCTGCTCGGCAGCACATCCCATGGGTGACTCGTGGTCCTCAGCAAGCTGGAGAACCCCCCATGAGCCCCCCGGAGTGGAGCAGAACTTTCCCCTTTAGCCTGCTCCCTTCGCTCTGTGCTCTGGCTCCCCCACGTTTGTTTCCTTCAGTCCCATCTCTGCTGCTGGAAACACCTCCCATCGCTGCCTGCAACCACAACCATCTCCGCACTGCTGCAGCCTCTTCCTTCACTTCTCTTCACTTCCCACTCCACGGCAGGCTTCCTGGTGTCCAGCTCTCCTCAGCACGCTCTGGCTCCACGGAGCTGTGGGGCAGTGCCAGCCCACGTGCTCCGCGCAAGGCTGCGGTACGTGCCACGTACAAACCTGTACAGGTGCCACGGTTCCAGCACCTCCCTGCTCGCGTCCCCTTTGCTAACACTTTGGAGCACGTCCCTACAAACCTCTGTGAAGCAAGAACCCAGGGCTCAGCTGGGCTGAGGCGAGGCTCTTGTGCTGGCTGACTGTTGTGCACCATCTGTCCTCCCCACTGAAGTCCCTTTTCATCCCATCTGCACTTTGATGCGAGCTGCCCTCGTTCCTCGAGCCAGAAACATGCAATGCAGCACAGCACGAGGGCAGGTGAGCCTGATGAACCATAGCAAGGATGCACCTGGGGGACTGTGAGGAAGAGGGCAAGAGAAGCAACATTCCAGTGGGAAGAGAAGCAGCAGGGATTTGAAGGAGACATCTGACCCAGCGGAGCCACACCTCCAATGAATACCTGCCTTCAGGCCAGAGCACCTGTGAGCTCTGGCTCATCCCTTTCCTGCCCTCTCCAGCCCAACCACTGTAGTTCCATCTCCTCATGGGCAGGGACACCATCCACCAGACCAAGTTGCTCCAACCAGTGTCTTGCCCAAATTGGCCTTGGACACTTCCAGTGAGGGGGCAGCCACAGCTTCTCTGGGCACCCTGTGCCAGAGCCTCACCACCCTCACAGGGAAGAACTTCCTAATATCCAATATAACCCTCCCCTCCTTCAGTATAACATTCCCCCGTCCTGTCACTCCAGGCCCTTGTCCCAAGCCCCTCTCCAGCTTTAGGCACTGGAAGGGCTCAAAGGTCTTCCCTGGAGCCTTCTCTTCTTCAGGTTAACACCTCCAGCTCTCTAAGCCTATCTCCACAGAAGAGGGGCTCCAGCCCTTGGAGCATGTCCAAGGCCTCCTCTGGACAATAGGAACTCATCCAACCTAAAATAAACCCAAGTTTAACTACAGTAAAGTTGCCTTCTTGAATGGTTTAAATACTGGGGCACAAACACGACAGAGCTGAGAGCCCCCCCTGGTTTCACAAACACAAGTCCCTATTTCATTCCTACTGTATTTAGCTTGAAGCTGTCTATACCTGCTTTGAAGTTATTCTGAACCCTGACCAGAGTACTGCATCCATGTATTTCATCCACATACAGGGCAAGGTGAGACATTTGTTTTTCTTCTTCTCCCCTCTATGTCCCTCGTCTTTCCTCACCCCAGGTAAGGACTGTGCGTGCAGTGGACATCAGCCAGCACACTCACTCACCTTTGCAGAGCTCAGGTCACAGAGGAACCACAGACACTTCCTCTGAACTTTAATCACCAGCCACCTAGTTTTGCCCAGAGACTCCTGGGGCAAGACAGCAAATCCCCTATGTCTCCAAACTTCATGTCCTCTGAAGATTAACTTGTGACTGGCAAAGAAATGCAGACTTTGAAGTGCTTCCTCTCCAGTCCCCAAAACACATGTCATATGAGAGATGCCCAGTGGATCCAGTAAGAGTCTCAGCCACAATCCCAAAGGTGGCAAAACTGTGAGGTCACTGCTAATTTGAAGCCAGGAAGATTCTCCATCAACCCCAAATCCAGCCCTGGGCATTGCTCAGGAATAACAGCACATCACCTCAGAGGGATTGTGTCCCACCAGTGCACTTTGTGACTGCATCCACTGCTATTGGGCTTGGAGGCATCAGAGTG
The DNA here is from genome assembly GCA_013399225.1 of Rhipidura dahli. Classification (NCBI taxonomy): domain Eukaryota; kingdom Metazoa; phylum Chordata; class Aves; order Passeriformes; family Rhipiduridae; genus Rhipidura; species Rhipidura dahli. The sequence goes on along the minus strand of VXAC01004459.1, from coordinate 159,957 downwards.
AGATGAAAAAATTCCTCAGAAAAGCCTTTACTGATTGTGTATCAGGAAAAAACCTTTCAGACACAGCCCGAGCCAAGACAAGACACACAACATGTGCTTAAAGTTGCTGTCTTAGTGCTGAGCCCTGCACAGACACCCACAGCACTGCTCTGCTCAGGGGCCCGAGGGCAGCCAGCCAACAGGGGATCCCAAACCCACAGACCCTACCTGGGAACGACCCCCTGCACACAGACACAGCAACACCCACAAGCTGGACTAGAGCACGTCTTGTGGGAAGAAAACTGGTCTCTCCAAAGGTTTCAGGCAGCGCTAAGTCCAACTGCTTTCCAGATAAACTTTTCCAACATTCATCTCCCCCCTGCTAAGAAACTGCATCCCCTCTCCCGTGTGAACTGCTCCAAGTCCAGCCCCACGTACTGCGTCTACCCCGGCTCTGTCACCCAGACTGAAGGGTCTCCTGCTGCACTCTCTCCTTGGTGCTGGTTTTCCAGCAGCAGCCATCAGTAATCCAGGCACATCCCAACCCGCTCCTGCGAGCCCCACAGCACTGAGAGGACTGCTGCAAGTAGGATATGGGGTTACGTGAGCGGTTGGTTTGACATTAACATCATCTCCTCTGGGGTCTGAATCCTTCCCCCAGCTCAGACAAGGCAGCTCTGACACGCAGGCAGAGAAAGGTCCCCGTCCAGAAGCAGGAGCTGCCCCCACGCTGGGGCATGCTGACCATGTGTGGTGGTGGTGAAAGGGTGTCAGTGTACAGGGAGAGCCACGGCAAGGAACAGGCAGAGCTCGCAGCCCTGCTCAGAACAGGTAACAGATATCCACAGATAACTTCTGACTCGACAAGAACAGCAGTCTGGGTTTGGAAGGGCTCCTCCTAGGCGCCACGTGAGCAGAGATGTTACTGTGCTTCATTTCCCGTGTGTGTGTGATGCCAAGGACTGCACACTCACCCCAGCGGCATCCCACCTCCCCTCAGCCCCAGGATGCTCTGAAGCACTGTGCTGACAGCACCCTGGCCATGGGGCAGAGCAGGAATGAACAAGATGGGAATGTGTCACCCGTGCTCACCCTCAGCAGCAGTACTGGATTTGGAAGGATTTCTGTGATCAGCAGCACCACCACCAGCATCCCTCAGCATCTCAGAGTGTTTTCCATAACCTGTGCACCAGACTGTGCCAACAGGTAGCTGGGAAGAAGGCAGGTGGCAACTGCCCACCCTGGCCAAGGACACAGTGAAGACCCTGGGACATGCAGGCAGGAAGGCCCCAAGTTCAACAGCTTCCCCAGGCAGGGTGAGAACCTCCCGTGGCAGCAGCAGCAAGGAGAAGCATGGCAGGAACTCTGTGAGAGGAGGAGTGTGACAGGAACTCTGTGAGAGGCCGGGGGCAGCCAGCCTCCCAGCCTCACCTCACCACAACACTCTGGGGCAGCTGCCCCTCTTCAGTGTGCACACAGAGTGATGATCCCAAACCAGATCTTCACCATTTCTCCAGGGGAAAGTGAGGAGGAAATAGGGTCCCAAAACCAGAAAGAAACAGAAAATTCATCAGGGACCAGGAGCCACCCTAGCTGGGATTTCCTTTGGTTTACGGAGCAGCAGCTTCTACCATGAGTAGCAGCTCACCAGCCTCAACACTTTCCTCGGGGTGAGGAAATTGCCCAGAGGTTCACACTGCCAGTTAAACCCTTTGACATTCTTCTGTCCTGGACACCAACCAGCACAAAATCCCACGAGTAGCTTACCTGGGACCTGCACAGAAATGCTAACGCCCACCAAAGGGACTCCCTGAGGGTGGTGAAAGCAGGACACTTCAGAGGGGATTCTGCTCGCAGCTCAGCAAAGCCCAGGGCTGCTGCGGGAGGGACAGCCCACACCTGGCTCTGTGCCACCCACAGCAGCTCTTACCTGTGCCTCCTGCCAGCTGCGAGCTGCTCCGCTCCTTGGCCAGCCCGTTGGCCTTGGGGCTGGCGCTGGGCGCTGCTGCCGTCGTGGCCCTGGGGAGCCGCTTGCCCGGGACCTTCACCGTAGTTCTCAGCAGATCAATCTCCTTCCCGTGGATGTTCTGCATGTAGTCCTGGAGCGGAGAGGCACAGGGGTGGAGGATCAGCCCTGCCCAGCCACACACACTCGGCTCCCCCGTGCTCAGGATCAGCTCTATGCCCATTTGGGAAAGCACGGCTGGGGATCAGAGATCAGATGGAGACAAAGGGCACACAGGTGGCCAGCAGTTCCTCCTCCCTATCATCCCTTGTTTAATCTCAGCACTCAACTGAAATAGCTAATAATAATATAATATAATATACAGATTATAATATATTATAACATAATATATATCATATTATATCAGTATAAGCAATGGGACACCTAGAAATTCCCTCTCAGGTCACAGCTGGTCTAAGAGAAACCCAAACCAACAGAACTCAGATAACCCCCTCGCTCATTCACCTGCAGAGCTTCCTATTATTCAAAACTTGGTGCTCCCACCATTTCCTCTGGTATACAATTTATTATACAAGCAAAACCCCATGTGCAGACTGTAACTATCACTCTGCCGTCTCCCAAGAGCATCTCAGCTTTCAGTCAGAATGAGGGTGCAGACTTCCAAACTGTCCTGAGCATTGTGTCCCTTCCTGTGCCTCCTATCCCTCCCTGCTCCATGGGGCACCCTGGTTCTTCCCCAGCCCTCTCTCTTGAGGCCAATTCCTCCTCAGGCTTGTGCCCTCAGCAGGGAAAGACCCAACCAACATTACAGAGGGGAACTGCTGGTCAGATCCCGAGGGAGCAGGGACCAACACTGGAGCTTAAGGCTCTGGGAGAACAAGGAGGTGGGGACACCATCCCTGGGCTCCTATTCTGCCATCAGGAGAGGAGCCACAGCTGTCCAGGGCGAGCTTGTGGCTGCTGCAGGGGGCTTGAGTTTACTCCAGTTCACAAGGAGGTCACCAGAAGACTTAACTGAGAGATGGTCCCTGTCTGCTTCCACATCCAAGAAGATAAAGACATCAACAAGCTCAGTTCAGGAGCAACAGTCCTCCCATCCTGGACCCAAAAGCAGGTGACAGGGACTGCAGAGGCCATGCTCTGTGCTCTCAAGTGAGTATTTGCAAGGGTCATAGTCTCCCAACGGCCCCTTCACACCCTGGTCTGAACTCCTCTCTTTCCAGTGATCCCCCTGCAGGCACCCTGTCCTCACAGCACACCCTCCCAGACTCCCAGGGGCCAGGCAGCCTGGTCTCAGCCCTTGGCACTCACCATCCAGTACCCTGGGTGACTCTGAGACCACCAGCCTAAGCCAACACCACACCAAGCTGCTCCCAGCTGGGTGCAGACCTGGTGACAGCCCTGGGCAGGGACCCTCAGAGGGGCTGGAGGATTTTCCCTCGCTCAGCACAACTGCTGCGGTCGCCGGCTGCCTGCCGGAGCGAGCGGTCACTGGCGCTCGGCTTTTATTACCCACCATAAAACAGCAATTTCTTCCCAAGCCTCCTCGCTAATTACCCAGCCAGTTCTCTCATTTCATTTTATTACTGGAATTAACAACGAGTTCAAAGCGTGGAAAGCTATTAAGATGTGTGATTAAGCCACATTCAATTAGTTTCTACAAACAATTTAATTGATGTTGCAGATAGAATTAACAGAAGGTGATTGTGTGAATGGCTCCACTGGCTGCAAAATGGGAGCTGCTTCCCTGGCTCTGTGCAGCGCGGCCGGCGAGCCTGGGCTCAGCCACGCACCTTCCCCGCAGCAGAATTCTCTCCAAGGCTTTGGGGAAGTGATGGGAAACTGCACCAGGCTCTTCACACAACTTGTTCTTTTCCTGTCGCTGAACACACTCACAGAAAGGTAAAAATACAGATGCAACAAGGAAAGCCCTGCTGAATCCAGGGATCAGGCCCCCAGCACTCCTGCCTGCAGTTCCAGGCATCCCCCTTGTCCCTGAAAGCACCAACGGCGCCGGTGCAGAGGCAGCGGGGGCACCTCAGGGCAGGAACCCACCGACTGCCCCAGTTCCCAGGCATGAGTCCGGGCTGGTGGTCAAGGAAAATTTGCTTCCATCAGGAAAGCAATTCCAGGGCCAGGGCCAGCTCACCAGCACACGTGTGCTCTGCCAGACTGTGACAGCAAACGCCGAGTTTATGCCTGACTCCTGCTGAGGAAACTTTCAAATTGGGCTGGAGGTGCCACAATCCAGACCCAGAAACAGGCTGAGTGATGAACTCCCAAAAGCAGATTAAGAGCTCCACCAGGAAGCTTTGGTTGGTAAAATCAGCACTGCAAGAGTCAGGCCCTGACCTCCATCCAATGGGGCATGGACACATCCTGGCCAGATGAGCACTGGAGGAGAAAGAAATTAGGGCTGCTGATCTCTGGGGTCCTGACACCCATCCCAGGAGAGACAGGGAGAGAATGTAACAGACATGGAAGAGAAGACAAGCCAGGAGCAGCCCTGACTCATGCCAAGGAACAGTCACTGGGACACAAAAAGAGCACAAACATGCCCTGGGGCATTAAACATCCTGATGGACAAGGAAGACTCTCTGCAATGCTCAGCCTGCCCCCAGGGATCCCTTTGCTGCACCCAGAACTCTGCTGTCCCCCAGACACACGGCAGCACATGCAGGCAAGAAGATGGGACTTCCCAAGGCAAGAACTGGATGCTGTGTGTCCCTCTGGCTGATGCTCTGTGGTTTGTTCCAGCTCACAGCTCCCCTCACCAGCCAGCCTGGGCTCTGCTGCCACACTGGAGTGATAGCAGAGTACGTGCCCATCCCCAGGAACCCAGGTTTGTTCCATCCCTAACATGCTCTGCTCATGTCATCCTGTGAAAGGACATGGGAGCTTTGCCTTGCCCACAGGGCCCAAATCCACCACAGCATCTCCTGGTTCCCTCTGGAAGGTGGGGAGGAGCAGATACAATGGGACATCCTCCTCTGAACTACCCCTTCCTCCTGCTTGTCCCTGTATCTGTCCCTTCCAGCGGGTTGTACACCAGGCACCAGAGGGAAAGGGAGGCAGAGAGGCTCTGCTGATCCCAGCAGCATGGTGCCAGAACTGCAGCACACGATGGGGCACAATGGTGGCTGCCAGGGTCTGTTCCCCAGCTCTCAGGCAGGCGATGCCACAGCGGAGCACGCAGAACCCCAGCCGTGCAGCAGACAGGCTGGGCAGCCCCTGCTCTGTGCCCACGTGCAATCCACCCTGGCTGTAGGTAAACAATCAGCAATACAGCTCCTATCTTGGGTGCAAGGTTCAGAGCTCCCCGTGGAAACTGGGCAGGAGAGGCCCAACTCGTACCACCCTCAGCAACAGGCTGTGGCTCACCAGTGGCACCAGCTGGAAGCAAACCAGACTTTTTCTCAGGGCAACATATTAATGAAATGAAACACTGATGTGCAGGAAGGAAAGCGAGTGGCATCAATCTCAATCACCTCCTGAGGAAGGAACGGTGAAAAAAGGAGAGAAACCTGGTGTGCGGCAGCAGCAGCATCTGAGAGTGGCTAAACAACAGCCCTGAAATTGCTTTGCCTCTACAGCTGAGGGTAACAACAGTCCATGGTGGAAGTATGATAAACCCATACGCACAGGTGAGCACACACACAGAGATGGCAGCAGCAGCCACTCCCTCCTGGTTTGGGGTTCCAAAAATACTGGGGTTTCAAAGTTAAGAGAACTGCAGACCACAGCATAGGATGGGGATTGAGGACTATAAGAAAAAGGTCCAAAAAATTAGAGAAAGAAAATGCAATGGTTGGGTCTCCAGTTCAAGGACAGGAGGGTCCAGAGGCTCCAGAGCTGGATAACTCAGGATGGTAAACCCTGGAGTGAGGGTGCAGTGTTAGCCATGAGGAAAAAGACTCTGAGGCTTGGGGCACTCCAACATCACACATCTGAGGAGACTGGAGACAGACTGAGAGCCTGGGAACATTCACGAGAGCTGCAGCACCTTGTTCTTCTCCTTGCAGCCCCCTCAACCACCCTGTGGCCCCAGCCACTGCCCGTCTGTCCTGGGGCAGCACGTCCTTGGCAGAGGTGCTGGGCCTGAGTCACAGGTGTGTCTGTGCACGGCTGCTGCTGCAGCAGCAAACTGTGCTCGAGAGGGAATAGGGAAGAAGCCATTAGCCCCACAGTGGGGAGGCGACAGAGATGGATGGGGCAGCAGCTGCGTGCCTGAGCCAAGGAGAAGGATCAGAGCTGCACCGACGGCAGCTCAGCTCGGCAGGCCCTGCACAGGCACCTCGGCTCCATTACCCAACACCTAGCAGCCAGGAAAATTATTCCACACCCAAATGGCACCATCAGATATGGCTGCAAAGAGTTCTCTGCCTGCTCCTCATCCGGCTGCAGCGTAGGCCCTGCTTTAATGGACTGAGCAGGCAAACAGGAGAGAACTGCAGCTCCCCAGTGTAATCCCACACAGAGCGTGTTTCCACCAGCCTAGCACTGAACAAACAGCCTGTGGGAGAGGGAGTCTCCTCCAGAAAAACCAGGTCTGATGAAAATGCTGCCTTGGAGGTGGCCAACACTGAACTCCTGCACAGGGCAGAGCCCCGAACTTCCATCTGCTACCAAACTCTTCCCCAGCCCCTCTCTGCCATGACGGCTGCTGCAAGAGCTCCTGCAGCAGCAGCCACAGCATGGAGGACACTGCCCTGTCCCACCCTGCTCCTCCACTCAGCCCAATACTCACGTGCAGGCTGGGGTGGTAGGTGAGGACCCCGTTGTCACACAGCGTCACGTACTTCTTCTTCCACTCCTTGTTGAGGGACTTGCCACTGCGCTTGAGGAGAATCCCCTGAAAGAGAGGAGTCAAGAGTCTCAGGTGGTGCTTGGTCCAGGCACCTCACGCTCTGCTCCAGCACTGCCCCTCGGAGAGTGGTCTTTGAGAAGAAACCATGAGCAGACTCAAGAAAACATCTTCTAGGTTGGCTTTCCCACAGCATTTCCCTGGGCTGTACCCTTTCCTCACCAATCCCTCAGTCCCCACAGACAGCCCCCTCCCTTTCAGGGATAAGGGATTCCACATGTCAAAGCCAATGTCCAGGTCCTCTGAGGGACCCATCACATCCCCTGGGGTCCCAAACCACTCCCTCTGAGCAGTGCCCACACAGGGCAGGAGCCAGCCTCACTACCACAGGGAGACACAGATTGCTCCCAGACCTTCTCCCACCACCCAAAGCACACAGGGACAGTCAAGGCAGGGAAAACTGGGGACAGGCAGGGGCCAATTGAGAAACAACACTCCAAATACAGGTCTCCCAAGGGATGCACATTGTCTTGCCTGCTTGTGGTCCTGAGAGCTGTCAAATGGAGTAGGGACACACTGCAGGAGGGAGGGTCCTGGGTATCTGAGTTAGGGTCATCCCCTTTTCTCATCAGGATTTTAAACGAGATCCACCCTGTTGTCTCTGGCACAACACGCTCCCAGGGCCAGGAAATGGTTGCACTCACGTGTGCTGAACTCCCTCTTCCCACCAGGGTAACCCAGAACTAACTCCACTGATCTGAACCAAGGCTCAGAGCACAGACCTTCCTCATCCTCTCCCCATCCACTTCTGCCTCCTCAGGAAATCCACCTCCCACAGCAATCCATCATGTACCAGGTAAGGACAGAAGTGGAGAGGGAGAAGGAAGCTGGGACAAGACACCAGGTACAAGGGCTCTGGAGCAGGGAGAGGACATCGAGCATTCTGTCGGCAGGGAGGGAAGGACAGCATGGGGGAACTAAAGTAGGAATGAATAACAGAGTCTGGGAAAAAGCTGGATCTACCAACTGTCGGGCCTGGGCCCTCCGAAAATGCTGTCTGGACAGACACCCAAACTGCCTGCTCCTAACGTGGCAAAAATCTGGGCCCCAGGCCAGCCCCTCCTCAAAAACCTGGGCAAGTCTCAGCCCTGCCAGCCTCAGCATATTTGAGGGCCCCATCCCAGTGCCTGGAGACTGAGCTGCTGTGCCTGCATGGTGCAAAGGCCCAGCACAAAGTGGTGGGGTTTGGCACATGCAGGGGGGCAACGCTGCCAAACATGACCGTGAAATCAGCAATGAATGGTGCAGAACAGGCACAAGTGCCCCGTGACTACTCCAGCTCGGTGCTCAGGCAGCAGACAGCGGGAAAAGGATTTGCCTCCTGCATGTGCAGGGACGAGAGAGCGAAACAGAGTGGCTAAGGCCAAGCTGTGCGTGGGCAGGATCAGATCCCTTGTTAGGATTGGATCCCTTGTCAGGATCTGATACCTTGCCCTCAAGAGCTCAGAGGAAATGAGCTGAAGAACTCACTCAGTAGTAGTCAGAAGGTGCTGATGGGAACATGGCATGGAATGTGGCAGCTGACCGACAGCTCCTGCTCTGCCAAGTTCTGCCAGGGCCGAGCAACAACCCTTGGAATCACAGCTGGACACTCACACCAACAAATCTATGGAAAAGCTATGGCAAAGAGTGATGGGCAAAGAACAAGAGGAGAGGAGAGCAGCCACTGTCAGCCGGTGCAAACAGGACATTAGAGAAGCCTGGCTCTACCTTGGGTAAAACACAGGATCTGATGGCAGGAGTGACTGTGCTGACAAGTGTTTTTAGCTTTCTGTCAGGTCTTTAACTGAGCAGCAACATCTTTAAACACCAGCTGTACAAAGTCCATAGAGCCAGTAATGGGTGGAATGAGAACTAGTCAAGTGCAAGGTCTCAAAACATACCCATGTGTGAGAACAAGTGTGGTTATAAATGGCAAACCTATGTCCAACAGAAGGACTTACAGAGGTCCAGCCAACCTGCACCTGACTCAGACTAGTTCATCAATGTCTTGCTCAAATGAACTCCAAGAAAACATAAATCCAGAAAACCTAAAAGTAACGTGGCAACTGCGTGGTGTAAATCAGTGCAGTGACTGGTCCTTAACCCCAACTGTCTTCTCACTCGGCAAACTGAGCTGCTGAGGACAGCAGGCACTGCCCTGCTCTGGGGCCAGCTGGCAGGGCCCTGCAGTGGGCTGTCAGGGCTGGGTGGGAGCAGCCCCTGTGTGAGCTCTTGGGCTGGATGTGCCATCACTGAGCAGCTCCCGAGCTCCCAGGGCTCTGAGGGAAAGGTGCCTCAGTCTGGCAGTCCTTGTGGGGTCAGACAGGGCAGACAGAGTTAACTCCCATCTGTGATAGTGCCACAGCAAAGGAGAGCTGCAGGAGTGCTGGGAGGTCACCTCGCCCCTCCCTCCCTCCCTGGACAGACTCAGCCATAGCATGTCACTCCAACCTCTTCACAAAACCTGCAGTGATGGACACTGGTCCTTCCCGCTGCAGATGGGATCCTGATGTCCTGCACCTCCTGGATGAGGTGGCAGCCAAGCTGTGCCAGGGGCAGGACATCTGCTGGGTCCTGTGTGCTGTGCTCTCACACACAGCTAGCAGCACCTGTGTTTCCTCAGCACCCTGGTTCTGGACCTGCTCAAAACTGTCCTCTCTAACACCACAGCTGGGCCACACATTTCCCACATGATGTATGAAAATGATTGTTCCTCCTGCCATACAAAGCCAGTTTAACATCCACCAGCTCACCCAGGTAATTGGTGAATTCTCTGCAATTCACAACACCTGTTTGGTATCTTTCAAATAAACCTGCTCCACACCAGGCTAACAGATCTAACTCAAAGTCACTGTGTGGAATTCTCTGGCTTCTGAGTGTGACAATTCCTTCTGGACACAGTGATGTGTTCTGGGCATGAAGATTCCTCCTGGGCATGTAATGATCCCTTCTGGGCATGATGATTCCTATTCTGGCCTTAAACCCAGCTCAGTTCCACAGCCTGACCTGCCCACACATCCTGCAGAACAGCTCCTCTCCTCGATGTGTCTTCAGCCTGATGCACCTTGATGCTACAAAACACCTGCACTCCCAGCCTGCCCCAAACACATGCTGCCTGCACAGAACAGTTTGGCTGCAGTTAGGCCAGCCTCAAACCTGCCACTTGGCAAACTGAAGCACAACCAAACTCCAAGTTGGCAAGGAAGACCCAGAACTACAACCCCTTTTTGCAGGCCAGAAGGAAAAGGAGTCCAAAAGTGGGAACAACCCCCAGCCGAGCCCACGGACCGCCCATGCTGCTGTGCATGCTCCCCACGAGCCTCCCAGCCAGGCTCCTTGCGGCCCCGAGACCCCTGTGCTGGTGCTCCTCAACCTCCCTCTGCACCGTCTGGGAAGACTTACAGGAAACAGCTCTCCCACAAGTTTCTTCCCGTGTCACACACAAAGGGAAGGAGGTGACAGAACGGCAGAAGAGCCCGGTGCTTGTCCTCTCCCCACTCTTTATCCCGCTCCCGGCATTCCGCGGGCCGTGCCCGGCTCTGCGCCGCGCGGGGCTGTGCTGGTGCACAGGAAAAGCAGCAGCAGCAATATGCAGCGTAATGAAGCAGGGAGCAGAGATGGCCCCCAGAGGACTCGTTTACTCCACAAATCTCCCTTCCACTCACTTTTTGCTAAGAATTTTAACACCAAACTTAATTGTGAAGTCGCGTATTGATTGGAAAATGCAAATGGCAATTTAAATGTAATCTAAGCTCCCAGCATGATCCCAGCTCCCAAGGAGGAGGAGTCACCCGCCTTGGGCCCTGCTGGAGTGCACGGCCCGAGCAGAGCCAGGCCAGGGGCCAGGGGACCCCCGGGCTGCCAGCGCGCTCCACGCAGCCCTCCCAGAAAGATCTGGTAGTTGGGCAATTAGGAGCTCATTCCTGGTAACAAACAGCTGAGGAAGCTTCATCTCCTGGCCTAATTAACCCACTTCTCAGAGACAAGTGCCCAGCTATGAGGGAACTCTTCCAGCCTTGCAGGAACATCACCAAAAGGACACTGTGGGACCCTGAGTCCCTGGCACAGAGCAGCCCTGGCAGAGGCACCAGCTGCCTGCAGGGTGTGTAGGTGCTGTCCCAGGTGTGGGAGGGCCCCAATACCCACAGTCTCACCTATCCCCTTGGGGAGCTCCATCTTTTCCAGATGTGCATGAGGGACACAGATCAGGTCACCCAGAGGTGCTGTGTTGGAGAAGGTGGAGACGAGCAACAACCAAGCACCCTGTAGCAGCAACATCAATCACTCCTCAGGCAAGTCTCCTCAATGTCTCTCCTTTCTGCAGCACCCAGCCCAGCCTCCTGTGTCCTGGCTCCATGCAAACTCCAGGTTGAGGAGGGCTGCCAGCGCTTCCCAACGCTTGCTGTGTCCTCACAGAGACCAGGAAAGGACTGTGGATCACAGTGGTTGCAGCCATGGGTGTCATGGGGAGCCTGCTACCCCACAGCACTTGCTGCCTTCAGCTGGCAGCGTAAGCAGGGTCCAGCCTCCTTCTCCCAAGCAGAGGAACCCAAATGCTCCCGAGGCGAGCTGCCAGCAGCCCCAGCACCGAACACACCAGCCCAGCAGTGCCCATGCCAAGGGAAGCCAACAGCACAACGCTGGCCACAAACCCAGGCAGGAGGTCCTGCACATCTGGCACTCACAGCCCCAAAACCACCAGCTTCTCTGCTCTTAGGGCTGGGCAGGACCACTGGGCGGTCTAACTAAAGGCCCCACTCTCCCACTGCCCTGCAGAGACAGCAAGCAGTGAGACCTCCCCCATCTTCCATCTTATGGCAGGTCCATACCAGAGACCAGAGTGACTGTCCCCTGTCCTCAGTCTGTGATACAGAGCTCCTCTCCCCATCGGTGGTACCAAGCCATCACTCCTTGTGGTGTGGGGCCAGGGCAGGAATGTGCCAAACTGCAGGACTAAACTCACTCTGGACACCCTGACACCCCCTTCTCCACAAGCCACATGCAGCTATCTGCTGGTATAACCTGGTGTCCACCTGTCCAACACCACTTCTCCCACATATGTTCCTGTAAAAACACTGCCAGGGTCTCTGATCTCTGTGAAGTCACCTCTTGCAACTCTGGCTACAGGACGTGCCAGTCCTGAACCCAGCATGGATCTGGGTCTCCCATGGAAACTCTTTGCTCCAGGCTCTCCTTGTGAGCTGCCGCTGCCATGAACTACTGGTACCTCCCCTTAGTCCTGAACCAGGCAGCAGTTTGGCATCTCCTCCTCCTTGCAAAGCCCAGAAAGGACGTACAGGTTGTGTTTGCAGACCTGGACCTCCGCTGGTCCCAGTTCTCCCCATTTCACCCAGGAACAGCACTGCCCTGCCTACAGCACAGAATGACCAAATCCCACTGAACCAACACAGCCTCTGGCACATCAGGCAAGGCTGGGCCCTGCCAGCAGCATGGAGACACAGGAGCAGGTAAAGCAATCACCCTGCCCTGCCAAGTGGAGGGAGATCCTGGAAAAAGGAACCCAAAGGTGCAGGCACGAAAAGCTGCCAGGGAGAGAGGGGGGACAGGGCCTTTCCAGGACCAGCCCTCTGGCAGGCAGCAGCAGCTTCTGGGGAACCGAGTCAGGTCTCACTGAGGGCTCCAGCTGCCCTACTCCCAGCCTCCTCTACCTCACCACAGAGCAGCCACCCGCCCCTTCCCCTGCTGCCCGGGTGGGCTGACCCCACACCAGGGCATGTGGGCACTGCCCCTGCAAACCAGAGACCCACTGCAATCAGCAACCCAGCTCAGGCCAGTGACCCCTGCACACCAACAATGACCCACCTCTGGCCAGTGACCCCTGCACACCAACAATGACCCACCTCTGGCCAGTGACCCCCTGCACACCAACAATGACCCAGCTAAGGCCAGTGACCCCCTGCACACCAACAATGACCCACCTCTGGCCAGTGACCCCTGCACACCAACAATGACCCAGCTAAGGCCAGTGACCCCCTGCACACCAACAAACAGGCCTGCACACCAACAGGCCCTGTGCTGCACAGAGCAGGGCATGGCCCAGCACACAGCTGGGCTGCCTCTTCCTGCTGGGGCTGTGCCAAACTTGGGCACCTCAGGAGCAGAGCCCCCATGTGTGAGATCCCACAGCTCCCACCCTGGCATTGCTTCTCCTGTCACTGCTCCCTCTTGGCCCCAGAGCTGATCCTCCCAGCGCTGCCTCCCCAGCAGCTCCCTCCTTTCAGCACACCCCCGTGCCTGGGGCACCAACAGCCCTGCACAAACCTGCTGCAGAATTACTCCATGGGCAGGGAAGGGCAGGAGCCCTGGCAGCTCCAGCAGTGAGCAGGGTCTCTCTCTACTGACCCACCACTCCACTCCTCAGCTAGCCTGGCCTCACTGAGTCCTTCCCCATGGAATCTCAGCATGGAATGGTACCAGGCAGCCAGAACCTGCTGAGGATGTAGACTCCACTCTCCTGCCTCACATCCCAGCACCCCTGCAATGCAGAGACACAACTGGCTCTGTGCAACTCAGCCCTGGCAGCACTGGGGGGACATGGGGCACAGAGAGGCCAGCAGGGACTGCTGTGGGAAAATGGATCCACAATGGGGGCACGACTTGCAAGGCAGGAGCACAACCAGGCACTGCCATGCAACGTATGGATCAGTCTTTCCTGTAACGCAAGGAAATCCTGGTGGAAACACCATCCAGCCAATCCACACCGCCAGGACATCACCCATCACTGCTTGCCAGTGACGGACACAAGGGCAGGCAACACTCTGGGTTGATTCCAGGCAGTTCAAGCTTCCCTGGAAGCCAGGAGGCAGGGGCAGAACGTACTGCTGCTGGAGGAAGCAATGCCTCCCTTATATTCCCAACATCTCACAGCGTGGGCACTGTGCTCACAGCTTTTTGCAGTAGCCCATGAGGAGGGGATCCCCCCCTCCCGTCCTCGGGAGCAGGAGTCTGAGTGGAAAGGAACATGAGAGGAGAGAAGCAGGAAAGGAGCAGAGAGGCTGCGGCGGGGGCTGCAGCGGGCGTGGGGCATGGATGCCATCTGCTGGAACCGCTCCGCAGCCGCCGCCGCAGCCCCCAGCAGCGCCCTGCCGCAGCCCCCAGCAGCCCCCCGCCCACGGCACGGGCCCACACCAGCACCCCCAGCACCACGCTCACTGCCAGAGCCGGCAGCCCCCCGGGGCAGAGGGGCACCAACCAGCCCCCAGCGGGCCCGCGCTCCCTGGAGCCTGCTCTCGCAGCGGGGCGAAGGGGGAGCATCGAACCTGCTTCATGGGAATGGCCCGCCCGCTGCCAATACTGTCCGCTTTACACTCCGGCACCTTCTTGTCGCGCTCCGGGTCCGCGCCCTTCCGAGACTGGAAGAGAAGAGACACAGGTGCGTTAGAGCTGGGCACGGGAGACCAAAATGCAGGGTCCCCTGTCCCCAGCAGGCTCCAGACCAGGCCAGAGCACTCTGCTCTCCCCCAGGCCAGCTCTCGCAGCGCACAGAGCAGCCGGGCCCTCACCCGGCCCCTCTAGGGACACTCGGGACACTCCAGCCCAGCCCCCCAGCAAGCTCTCCTCTCCCCCCACTGCAAGCAGAGCTGTCCTCCTCCTGGCAGAGCGGGGCTATGTGGCCCCCCCCTCCCGTGGGTCACACAGGACATGGCGACAGACAGAAATGGCATGGGATGCGGGTGGAGCATGGATGGAAGCAGGAGAGGCTCAGGCAGTGAAGGAACTCACACCTCTACTAATCCAACAGATTTATTCTGGTAACACACTTGCACCATACAAAGTAGCACAGGTCACCGGGCAGAGATACCAGCCCCTTACAAAAGAGCATGGACAATAAATATCTACCACACGTCTAGAGCGGCGAGAGCGGGACCCACCGGCGCCCGAGGGCCGCGGGGAGAGCAAACTCTGATAAATACAATATGAAATTTACAGTCTGTTGAGCAGAACTCATTCAAAGTGCTTAGGACAGAGGGAAATACCAAGTCATACATGGCATGGAGCACAACCAATACATTCAGAATCACAACAATGGCAGGAGGCAGCGGCAGCGTCTCTCTGGAGCGTCCTACACACCCCCTCAGTCCAGGAGGGCCCCGTGTGCTTTGGATCAGAAAGGGATACGAGCCCCGCGCGCCTGGGACACCAATTCACCGGCTTTTGGGCCCAGAACCAAACAAAGAGATCGAAAGAGAAGAAAACTAAAGAGACACAGATGGCTGCTCGGCTGCGAGGAGAAGAGGAGGAGGAGCAGGAGTCCATGCAGGCTGCAGAGGTGCAGGAGGGAAGAAGGAGCGGAGCGCTAGCGGCAGGCGCTGCAGCGGCTCCCGCAGGTAGCAGCAAAGCGTCTTTTGGCCCATCCAGCTCCGTGCGCGGCTGTCGCCCGGTCCCGGTGGGTCTGCAGGTCTTCCCGTCCCAGGAGGGTCGTCCGCCTGGCATCCCCGAGAAAGGGCAGTGCCTAGACAGCATCCAGCAGGCCCAGAAATGTCCCAGCTTAAAGTGCAGGCGCAGGCCGTCTCAGCGCTTCCTAGACTTTACATTGGGGGGATTTAAAAGGCTCCTGCGTGTCTCCGAGGGGGGGACCCATGCTGGCTGGAGGGCGGGCGAGCCTCTAATCTTAGATCAATCCCAGTGCCCATCCCTTATCCGGCCCTGGAGAGGCAATGAAAAGTGAGAGAATTTGTACAGAGGTGCCGTGTGTAACCACCTGGATCTTCTAATTTGGAAGGAGTTGGAAAGGCCTTTTTGTTGATGAAAAGTTGGAAACAGTGGCACATATCTGCAAATATCGAAAGAATAAAGAGTTTGGCAAGTTATACTCAGAACACGGACATGAGTCTGTCAGTGATGGGCGCCAGCGGACAGCACGGACAGGCCACGGAGTGGGCGCCGGCGGCAGCAGCAGTCAGGGCTGGGGCTGGGGGCCAGGAGTGGGCGAGCGCCTCAAGGCGCGGGTGGGCGCAGAGCTTGTCACCACCTGGAGCTCTGGGGCACGCAGACCCCGCTGGGGGGGTGCGATCCAATGGGGAGTGGGAGGGGGAGCAGAAGAGGAGCCAGAGCAGGGGAGAGGAGGAGGAGAGGAGGAGAAGAAGAGAGGAGAGGAGTAGAAGAGGAGAGGAGGAGGAAGAGAATGAGAAGGTAGAGGAGGAGGAGAACGGGGAGAACAAGGAGGAAAGGAGAAGAGGAGGAGCAAAGGATTCAGGCATAGCTCGGGACTGGGGCTGCAGCAGCTCCCAGAGCTGGGCCGAGCACTGCACCTCGGAGAGGTCTGTGCCCACCTGGGGACCCCACAAGGACGAGGGCTGCTGGCTACACCTGCGCTGCCTGCCTGGGAAAAGCTAGAGGCAGAAAACAGCCTGCCCTTTCCTTCCCTTCCCACCCTTCCTGGCCCTGTCCCACTGTGGGAGGTGTCGGGAGCTGCTGCTGCTGCCACGACCAGATGGGTGAAGACGTCAACGTGAGCCATGGATGTGCACCAGCACACGAGCAAGCAGGTGAGGTGAGCCCCGGCCCCGCGGCGAGTGAGCGCGCGCCGGCCGAGCGCAGGTGAGCCCGCGGCACAGAGCAAGCGTGAGCCCGGGATGAGCGAGCAGTGAGAGCCCTCCACGCATGATGAGATCCACAGCGAACAAGCGTCAGCCCCGCAGCAAGCCGCCCTCCTCCTCCCCCAAGCGCGTGCCCACCCCGGGTGAGCGAGCATGGGGCTCCAGAGAGCGTGACCACGAGCCGGCGGCGAGTCCAGACGCGTCGGCGCGCGGCGAGCAGGATGGGTGGGTGGTGGCACAGCGTGAGCGCCGGGGCACGGCAGCAAGCACGAGCCACAGAATGGCAGGGCGGGGGCGAGCAGCCGCCAGCGCTGCGGGCAGTGCAGGCACGGCCACGGCCACGGGAGAGCTGTAGGGCACTCGAGATGGGGTGAGCATAGGAGGGGAAGGCAGTGAGGGAACAACCATGCGTTGGGACTGGGGACCTGCTGCAAGGGGCGGTGTGTGCTGGCAGGAGGGGCTGGGGAGGACAGGCCACCCGCCCACAGCACATAGACAGGGTGAGCGTGGGCCCGGGGCGTGCACGGAGAGCTGGGGGTGCATGAGATGCAGCCGGGGGGAACGCACAGAGCATTTGGGAGGTCAGCACAGAAGCTTCCAGGATGTCAGAAGCCAAGGGAGATGGGCACATTCCCAGCACAAGGAGTGGGGAATCTGGGATGCCAATGGTGCAGTGAGAGGAATGGGGCACAGGACACTGAATTTGTGTAGTCTGGGCTCAGAGCAATAGTGGCTGGTCACAAGGGTGACACGGTGCAACAGGTACAAGGGCTTTGTGGTGGCCAGTGCCACAAACAGCAGACACAGTGTGCTGAGCAATGGTGGCTGGAAAGCACATTGAGATGGGGAGAGGAGCGAGGCTGGAGCCTGCACACGGACACAGGGAACAGAGGCTACACCTACACTAGACATGGGACTGGGACACGTGTGTGCTCACAGTGAGGGGACACTCATGGCTGTGCTCAGAGCAAGGGTGAGTGTGAGGGCAGGACTGTGCACACTGCGTGGACAGCGTGTGCACGGTGTGAGAGCGTGCAGAGAGGCAGGCTGCAAGGCAACCAGCACAGCTGAGAGCTGCAAATGTACCCTGTTCCACCTGGGGCCCACAGCTTCACTGCCTCCCCTCGGTCTTCCCTCCCTCCACACCCACAGCAGCTCCCACGTGCGCTGATCAAGTCACACAGGCGCAGGGTTCAGAAATGGGAATGAGGCCCCATGCCAGGTGCTGAGCTCTGCACAGCACCACTGGGCACAGCGTCACCGGCACCAAACAGGAGGCCCAGTGAGCAGGGGCTCCGTGCCACGCTTGGGGTATGCGGCCCCAAGGAGAAGAGAGCAGAGCAGAGTCACTGGTGCTGTGCACGCACAGCTGCACTCCCCGTGACGAGCAGGAGCTCACACGCACTGCACACCCACACGAGTGCACCCTGCACACTCCTACGTGTGCGAGGAACGCCCTGCTCCCAGATGCTCCCCCATGCACGCACAGTCTGCCCGCAGCAGCCCGCAGCACCACGGTCCCTGCACGCACAGAAGGTCCCTCCCACACTCACGCACACACTCCTGCATCCCCAGCCCTCTTGCCAGCACAGCACGGGCTGCCATGAGGGAGAGCCCGTGGGGTCAGGGCGCCGTGACCCACTCCCTTCCCCTCTCCTCTGCTGAAAACCCACCCCAAAGCTCCCGGGCTCCCTGTGCCACTTACCGTGAAGATGTTGGAGCGCCGCTTGGACTGCTTGCGGATGGGGGTGGGCGTGTTGGAGGCAGCGATGGTCTCAATCCGCAGCTCCCGCTGGCTGATGCTGGGGGTGGAGGGCACAGAGGAGGAGTAGTCACTGAAGGCTCCTCCCCCGTTGGTGGCCTGGAGGAGGAGACAAATGGTCAGAGGGGTCAGACACAGGCTACCTGGGGGCACGACTGCAGGAACACCACATGGCCTCATGCCAGGGCAGGGAGTGCTGCACAGGACTGGGATAGGGTGACATCCAAAAAATCATGGAATCGTTTCAGTTGGAACCTTAAAGACCATTTTGTTCCAATCCCCTGCCATGGGCAAGGTCAACTTCCACTAGAGCAGATTGTTCCAAGCCCCATTCAACCTGGCGTTGAACACTTCCAGGGATGGAGAGCTCACAACCTCTCAGAGGGACATGCAATGCCAGGCACTGCTCCTGCCCAACAAAGGGGCTTGGGAAAGCCTTTCCTCTCTTTCTGCTCTAGTTTTTTCACCAGTAAAAGGTTCAAGTTCTGAAATCAAAGAGAAGGGCAGCAAATGGCCACAGAAACCCAGCTGAAGCCCTTCCAAACACAGGTGTGGAACAAAGCCTGGGGCAGTGGGGTCCCGCATAGCTGCGCCCAGCAGAAGGGCACAGCTAGGGCACCTCTGCCTGCTCCCAGAACACAGGACCAGGGTCACTCTCCTTGGGCAGTCATTCCCTTCCTCTCCACAGAGCCCATCAGACATGAGGCTGTGAGGCAGCCCAGAGCCTGCCCAGCTCCAAGTCCCACTCATCCATCCCTGGCTCATGAGGACAGCTGTGATGCCAGTGGGGATGGGTGTCCTCAGGTCAGCCTTCACCTTTCCCGCGTCCTGAAGCATGGAGTGCCCACCCCAAGCCCGAGCTCTGTGTGAAACCCATCTCTGCTGCTGGTTTGCAGGTCTGTCTGAGCACACTCTGGCACACACGTCCCGTGCCTGCAGACCACCGTAGCCACGGCTGAGGTGGCCTATGCTTGGGAACACAAGGGGCTTCACTAGCACCTCACTGGACTTCATGGCAAGAGGAAGATCCAACCGTGCAGCCACACACCCACGTCACCAACACACCTCTTCCAGACAAGGCTGCTCACTCCCACCCTGGATGTGCCAGCAATGTGGGCAGCCACTGGACAGGGGCTTAGGGACATGCCAGAAACAACAGCTGCATGGAAGCATTTCAGACCTGCAGCCCAGGACATCTCACCACGACACGGCACGCAGCAGCCCGAGCTCGCTGGCAGCTCTGGAACAGGATTTCAGAGACACATGGAGGAGCTGCCCCTAGAAGGGCAGGTGAGCTCCAGCACCCCAGAAGGGGCAGCCCGCCTCCTCCCAGCTCCACGCTCACAAGAGTGGAGGCATCAGCGGCCCAGTGACTTCCTCCATCCCGCCTACACTCTGAGCAGGAGTGGAGCCCATGTGGGGTGATGATGATCTGCTGGAGGGGCTCTGCCAGAGACCCCCCCATCCCCAGTGGGATCTTATTCTGAGACAAGCGGTTCAGGAATGTCGGATGTGAAAGGGGCTGCACAGGCAGAGCAGCAACCATGACCCACAGCCCAGTCTCAGAGAGAGGTGCAGCCTTCATCCAAGTCATGGATCCCCTCATGTTTGACAAGAGAAACGGGAGAAGACACTCAATGGGAACTTAAGAGAGGAAAGAGCCACCCAAGCAGCATTTCAGCTTCCTCCTCACGGAGGCAGAGCAAGGACAGGAATTCCATGCCGTGAGCAGGTGGGTGGCTCACACCATCCCAGCCTGTCTGGAAACAGGAATGCTTCTGGAATCCTGAAACACAGAATGAGAGGGAACCTGGTCTGGCTGTGCTTTTCCACACGTAGAAGAGGCTGGGAACTCTGTCCAGAGAAGGGAATGTCACAGGCTGAGGAACCCTGCACCAGACAAGAAGGTTCTGCTCCTGAGTCCCAGGGAAGAGGGGACCACGAGAGACACAAAGGGGGTGAAGCAACATGTCACCTGCCACTGACTTCTGAGCCTTCAGCAGAGAGAGCTCCTGTGAATCCCGGGTCCAACACCCACACAGGAGTTCCACAGGTGCTGTGATGAAGGAAGAGCTGCAGGGGAAGAGAGCCAGGGCCACCGAGTGCACACATGGGCAGCCTGTGTTTAACTTTCATTATGTTTTCATTTATGATTCATCATCTGTGAACTAGGTCAAAGAAAGTGAAATATTCCAACTGTTAGGAAGAGAAGGAGGATGCTGCAGCACAGACAACCTGCCACATGGAGCAGTGATCTGGGCATGGCTGCCCAGCTCCCCATGCCTGGCATGTCCCGGTGACCCTGGCAGCACGTTCATGATGCTGTGACTGTGGGGGGAAGCCAGTTCAAAGGAGGCTGCAGAGTCTGAGCTCCTGCCAGAGCAGCTGGAACAAACCCTGTGGATGCAGGTGATGGACACTAAAGCTTCAGGGAAGAAATTTTGCTACACCCTGGTTTATATTTTACTCACTCCCTGCAGTCTTGTGTGTCATTTCTGTCTGGCCAAAATAACTTTCCTTAGCCTTTAAGTCTGCCTGGTGCTGGAGCCAAGGTTACTGTCCTTGAGTGACAAAGGACTCTGGCCTTTGAGCCTCCCATGTCCCACAGACAGCCAGACCTCAGGAAGGGCTCTGGGGCTGGAGGATGGCTCACACCAGGCTATGAAGGCAAGCTCCCATGAGTTTGGGGGCAGAGGAGAAAGTCCCTCAAAGACGGAGAGTGGCTCAGACAGGCAGTCCCGAGCCACCACCACTCTGCTGGAGCCGGGCAGAAGTTCTGTGGGATCCAGGGGCACAGGACAAATCTCAGGGATGTGGCAGAACCCTGACAAGGTGACAGGCCTTGCCCCGTACCATGTGTCTGGTACTGGCAGGTACTTTACTGGTGGACCTGAACAACCACCTGAGGTCACCACTGGAATCTGAGAACACAGTGGGAACCGGAAACTTGGTAAAACACTGGTGGGACAAATCCTCCCCGCTAGTGTGTAACTGGTGCAAGAGCATCAGCAGTGCAGGGGTGCCTGGGAAGGGCAGAACGCAGCCGCAGTTCAGGGGCAGCAATTCCTGCTGCAGCAAGGCCTGAGACAGAACAAGCTGTTTGGGAAGGGCTCTGAGTGAAGAGCACACACAGACAGCAAACACCAGCCCGGTGTCTGCGGGAGGAGGGGAGAAGCCAGAGGAGCACACGGACCATGGGATGCGGGCACCGTGAGCCGAGCGGGCAGCGGGACACGGGCTGCCACGAGGAAACGCCAGCGCCCGCCGCTGCAGCGGCTCAACTCTGACAGAACGTGCCACAGCAGGCCACCAGCACTGTTACCAGCTCAGGTGAGCTGCCCTTGGGGCTTCATTTCACTTGCAAACTTAGATTTTCCACCTCTTTCATCTGATCTCTCTGATGAAGGCTCTCCCAGTGCCCCCAGAGAGCCCGTGCAGGAAGGCAGACTGAGGCCATCGAGAAAAGCCGTGACACCAGGCAGCCCAGAGCACAGCGGGGATGGCAGCAGCCCCCAAGGCCCAGGGGAACACCCAGTTCCCTCCACCAGCCTGCCAGGTACCTGCATGGGTACCTCCTGCCAGCTGCTGGGAACCAGTCTCCTGGCAGAAAGACAAACTGCCATCCCACAGCAAACACAGCAGTGACTCACCCACAGCCTGGGGAACTCCCAAAGGCATCCCAGAGGCCCTGAAGAAAGACTGAGAACGGGGCAGCAGAAGTGAGGAAATCAGGTAGAACAACTCTGCAGGTGTTGCAAGCACCCACGGGCCCGAGAAACTCCCATCCCCTCCCTGCAGGCAAGGGCCAGGAGCTGCCAGGAGGGAGCAAGGCAGGAGTCAGGGCCAAGTGAGGAGTGGGATTCCCAAACCCATCCAACCTGCTCACCCAGCAGTAGGTGTGGGCAAGACACAGAGAAGAGAGCCCAAGGCAGCAGGCAAGAGCTTTCCCTGGAGCTGCTGGGTTCTGGGGAATATAAGGCGCCTGCTTCAGGAGTGCAGACCCGCACCCCTCCAGCCACTGGGAAAGCCAAAGGGACAGATCTGTGTCCCCAAGGGAGTGCAGGACTCCAGGGCTGGCCCTGGCTCCTGCCACAGCAGAGAACCAGGTTAAAGCTGAACACAGTACCCAGGGTCACGGACCTGCTGAGAACATCTAGTGACTCGTGAGAGCTCGTGGAAAACCCCCACTGACCAGGGCTGACCTGCTCCTACAGCTCCCTTCCCCTCCCCAGGGATGGAGCAACGTCCTCCAGGCTCCAGGCACTGCTGCAGAATAAGAGAAAAAAACCCAAACTCACAAAGGCAGAAATGAAACCAGGGCCTCTGGCTGGTTCCCAAGAGGATCATCCCCTGTGCAAGGAGACCAGGACACACCCACAGCAGCCCTGCCCCAAGAGAAGGGAATCCTCCGGACAGAGGGGGAACAAAATCACCAGGGTCCTCTGGAGTCCCTCCTCTCCCAGTAACCCCACTGGACTTGTCCGACTGACAGGCCAGACAAGCAGTGGCCATTTCCAAAAAAAGTTAGTTTGGCTCAGCCAGTAGTGTCAAGCTACTTCCAGAAGAGCAGTGCCCAGAACGAGAAAAGGGGCAGGGCTGGCTCCCAGCTCCTACCTACCATAAGAAGCCCTTTGTGAGGGACCCCTTGTTCCCTTTCCAAAAAAAGTGCCTTGTCCACTGGCAGCTCCAGAGGACAGAGCTGTCCCAGCACACCAGGCCCAGAGCAGTACTGCCAATCCCAGTTCCAGGTGTTCCTCCTGCCCCCAAATGCCAGTTCTACTGTTTCAGGGATTCCTCCTGCCCCCAAATGCCAGTCCCATTGCTCCAGGTACTCCTCCTGCCCTCCCGGGCAGTACTGGAAGGGAAGGGGATCCTTCTGTCCCAAGTGAGTGTCTCACCTGTGCACACTGATGCCTGTGGCACAAGGCAAACGAAAGCTCCTAATTGTGTTTTTGTTGGCTTCTCTCCACCTCATCTCCATGTTAAGTCCTGTGTTCCTAAACTCTTCCTTGAGAGCTTTTTTCCTGTTTTCCCTGTGCCAGTTACTGCTCTTTGACTTGCAAAAGCAAATGAGAAACCCTGGTGAAAGCCCCAGGCCCTCAGGTATGACAGAGCTCAGTTCTGCTCCACAAAAACCTTGTCACTCTCCCACTGGTCCTTCCTGGCAGGGCGAGCCTGTCCACCCCCTTCCAGAGCTGCCCCACCACGTATCGCTGTGCCAGGAGCAGAGGACACCAGGGCACTGCTCCCCAGTACCCACCTGGGCATTGTGCCCTCCCACGTGGGCAGCCTGAGCACACACCTGAGTGTGTGGGCTGCTCTGCCCCGTTGCCTGTCAGAACCATCAGTTATGGGTGAATTTGTTTCCCAAAGCCAGCTGGATTTTCCCTGAGGACAGTGAGGAGCAGCTCCAGAACCTCACTTCCAAGCCCATGCAAGGACAGGGAAACACTTCATGGCACTTTAGGATCACTCACCATTGCTTCACTATTTTAGAAGTGTCTTTAGTAACGGGGGAGAGACGTGCAAACACCAGGGCAAAGATCACTGCACGGGTCACTGGCACCGAGAGGGTTTGTGGTGGGGCCACACAAGACCCCAGGAACACAAACTGACTTTGACCACCCTTGTGGGGCCCAGGGTTGCTGAGGGCAGCAGGGACACAGCACTGGACAGGCACAGAGCAGGGCCGGGGAGGGGGCACAGGCCACCAGCCACCATCCCTGCGAGCTGCACGCTGCGTTACTCCCCTTCACAGCTCTGCTTCCCACCACAGCTCCCTGCGTCCCTCCAGCCAAGCCAGGAGCACAGCAAGGTACAGAGAGCAAAGGTCTGTCCCCGAGCAGGCAGCCAGAATTCAGCTCTACACAGACATTGTCTGCAAGCCGTGCTGAGAGAGGCTCTGTGGGAAGGATAAGAGAGGAGAGCAGAGATGGCTCTGAGCAAACACCTCACAAAGCTCATGACATCCAGTTAGAAAATTCCTCAAAAATTTGCTTCCCCATAGCCAATCCTAAATCCACCGCTTGGGTTCTAGTGCTGCCTTTCCTTAAGGAGCTCTTTCAGGTCACAGCTCTGTATTTTAGGTCAGGTTGGGCCTATCTCTGCACTCATTCCTCAGCTGAATCAGTCAAGTGCTTTCTTTCCTCTTGTGCTGAGGTCTCTTCCCTCCCACAAATTTTTGCTACTCCTGCAGGTTCCATGCACAGTCACAAGTGACTGGACTCAGACTGGGGGACCCGGGGGGTCTGGCAACCCCATCCCTCTCAGGGGAAAACATTTCCAGCCTCACTGTGAACACACTGCCTGCCTGGCTAAGCCAGTGCCAACAGCACGTGTTTATTGGGACTCTTCTCATACTCTGAACATGGAACAAAACACCAAACAACTGTCCAGCTCCCCTGAGAAATGCTGACCTTGGCCATCAGCCTCTTGCTTCCCTTCCGCACAGGTGGCCTCTCCTTCCCAGCCACACTCATACTTTACAAAATTAATAAAACCCTCAAATTACCAGAGACATTCAGATCTGTATTTCCCCGGGACTTTGCTCTCCATCTTGGATGTCTCCCACTGAACTTGTCCCCAGCTTTCTGGACACAAGCATACTCTGACAGAACCTGGCTTTGCAACCTTCCCCAGCAGCCCATCCACCTGCACACAGACTTCACCTGAACCTGCTGGTGTCCAGGTGACCTGGAGCACCAGGAAGCTGGCAGAGGTCTCTGCAAAAACCTGCACCCACCTACTTGCAATCCAGCTTTAGAAGCCTCTACAACCAGGTATAAACTTCATGGGGATATTTGAAAATTCCCCATGTAATGGTCCAGCTGGTGGCTGCAGATATGGCTCAGGTCTGTGCAGGAGCAGGCTCCCATGGTGGGGGACCAGGAGTACTCCCAGCACTGGGGGGTTCTGATGCACCCAGAGTTTCAAAGGCAATCCCCTTATGGAAAACCCATCAGCTACACGTGCTGTCCCTCAGCCACAGGCAGATTTCCTGCAGTCTGGGTCACAGATCCTGTGATTCTGTATGCCACTTGCTCCACAGATGGAATGTGTTGGCTTGAGTGCCCTGGGGAGCAATGGAGCCCGGGATCTCTCCTTTCTTCCTCACCTGTTGCCCAGCCAGCATTTCTGTGGGCACTGGGAATGTAGCAAAGCCTGAATGCAGTGAGGTGGCTGCCCGAAGGATCTCCTTCCCCAGCATGAGGGCACCATGGAACCTGTCCTGCTTTCTGACCCATCTCTCCTGCCTCAGCTCTGCTCCAGGATCACGGAACAAACACCTACAGCATCACCATCCTCCCTGCACCAAGCCCTTGGCAACCCTTACCAACAGCACAGAGCTCTTCCTCTGGCAGCAGGGAGGGAGCCTCCTTCCCTGTTCTGCTGCTTCAGCTCACCACTGAGCTCATCTCTCCACTGGTGCATCCCTTCAGATGGCATGTGCACACAGACCATCAGCTCCCCCAGTCCAGGGGAGGCAGGACCATGAGCAGCTGTGCCTGCACAGCTGGGGCAGCCAGAGCACGACCCTCTCACAGCCCCCACGCTGCCCAGGAGCGCCCCACGCACCGCTCACGGCTCTGCTGGGACTCTGCCAAAGCACAACACAGTCTGGGGACCGTGAGCCAGACCCAAAGTTTTAGACATGAAACGTGACCTCGGGGCAAGTATGAAACTGCCAAAAGAATCATAAAACGATGGAGAGTTTTGTGTTGGAAGGGACCTTCAAGTACATCTCATTCCACCCCCTGCCAGGGGCAGGAACACCTTCCACTAGACCAGGCTGCTCCAAGCCCTGTGGCTCCAACCTGGCCTTGGACACTGCCAGGGACAAGGCAGCCACAGCTGCTCTGGGCTACGGAAGAAGCACCAGGGTGACACCACTCTGCTCTTCCAAAGAGCCAGCCCAGGGCGAGCCTAAGGCTGAACTGTCCCTGGCTTTCCCCATTCCCATTCCCCACCTGGTTGATGTGGACAGAAGGAATGGAGGCTGCGGAGACAGATGAGTGGCTGGGTGAGTTGGGCAGGGACTTGCAGGGGCCGATGGAGAGCTGGTGCTTCTTCCGGAGAGCCACCACCTTCTGAGCCACTGCAAAAGGGAGAAAGAGACAGGGTCAGAGTCCAGAAAGCAGCTTTCTCCACTCACAGATTTCTGGAGGGTTTCAGGGAGACCCAGGCCCTTCCCTTGACTGATGCCAACAGCTGGGGCTGCACTGTGCCCAGCCCATCCCCAGGGAGGATTCAGCACAACACCCAAGCGGTGATCCCGCTGCCAGGCAGCCCAGCCACAGGGCAGGAGCAGGACAGGCTGCCTGCACTGCTCAGGTCGAGCCCCCAGAGGCCACCAGCCCTCTTGGGCATCACATAGAACAGCAGGACACCACGGAGACACTACAGCCTGGGCTGCTGCAGGAGAATCCCTGGGCAGTCAGTCACTCCTCAGTCAGCCCTCAGGGCAGCTCCAGGAGCCAGGTACTGGACTGAACTGCCTGGGCAATGCCACCTCCATCAGTCTGGGCCCTTGTGACCCTCACAGGCTCTAGGTGTTCAGAAAATTAACCTGAGGAACTACTCTCCCAGTTCCTGTGAACTCACTGCCTGATGCCAACAGCCCACAATAGCATTTCAACCTTCACAACCTCCTGCTTTTTCTGCAAATGAACACCTTGACCAAAAGCACGACAGCAAATGAGCTGGGCTGCTGGGAATTCAGAAGAACACATCGTCACTCCTGGTTTTCTCTTCACACTGTCCAGGTACCCCCACAATCACAGAAGGAACAATCTTCCAGATGAATGCAACTGCAGGCACTGGGACCATACCGTGCCCACCCCAGCATGCCTCATGCCATGCACCTGTGCAACAATGGAGCTACCATGTTCCTTTTCCAGGAGAAAAGATGCTGCACCACACCTGTGGTGTGACTGAACCTGTCTGGAAAGGTCAGATGCCAACAGCAGCTGCAGAGTCCCAGCACCTCCGTGGCCACGGTGCCACGTCCTGCTCAGACACAGCCAAAGGTCCATGGGGTCACCGCTGGGTTCTCACAAAGCCGGGCGCCTGTCCACACTCCCAAGCTAAACATTGGTTCCAGAAACAGCAAGGAACCCATCCTGTATCCACCAAACAGACCATATTAACCTGCTGCTTCCGTGCTCTCCCCAGCTCCTTCCTCCTCTCCAACCAGCTGCATCCAATGTTCTTTGTGGGAACATCTCCTGTCCCAATGCTGGCAAGGCACACTGTGAGCTCAGGCCCTCCAGGGGCCAGGAAATATCCAAAAAAACCCTCAGCCACTGCTGTTGTGGGCAGGGATCCTGACAGAGGCTCTGCCCATCAGTTATCCCATACCACTACTGCTGATGAGGAATTAACCATGAGGCCAGCGAGACCACACTGGAGGGATAACATCTCCCCAGTCCTGAAAAGAGGCACCTTGACGTGACCTTCACCTTTCTGCATGCTGGGCCCAGGCTCTTCTACTTCCTGAACATCAGTCAGACTTTTCTGAGATAATTTCTGCCATCCCTGACACCAGTCTTTGGGACTGTTTGCTTATTCTGCTTCCTCTGGTTGCCACACACAGCTCTGCTGTACACCCAGTGAGGTGTGCCCTGCCCGCAGAGCCTGAGCAGCCCCACTGCCCAATGTCACTGGGAGCACCCGAGCATCACCCAGCGTTTCAAAGCAAAGCCAGCACTCCAAGTCTGGACAGAGCAAGAGCCTGCAAAGGTCCCCAGGGACCCACCAAGGATTCTCCAGAGAACCCCTCAGGGTGTCACCTCACAGACCCACAAGGCCCTGGGCAGCCTTGTGCACAAGCTCTTGGCCTCTGTTGACATGGTCCAGCCAAACTCTCCCTCACGTCCATCCCCCACTGTCCTGGAAGACATGGCACCCTGATGGCCAGGAACAGTGTCACACCTGAGCAGGAGGGACACCTTCTGTCCCACTCAGGCCGCAGAAACCCAAATAAACCCCTGGGCAGGGGATTCAGAGCCTCCCACAGAGTTCTTGCTGGAGCCTGGGCCTGCAGCCCTGTGTTTGAGGGGGCGGGTAGAGAGCAGCAATGCCACCAGCACCTCAGCCACGGGCCCTGGGCCATGGAGCTGCTGGCTGTCTTCTGCCCTCTCCAGTGCACAGGGCAGAGCAAAGGCAGGACTGTGCACTTGTGATCTGCAGCAGAGGTGAAGCTCAGGAAGTCGCCCACAGCACGGGGCAGCACAGCTGCTGTCCCTCCTGAGCCCTCCAGGACTAGCGAGTTGTTGGAGAATCCCTGTGCAGTTGGTGAAGATGGAGATCCCAGTTTCCCCATCCTGGAGCACCACGTGAGTTTGTGGGAAGAGCTGTCTGTGAATACCAAGGGGCAGGGTGGTCACTCCCTCAAGCTCTCATGCCAGCACATTGACCTGCTCCCCAGAAAGGTCAGTGGCCACTTGTTGTGACCCAGGACAGTGGCAGGGAAGGGCTCTCTGGGAACAGAGGTGCAGCACAGGCAAGCAAGCAACCTCGCACTGAAAGCAGCTCTTCCTGCTCCTGCTGGGGGAAGTGGGCATCCTTCCCAGCCTGCCCAGGACGGCTCTGCTGGGATCTGGGGTGGCCACTTGTGTGGAACAAGTCATAAAAACAAGGTCTTGATGGAAATTGGACTACCATGTGAGGCAAGGTCCTCACAGTGTCTGTAACAGCCAGGATTCCACAAGATCTCAAACCAGCTGCACCAGGATCCACCAGATGCCAAACCAGCTGCATCGTCAGCCACCAGTGCTCACTAGGAAGAATCGCTTACCCACTCCAGAAACACCACATCCCACCAGCTTCAGGCCATTCCTCCTTGTCCTGTCACTACAGGGAACACACTATTCCCTTTAGGGCAAGGTCACAGTTTACTTAAGCAGACTGCAAACTCCCAGGAGATGGTGCAGGCTCCCTGTGCCCCTCAGCATCACTGTGTTGCAGACCCCTCTCCAAGCCTAAGCAGGAATGCTCTCCCACACTGTTCCCACAAGGAACAGCTGCTGCCCCATCCAGCTGTTTAGGTGCTGCTTTCCTACTCCAGCCCGCCCAAGCCCTGCTGTGACTCCTCCTCTTCTCCACACCAAGGCCACCAAGCCCCTCTCTGCAGCCCCCCAAGTCCTCACAGGCTCACAGACTGCTGTGCTGCCCTGTGCGGGTGCAACTGTCCCCCGCAGCCTCTCTGCTCTCTGGAACAGGCACCCACCCACAGGGCAGCCCCTGCAGAGTGGCAGAAGGTGCCGCCCAGCCCCGTTCTGTGGCCCCCCACGCACACCCACGCGGCACACACGGGGCCCTTACACCCCCTGCTCCCCGCACCCGATCTGCATGCGCAGAGCAGCGGCACCGCACGCAGCCAGGGCGGCACAAACCCCTCCGTGAGACCTCACTGCTGCCCCGTCCTGCCCGGACACCCTGACACGGCTGCAGTTACCGTCCTGGAAGACCCTCTCCACATTCAGGCCGTAGGTGGCACAGGTCTCGTAGTAGGTGCAGCGCTTCAGATCGTTGGAGAGCTTCCGTGCGCGGGAGTCGTCGATGACGCGGGGGTTGGTGGCGCTGATTGCATCTGCAAACCAAAGGCATGGGGGCTGAAAGGCAAGGACCCTGCCCCACCTATCCGCATGTCCCATGACACTTCTGGCCTCCCTCCCTCTCTTCACACAGAGGAACCACCTCTACAGTACTGCCCCATAAATGCCTGTGATCACGAAGTCTCACTTGTGTAGAAAAATGGATGAATCTCTGTAAATGAACCTGACTCAATTTCCCAAACCACCCAGCCACCAACATTTCAGTAGAGAGAGGCAGAGCACCTCTGGGAGGTGTGGGGACCAAGGCCAGGCAGCCCCAGCTGCCAAATAAAATGGATTTGTCAGTCTGCACTATTTTAGGGCTCATGGCCAAGCCCTACATGTTAAAGAATCCAAGGGAGAAATCCTCCTGGTTAAACCAGAAAGTCAGCTCTGCTGGGATGTCCCCACAGCCAAGGCACTGCTGGACAGCTCTAAAATACAGGCTCAATTTGCATCCCAGACGGCCACCAAGTGCTTGCCTGTTTTGGGAAATCTTCCTTTCAAAGAGGAATTCAACTCATTGAAGACAAGCCAGGGACAAGTGGGGGCTGCAAACCAACCCTCTCGGGAGGGGTCGGAGAACTGGGACCTGCACTGTGAGGAAGCCCTCCTCGGGCTCTCCAGACAGCTGTACTAAGGCTAGGACCTCACCTGGTTGTGTGTCTGGGACAACAATAGCCACTGACCCCATTACTTGACCCACTCCTGCACCTCTACAGTGCATGCTGCCACCCCATTCCTGAGCCAAGATCACTCAGTCCTAAAACTCACTCCATGATCTTTAAATATCCAAAGTTTAACACCTTTTTTCTGCTTTTAAAGCAGACCCCCTGTGACTCCCTCCCGCTGCTCCCGCCTGTCTTCCTGGCTTCAGGGCTCCTTCCTGGCCAGGAACAGGTCACGCAGTGCTCAGGAACGTCCTGCCAGGACAGTTTTTCCAAACATCCACATCCTGCTCCTGCTCTCTACTGTCACACAGAAAACTCCTCAGCCCCAGGCTCCCTCCTGCCTGTGCTGGCAGAGCTGGGGGTGGCAGCACCAGGGTATTGTGCCATTTCCAAGAGGAAAGTGGCTCCATGGAATGAGGCAGCTCTCTCTGGGGAAGCTGAGATGGTCTGAGCAGGAACTCCCACCTTAGGGCCCTGGGCTGGGGTCTCAGCATCCTCCCTCAACCCCACGTAGGGCTCACAGAGCAGGATCCCCCAGTGTGCTCAGGGGGCTGGCCCCCCGTGCTCTCAGGCCAGCAGGACACGGCCCCAGTGCTGCCTCCTGCGCCTGGGGGTGTGGGGGAAGCCCAGGCGCCGCTCTCACCCTGTGTGCCCACCAGCACCATCGGCACCTCCGCTGTGTTCCGGTAGCTGCAGAGCCGCAGGTAGTAGTTGTAGACGGTCTGGAAGCTGATCTCATCCTCCAGGCTGAAGACAAACACCACTGCATCGACCCAGGCAGCGAACTGAAGAGACGCGGCAGGATTACAGCGCGGACCAGCAGCCGGGGACTCGGGCCCGGAGCAGCCAGCAAGGGCAGCCACACACCGGGCTCACCAGCACACACCTCCCCCCAGTCCCTCCAACAGGATGGGTGGGGAGGGACCACAGGAAGGACAGGTCTCCTACCTGGAGCTCAGGGGGGCCCCCTTCATCTCGAATCAGCAGCAAGTAGCTCTGACCGTCCACCACGATCTCCTTCTTAAACCGGCCACCTTGGGGGAGCAAAGCTGCCGGTCAGTAAGCGAAGTGCAAGCAGGGGACACCCCCAACGAGGGCCAGGGGAGCTGCAGAGCCCCACAGCAGTGGTGGAGGAGGTGCAGGGACTGGGATCACCTTCAGCACCACGGAGAGGAGTGAGGACTCAGCCCATGCCCAGGCACCCTGAGAACCAGACCTTACCCTCTGGAGACTCCTCCTGCACGTAGGTGCCGGTCAGGTAGCGGTGCACCAGGGCTGACTTGCCACTGGACAGGTTACCCACGATGCCCTGGAACAGACACACATGTCACCCCTGTGCCCAGCACGTGTCCCTGCACACGAGGCCACCCCCGTGAGGTGACACCACCAGTGCCTGGGCACACGCTGATGAGAGGCAGAGGTGACCCTCAGAGGACACGGGGACGGTGTGACCCAGCCTGGAGCTCGGTGGGAGGCCGGGGACACTGACTGGGCTCAGCTGGGCAGAGAGCAGCCGAGACTGGGGCGCAGCCACCTGGACAGAGGGCAGTGGGTACTCTCATCCTCACCTGCACAGGCACAGCCCTGCCAGAGCCACAACAGCTCTTCCCACAGCCCTTCTGCTCCTCAGGGAACACCTGCCATCCCAAGTCAATTCAGAAGGAGAAAAATCTCCCCAGCTTTGGGGTGTTGCAGCTCTGGACAGCAGCTGCCAGCAGAAGGGGAGCAGCACGCTGGGTACAGCACTACGTGCATCTCCCAGCACAATAGTGCCACCCACATGGAAATGTGGCACCAATGTTCAACCAAACTGAAGGACAAAGCTACTGAGCACCAAATTTATTTGGGCAGAAGCACATCTGACTGCAGCACTCTCAGATTTGATATGAAATGCAGGTGGGTGTCTCAGGATGGGTCAGTCAGAGAGCCCAGCTCTGCTCATTGTCAGTGTCTTCCTGACCATTTAATGCGGCTTAATTGTGGGACCAGGTCTGTACTGAAGGGTCTGGAGCACAAGTCTGATGAGGACCAGCTGAGGGAGCTGGGAAAGGGGCTCAGCCTGGAGCAAAGGAGGCTCAGGGGGGACCTTGTGGCTCTGCACAGCTCCCTGACAGGAGGGGGCAGCCAGGGGGGTATTGGGCTCTGCTCCCAAGTAACTAACAACAGGACAAGGGGACACATCCTCAAATTGTGTCAGGGGAGGTTTAGGTTGGGTATCAGGTGAATTTTTCCACAAAAAGGGAAGGGGTCACCTTCAGCTGAAGGTGAATCCAATCACCATCCCTGGAAGTGCTCAAAACGTAGATGTGGCACTTGAGGATACAGTTTAGTGGTGAGCACCGTGATGGTGCTGTTTGATGGTTGGACTTGATTTTAGAGGGCTTTTCCAGCCTGAATGGTTCTGTGATTCTGTACAGCTGCACTCACATGGCCACACCAGTGCCAAAGATGTGGGGTGAGGAGTGGCTATGAACACTAAAGCTGCCTCTGCCCCCACGGAAGTTTACAGCCAAACTTTTCCAGGCACTGGGATGAGCTTGGCAGGTGAGTCACCACCAGGCAGGTTCTCCAGCTCTCAGCCAGGCGCTCAAACACTCCTGCTGCTCTGGGTCCTGCCAAGGGTCCTGCCCTGGGCCCTGCCCTGGGCCATCCACATGCTCCCAGTGAGAAGCAGAGAGGCAGCGGCCCCGTGGCCTCTCTGACAGCACAGACCCCGCTGCCGAGCACAGGACACCGCCCTGCTGCCAATTCCTCTGTGCCAGCGGAGCCGGCAGGCGGCAGGACCGGGGAGGGCCCGTCAGTGGGCTCCCACGGGCACACCTGGGCTGCTCACACCCCTGCCACATCTGCCACCTGCCACAGCACCTTGGGATCCCCACAGCGCCTTCAGACAGGTGACAACACACAGAACACGGCCTGGGCTGCAACCCCCTGGAAGGGGCCCTGAGGTCTCCAGAACCTTCTCTTCTCCAGGCTGAACATGCCCAGCTCTCCCAGCCCGGCTCCAGAGGGGCTCCAGCCCTCAGAGCAGCTCCATGGCCTCCTCTGGACTCACTCCAGGTCAATGTCTTTATTTTGTTGGGGGCCCCTGACACGGACACAGCACTCCAGGTGGGAGTACTAAAGCAGGTCTCACGGAAGAAACTCTGGAGAGCCCAGCTCCGGGCAGGCAGCTCAGGGGTTCAGTGCCAGGTTGGCCATGGCTCCTGTGCCACTGGAGTGGCTCCCAAGGCTGCCCAGCAGCGAGGCTGCCACACCACATCAAAGATAAACACTCCAATGGCATTTAGCTCTAACACTGGGACAGAGGCTGCAGTTACACTTTGCCTGCACATAGTACAAACCCTGACCTGCATCTCACCAAAATCCTGCTGCTCTGCTGTGTCCTCGAGCTCACCTGGAGCTTCAAACCAGCCACAGAAGGGACAATCCTGAGGAACACAGCCCCTGAGAGACAGCAAACTGGAGCCAAACAAGGTGTGCAAGCACTGTGGGAACCTCTGCTCCATGATCTCTGGGAGAATGCATTGTGCTGGCACTGTCCAGGGACACAGGGGAGCAGGGAACAAGTCCTGCCAGGAGGCACCCTCAGTGCCCTTCTGCAAGAACTGCTCAGTCACAGCCTCCTCCTGGCCTGCAGCACTGGGAGGGAGCTTTGGGAGAAAACTGAGGGAGGGAAAACTGCTGAACACGTCTCGATACATGAAGTTATTCACAAACCTTGGAGAAAGTATCCTGAATGCTTGGGAACACAAGCAAGGAGAGCAGCAAGACCCTCAACTCCTGCAGGAGAGACAGAGGACACAGAGCCACTTGAAAACGGGAAGGGAGTGAAGCCTGGCAACGTTTCTTGCTGGGTCAGTGTTGGGCCCCTCACAACAAGAAAGACCTTGAAGGGGCTGTAGTGTGTCCAGGGAAGAGAACAGGGGAAGGGGCTGGAGCCCCAGGAGAGGCTGAGGGAGCTGGGAAAGGGGCTCAGCCTGGAGCAAAGGAGGCTCAGGGAGGACCTTGTGGCTCTGCACAGCTCCCTGACAGGAGGGGGCAGCCGGGGGGGGTCGGGCTCTGCTCCCAGGGAACAGGGACAGGAGGAGAGGGAACGGCCTCAGGCTGGGCCAGGGCAGGCTCCGGGTGGATATTTGGAAAATTCCTTCCCCAGAAGGGCTGCCCAGCCCTGGCACAGCTGTCCAGGGCAGGGGTGGAGTCCCCATCCCTGGGGGAATTTAAAAGTCCTGTGGATGAGGCACCTGGGGACACAGTCAGTGATGGCCTTGGTGCACTGGGGAAGCAGCTGGACTCATCGATCTCCAAAGGTTTTTCCAAATGGTTCTGTCACTCTGAACTAGGACTCCAGAAGGCCTCCAGGCTTTGAGAAGAGCTGCTTTGGCTGGATGAAACCCTGGAGCAACAGAGATCCCCAGAGGTCATGCAAAACCTGGCAAAAGGGCTGTGCTACTTGAGGAAGAACTAAAAGCTTTGGGATGGTTTAGCTGGCAGCACAGCTTTGCAGCCTTGCAGAGCCTCAGTATCAGGTGGCAACACCCGAACAGCTGTGAGAATGTTTTTAAAAATGCATTTCACAGGTAAACTAACAAATGAATATTCAAAGTTTGGTTTGATTCTCAGTTAACTGCAGGTAAGAGACACTGTGGCAGGATGGTGCTGGAATGTTTTGCAAGAAGAATTTTGTTCGTGTCTTGGACTAATATTGAAAAAAGCTAATCTTGCAAAAGCTGAAGGGAGAAAGAGCTGAAGGGTACACACCAGGAGCCTGCAAAGGGAGCTGAGGGCTGGCAGGGAGAGCGCAGGAAGAGCAGAGGGAGGAACTGATCGCTGAAGCACCTGCAGCATCCTGCCCACCCCAACACCACCTCCTGGCCACCCCGGAGCCCACAACACTGACCCTGTCCCACCTGGAGGGACTGTGCCAGGGGTAAGGGGGTCGGGAGCAGCCCCCTAAGACAGGGAGCTGGTGGAGCCTCGCAATGGCGTGTCCTGGGGAAACCTGCCCTCCGCAGACAGACCTGGGGAGCCTCGTCCCCTCAGTCTGGCAGAACAGAGGAGCTGTCATCCCGCAGCAACCCTCAGGACACGGACACCTCGGCAGAGCAGGGCAAGTGCCAGTGCAGAGCTGAGATCAGTGAGGCTCTGAAGGAGCAGTGACACCTGGCACGCCAGGACGGCTGCTCTGTGGGTGACCACCAGGGACACGAACCCAAACCACCACCTAGCATCCGCAGCTTGAGCAGCAGCACCCAGACAGGCATCACGGCTCTGCCAGGGTCAGCAGGGAAGCTGGGCAGCTCAAAAGGTGCCTTGTCACCTTCACATCCAAGTGCCCTCCCAGATCAACAACCTCTGGCTCACTCCCACCAGCCTGAACTGCCAAGAAACCCCAGTCCTTCCCTGACATGGCAACAGCTCCAGCTCCTCCCTCCCTTCTGAAGCTGAAGCCTCTGTGTGTTTCCACCAGGCCATGTGAAAATGCAGGATTTTCTTGAGGGTTTGTGGAATTGGGCGTATCCCAGGCACAAGCTACGAGTACTCACCACCTTCAGCTCAGGCACCGAGCGACTCAGGGTCCATTCCTGGCTGTTCACAAATGAATCTGCAGACAGACGGGAGAAACCATCAGGTCACCCTCAAGATCCCAGCAAGGATCCTGCTACACTCTCCCTGCTCCCTCCAGGCAGATTTATGGTTCTTCCCTCCCTTCTACCTCATCCAGAGACACAGTGCTGCACGAGTACCCAACATGCAGCTGGAGCCCCAAGCGGGGAGGAGCAGCCGAGCCAAGGGCAGTATGGCACCAAAGAACTGGAGCCCTCCCTTCTGCCCTGCAGGAGCACAAAAACCCCTCCAGCATCCCCTGCCCTGAGGCACGCAGGACAAGGGAAGCCCGAGGGACTAGACACCCTTTTGGGGAGCACTGGGGCTGCACAAGAGCCGGAGCTGAGGGCCCACGCCAGCGCCCCGAGCCCTGTCCCCAGCGTGCCGCAGGCTGTGCAGCGCTGGAGCTGACCGCAGGATATCAGCCACGCTCCTGGCTGAACGCAAACACAATTAATTATGGCATATTATGGAATTGGCAGCATGCTGCAATAGGCTTAAAGAGGCTGTGGCAATCTGTCACGGCTTGAGGAAACAGCCCCATCCTGCCACAGAGTATCTGGAGGAGGAGCAGGAGCCTGGAGGACACCTTGAATACCAGAAGCAGCCAGCAGCCCCTCCTGACAAATCGGAGTCCCTCCCTCGCCTTGGCAAGGTCAGACCTTCCATCCAACACCAGCTCCAGGCCAGAACCCACAGGAGCAGCACCCCTTGCATGTTTATCACATACAAACAGAAAGGATTTTTGGAGACCAGAAACCTGTGGGAGCTCTGCATCCTCAGGAGCCTGTAACAAACCTGCCAAATCTGTGGCCGCAGACTATCGCAGGAATGGGAATCTCAGATGGGCTCAGAAGGGAAGCAGCAAATCCACCAGACCCAAAAGCGGGCAGCAATCAAACACGGTGACCTGGGCAGTGTCACCCAAGGCCACAGAGAGGGTGGTTCCAGACCTGCCCAGCAGCCCCAGCCCCACAACCACAACTCCTAGTGCCTGCTCCAGCAGTCCCCAAACCACCCTCCCAGCCAGGAATTCCTTCCCACTACCCCATCTATCCCTGCCCTCCGGCACTGGGAAGCCATTCCCTGTGTCCTGTCCCTCCATGCCTTGTCCCCAGTCCCTCTCCAGCTTTCCTGGAGCCCCTTTAGGCCCTGCAAGGGGTTCTGAGCTCTCCCTCGATCCTTCCCTTCTTCAGGAGAACAGCTTCAGCTCTCCCAGCCTGGCTCCAGAGCAGAGGGGCTCAGAGCATGTGTCTTGTGTTGGGGCAGCACTGGACTCCACAGCCCTGCCAGAGCCCTCCAGCGCCTGCCCCCACTCAACTCATGTCTCACCCTCGTAACTCCTTTGGGGAGGCTGGACACACAACAGCAGCAGCCCTTTCTCCATCTCCTCAGCTTCATCTCACCTCTCTCACCTCACTGGGCAGCCCAAAGCCATGGGGAAGAGCCCAGTCCTGCTCCCACAGACAGAGGGCTGCCTAAGCTGCTCAGAGAGCATGAGGTGACAAACCATGACCCAGCACTGTGCCCTTGTCCCAGTTTTGTGCGGCCACCAGCACCCACAGGCCACGACACTTTCATCCCTCATGTTCAAGAAAGGTGAGAACATGGTGCTCCTACCTGGAGTTTACCTTCCATGGCTGATTTAGGAACGCTCCTTTTCCAGGAGCCCCAGTATATAATTGCCCAAGTCTGCTGCAGGAACACCAGGTTATTTATAGTCATCCTGAGGAATTGTTTCTCCGTGGTGTCTTTCACCTACCCTTTCCTTTTTTAGGCAGAGGTAATTTTTTATTAAAACAATTCATCAGCCAGGAGGAAAATGATACATTTTTGAGCCCCTTCCAAAAGGTAACAGCACACCTGTATTTCCAACTGCATCACTGGGTCTAAAAAAAGCTGTCGCCTCCACTTGGGAGTTCTGCCCTGCTCAGCCTCTTTGGCAGGTAATGTGACAGATAAAACACCAGCCAGGCCTTCTCTATCCCCCGCACTCCCTGATGGGAGCAGGCATGGCACAACTCGTGCTGTTTCACTACACACAGCAGGCTTCTGGCAGGTTCTGAGTGGAGCACAAGGAACACACACCCGGTGATCGGCCTTGGGAAGGAGGAGAGGCAGGGAGAGCCCTGGAGAGGCACCTAGGGACATGGGTTGGTGGTGGCTTTGGCAGTGCTGGGGGAATGGCTGGACTTGATGGTCTGAGAGGCCTTTTCCAGCCTCAGGGATTCTGTGATTCTGTGACTATTAGCCAGTCTGGGAAGGCCTGAGGGTTTGGAGCACAATCCACTTCCACGTCAGGCTGGGGTCCACGCCACAGCTGCATGACTTACAGTCTGTCACTGTGAGCATCCCCCCCATCCTTTTAACACCCCCTGCTCTGCCCCAGGACATACCAATCACCCTTCTCTCACCACACGAGGGACACACACAACACGTACACACCACCCTGACAGCTGGGGGACCCACATCTGTGCAGATGAGCCATCCACAGACCTAAAGATATCTCTCACACCACCTGGGTCCCATGTCCTGCCAGCTGCCTCGCAGGGATGGCTCTGTCACCCAGGGCCCTGACACTCCCAGCAGGGAGCCTCCTCCTGCCCCCCCAGTTTCTTGCACTGGCTTCCCTCCTCCGCCATCAGCTCCCACAGCAGTGTGTGCGGGCGGGCACAGATCACCCCCACAGAGCTGCCAAAGGGCACCTCACGAGCAGTTTCTCAAACCAGCACAACCACAAACCAGGTTTGGCTGCTGAAAACCCCGGTGACATGATCCCGATGTCAGCTCTGTCCACACAAGTGCTCATCCCTGGCTATTAAAATGCAGAACGTGGCAAGTCCCTGCACTTATGGCTACGAAGCCCGTCAGTGTGACATTGTACACCCCATGTGCTGCTGCAGCTGTTACACACCAGAGCAGCAGGAAAGGTCCAAGTCCACAGCAGCAGACTGATTTGAAGCCTCCCTCAAACAGCACCGTTCCCCCTGGGGCTGCCAGACTTTCCCCACTTTTCTCTGGGCCCCCAGATCCTCCTGGTGAGCTGGGGTGGGAGGGGGGCTAGGGGTGCTCAGCCTGCAGGCACCGCTCCCCAGTGAGCAGGCACAAGACCCCCATGGTCTCCTGGGTGAAGCTGTAACCCTGTGGAAGCACACAGCGAGCTCCTGGGAGGGCTGAGGCACCCCCGCAATCCTGGCAGGCAGGGGAGCACCCAGAGCCCCTTCCCCACAGCCCCTGGGCCCTGGTGCCAGCTCACTCAGCAGGGATTGCCTCCAGCAGGAGACACCTCCAGGGACTGACCTCGTGTAGCATCAGGGAGTCACGATCTACTGGATCAGCTTCGCTGCTGGACTGGCTGTGCAGTTCCAGATGAAAATACACCTGGTCACTCTTCTTCCATCTTCTCTTTGTTATTTAATCACACAGAGGGGACCAGGCTGTCTGTGCTGTGGTTAAACACCTTCCCCATGTGTACCTGACCTCCAAAGCAGAAGCAGTGGGCTCAGGGAACCAACCGCTGTCATACCAAGAGCTTCAGCACAGCTCAACAGGATCCTTGGCTCCACAACAATCACACAAGAGGAGATCAGCCCAGACTGGCCTGGGAAAAGCAGATTCAGGCCAATTCTGTTACTCCCCAGAAGCTCCTGTTGATGGAGGTTTCCTGGCACAAGCAGCTCTACTGCAGAAGATGGAAATTTGGGAGAAGGGGTGGGCAGAGCCCCTGCCATTCAGAGGAGCAGACAGGGACATAAAGGAGGCACTCTGCAGCTGATGCCCCTTGGTCAGTTGGTCATCCTGGCCACCTTCAGGACCTACAGACCAGACCACAGCTGTGGAACAGCAGTGTCACACACCAAGGAGGCAGGATCAGCACCCTCCATCACAAAGCTCGGACACTGCGGCTCCCTGTGCCCTGAAGACAGCCTGGAGGGGGTTCAGCCACAGACCCACAGCTCCCAGCACCCTCACGCTGCTGGGAAGCTGGGAGGAGAAAGGGGCTGGCCAGCCAAATTCAACTCCTCACCCCAGATGCTCTCTCCAAGGGATGATGCACAGCAGGTTCATCTACCCTGTGCTCCAGGAGCGCCAGCGCCAGACACATCTGGTCTCCCCACACAGCAACTAATAATTAACCAACTCATTATCCAAGCCATGGTGGAACTCCCTTGGACACTGCAGCCCTGGACACAAAACTCAGCCTTGAAACCAGGTCAGAGGCTGTGCAAACACAGCAGAGGCCACACAAACCGAGGCCACTCGTGGCCACCACTGCGGCCACACAAACGGACCCACCTGAGCCCACACACAGATCAAAGGCAGGCAGAGGCAGCGTGCCTGGGCACAGCTACCCTTCCTGGGCACAGCCACCCCTCCCAGGCCCGGCTGATAAAGCCTCTGCCCAGGCAGTGCTGGCAGGAGGGGGATTTCTCCAGGTCAAGGACCAGCACAGGCATAGCAGCGTTCAGCACTGAGCCAGCATGGGAACCCATTGTAGGACGCGATCTGGAGGATTTAAACACTCTGCAGCAACAAAAGGAGACAATTCCGGGTCTCTCTGGGAAAGAGCAAGCTTAGGAACTGCCACCATTGCTTCATCACCACACCAAAGGCAGCAGCAGCTGGTGCCACTGTGCTCTGAGGTCAGTGCAGACTCTGGAAGATCCAGGCATTTCAACCTCTTGGCACCTGCTGCTCTCCAGCCCCCATCCAAACACTGTGAAGGACCCAGACCAAACCCTGCTGTGTTGGTGGGACAGGGGCTGCTGGAAGGGAAAACCCAGCAGACCGTGACACAGAGACAGGTAACTCACAACCTCCCATCACAGCACCCTGTGGGGATCTACCTCGCCAGCACAAACCTCTTCCAATGTGCCTGACCTCGGCTCCAGCTGTGCAACCCCACGAGTGCTGGCAGGTGAACACTGAAGGGTTCCCTCTCCCTAGGGCTGCCAGTGACTGCAGTCAGACACCTCTGTACCCACTGCACACCCTCTGACCCCATCCTAAGAACTGAGCCTCCCAGAGTATTGTCCCAACAGCTCCCTCCCTGACACCTTCCAGAATTCTCAAGCTTTTCCGAAGTGCGGACACCAGACTGGCCTCAGCATCCAAGGCACCTCTAACCCCACCATGACACCTCTGCCTCTCACCAACACTCCCAGCTCAACCAAGGCAAGTACCAACACGAGGTGATATTTATCATGACCTACCCAACTCTCTATGCAAACTTCACCCAATCCATGAGAAAACAACCCGTCTTCCCTCAGACGCCTTCCCTCACATGCCCTGCACATCAGCACTCCACACACGAGAGTAAAGGGAGGTACCTTAAAGAACCTCAAAAAGCAGGGCATCTCTCTGGGAGAGGGGACACGGCTGTGATCACAGGATCATGGAATATCCTGAGCTGGAAGAGACCCACAAGGATCATGAAGTCCCAACCCTGGCCCTGCAAAGACATCCCAACAATCCCACACGCCAAATGTCCCCTGGAGCATTGTCCAAATGATCCCTGAGCTCTGGCAGCCTTGGGGCCATGACCATTCCCTGGGGAGCTTGCTCAGTGCCCAACCACCCTCTGGGGTAAGAACTTTTTCCTGATATCCAACCTAAACCTCCCTGACACAGCTCCATGCTGTTCCCTCAGGTGAGGAATGCTTCCTGAGCCATCA
Organism: Rhipidura dahli; assembly: GCA_013399225.1. Taxonomy (NCBI): domain Eukaryota; kingdom Metazoa; phylum Chordata; class Aves; order Passeriformes; family Rhipiduridae; genus Rhipidura; species Rhipidura dahli. The sequence goes on along the minus strand of VXAC01004459.1, from coordinate 118,297 downwards.
GAGATGCTGTACCCATCACATGGTCCCTCTGTGCAAAGGGACAACTCCAATTCAAAACCAGTCCAGTTTTCCCAAGACCATGCCTATTAGAGAGCCTCTTTGGCATGGCACCAGCCAACACCTGGATACCTAGAAATGCTCTGAACCACTGAGCACGATCACTTGGGCCAGTCCAAGCTGGCCACACTCTGTGTCGACTTTGCTCTCTAGTCCTAAGGGCTGTTGCCCTCCCTCGCCCATTACACAAGAATCAGTTCTTCACATCTTTTTTGGGTAACAAACCCTGAAATCCCCCATCACCTCTCTGTGCGCTAAATCCCAGCCGAACCCCTCCAGGGCTGGGAGCAGCACTTGGAGCATCCCCCTGGCTCTTGTGGGTATGTCTGGATGAAGAGCGTGGTGCTGGGTGGGTATCACAGCGTGCTGTAAACAAACCACTCCAGGTTCTGGAAACAGAGAGAGCGCTGGCTTGGCTCTCTGCCGGGACTCCTACATCCAGCTTTTCCAAGTGCTGATAACCACAGCTGCAGCTGCACCCCCCAGAAGGGCAAGTTGGGGCTGCAGCAGCAGCTTTCCCAGGGCAAGGTGGGCAGTGCCCACACAGAGCATCAAAGTTAGTGGGACGTCAAGAGGAACACCATCGGCCTGCAAGACTGGAACGGGAATGGGGCAGAGACCTTCTGAGTCCCATTGGAGCAGCACTAAGGCTGCGCCCCTCCAGCCCTGGCTCAGGGGCCCACAGCTCCCACCGGAGGAAGCCATGGACCAACATTCCAAGCAGAGAGACGATGGGGAGATGGGGCACAAGAGAGGACGAGCAGCAGCTACTTTGCCATGCAGACTTCACTGCTGTTTCTTCACACCTCACCGTCCCCAGGAGGACACAGGTCGGTGGGTACAGGGACTGTGCAGGTACCAGGAGGGTAATGAATGGTGTTCTCAGTGTGACTAAACCTGGTGTGAGTTCTGCAGCACCAGGGGCTCCACAAGGAGCCACAGAGCCGGTGGCAGCCTGGAGAGTTCATCCCTGAGCCTCTGCCTCCAGCACGAGCCACGGTGGCAAACACTGATCCCTCCAACAAGCAGTGGTCCTGCATGAGCTGGCTGGTCACTGCTGCAGGGGCCCCAAGCCCCCCACACCACTCCTTCCAGAAGCCTCAGCAGGGTATCCCAAAGATGGATCCAACGGGAGCTCTGACCTGTCTCATGGAAGAGCCAGGTGAGAGGCGAGGACGCCAACCAAGTGCTCAACCTCAGTTGCTTCTCTGGGAATGCGGCCGCCGGGCCGGCTGCTGCTGGCGCAGCTCCCACTGGAAGTGGCAAGCAGGAACAGGCCCCCCGCTGCAGGGGCAGGGCCCGGCCCTCCCTGCCCGCATACACCCACATTCCCCAGCCATGAGCGCAGCCTCCCCTCTCCTGGGAACCTCCCGCCACCCAGCCAGTACCGGCACACAGCCCGGGCTGCGCTGCCAGCACCGGAACCCCCGGAACGCAGCAGCATCCCGGCCCTTCGCCTGACTCGTGGTGCACGAGCAGCCCCCGAACCCACCGGAGCCTCCAGAACCTCTCCCCGGAGCACAGAGAGCCCGAGGGACAGGGGGTCTAGAGGATGGAGCCCCCTGAACTCCCCAGGCAAATGCAGAGGTGCTCCTGCACTGATACCTGTGGCCCAGCCCTGCCGGGGAACGTTCGGGCATGACGCTGTCCTGGACAGCCACTGCTCCAGGAGCAACTAGGTTCCTCAGGAGCATGTGGGTTCCCTGGAAAGCCTGCCAGCCCTAAGACATCCCTCTGGCACATAAGCCAAGCAGAGAACTGCCTCCACAACACCCAGATGCAGAGCAGAGCAATGGAACCCAGCGAGGCCCCCCGGGAGCGGGCGCAGGGCCTGGCCCAGCCCCCAGCTCCATGCGTTCCATGCCTTAAAAAGCTGTGGATGCTGCTGTCGCCTCCCGGCCCTGCCAGGCCACGGGGATCGCCTGCAGCGCCTTCCACAGGGCTGGGAACGGGACAGAGCACAGAGGCAGAACTAGCACAGCCCCAGCTGAGGCCCCACACAGCCCCGGCGCCAGAGAACATCAGAGAGTCAAACACACAAGAGCTGCTTCAGCTGTGAATGCCCAACCCCATGGGCGTCCTGTCCCCCTGTCCCACCACTGGTAATGCCACACCTGCCCTCTGCAGGCTGCCCCTTACCCGATGAGGATCCCTGTGCTCCCGAACACGTGGCCTCCACTCAGCCCCACTGGGGGACCCCGGCAGGGATGGCCATGGCTGAGCATCGCCCAGACGAGGTTTGGCACCAGGGAGCCGTTTACAAGAGGCGGGTGCAGGCACGTTTCTGGGCTCCCCAGCCTCCTGTGCTGCTTCACACCTCTGCTCTGGCAAACCCCGAGACCTGTCCCCAGTCCCACTTGCCTGGGAGCCCACCAACAGCACTCCTCTCCCCATTCCACTGACGCTGTGGGGCAAGGGCAGAGAGGCTCAGCCCAGCCACCAGGGCAAGCAGGACATGTGACACACGTGCTTGACTCCCAGGTGTGTGGCCAGCAAGGGAACCAGACCCCAGAGCACATTCTCCCAAGCAGCTGCACCACGGCTGCTCCAGCACGACGGCAGTGCCCAGGGCACCAGAGTATGACACGACCCTGTGACCACTCACGACCACCTCACTGCAGCCACTGCAAACCCTGCAGAGCACCAGGACAGAACCAGGTGCCAGTGCACAGCCCAGGACCTCAGCTGGGACAGACCACCGCCACTCATCCCCACGGGCCCCGCGGGCACAGGGAGCTCTTGCTAGCCCAGCACTGCTCCAGTGCTTACTTACCCAGAGCCCGCAGAGGACCCCCACCCAGGAGGACAGGCTCAACACCGCCATGGGGATCCTTGGGGCACATGCTGCCGGGGCTGCCACGCTCTCGCCTTCGGAAGCGGCTCGTGAGGAGTTTCCAGAGTCCCCCTGTCTGCACGGAGTCGGTGTGCAGCCGGCCCCCGACCCTGCTCAGCTCTGGGTACAGCAGGTCCCGCTTGCTGGGGCAGGTGTGCAGGGAGCTGGCATCACCCTCACTCTTGGTGCGGAGGCGCGTGGGGCGCAGGAGCCCCCCAGACTCCGATCGCCGCAGCTCGTGGCCCCGGCGCAGGCGGAAACTGAAGCTTTTCCGCAGGGAGCTGAAGTTCTTCCTGGGGTTGGAGCCGCTCCAGCCGCTGCCCCCGAAGATGTTCCAGCGGCGGCTGCCCCACAGGGAGCCCCCCCGGAGGAAGCCGGGGCTCTCGGAGGAGTGCGACGGCCGGGCGGTGGGGAGGAAGGTCATGCTGCTGGGGCGCGGGCGCTGCGCCTCATCGGGGCCGTCGCTCTCGCCCTCGGGGCTCTGCCTGCGGGGCGAGCGCAGCCGGAGCAGGTCCAGGAGGCCGCCGCGGGCGCGGGCGGGGGGCGGCGGCGGCAGCAGCGCCCCGGG